>CP092874.1:76336430-76429266 GCA_030710605.1 Cordylochernes scorpioides
ATTCTGTAGGTTTGTCGATGGAAATGCAATGTCACCAATGCTACACAAACACACCCTGCTACCAATGCAGCTCTCTTTCACTGTTTATTTATTGTCCAAAGCTAACCTTTATATTTGAAGGCATATCCATAACAACCTTCTGTATCTGTTAGTATGATAAATAAGTATGTAGACGCTGAAATGGTACCTGACATGTTTAAACCAGGCCGCAATAGGTGGGTTTGATGGAGGAAGCATTAAGAAATAGCATGTAGACACTGATAATGGTATTTGGTATCTGCAAACTAGGCTGCAATACGTGGGTTTGATGAAGTAAGCATGTAGAAATGGCATTTTCACGCAGAGAATGGTAACGGGTATATACAAACTAAAAGCTGCAATAGGTGGGTTTGATGGAACATGAAAAAACAGCATGTAGACACTGAGAATTACACTTGGCATGTACAAACGAGGCTCAAATACGTGAGTTTGATGGAGTAAGCATGTAGAAATGGCATTTTCACGCAGAGAATGGTAACGGGTATATACAAACTAAAAGCTGCAATAGGTGGGTTTGATGGAACATGAAAAAACAGCATGTAGACACTGAGAATTACACTTGGCATGTACAAACTAGGCTGCAATACGTGGGTTTGATGAAGTAAGCATGTAGAAATGGCATTTTCACGCAGAGAATGGTAACGGGTATATACAAACTAAAAGCTGCAATAGGTGGGTTTGATGGAACATGAAAAAACAGCATGTAGACACTGAAAATGGTACTTTGAATGTACAAACGAGGCTGAAATACGTGAGTTTGATGGAGGAAACATGAATAAACAGCATGTAGACACTGAGAATTACACTTGGCATGTACAAACCAGGCTGTAATAGGTGAGTTTGATGGAGGAAACATGAAAAAACAGCATGTAGACACTGAGGATAGTACCTGGCATGTACAAACCTACAGAAATAGGTGGGTTTTATGGAGGAAGCATGAATGAACAGCATGTAGACACTGAGAATGGTAACTGGCATGTATAAACCAGGCTGTAATAGGTGGGTTTGATGGAGGAAACATGAATAAACAGCATGTAGACACTGAGAATGGTACCTGGCATGTACAAACCTACAGAAATATGTGGGTTTGATGTAGGAAACATCAATAAACAGCATGTAGACACTGAGAATGGTACCTAGCATATACAAACCAGGCTGCAATAGATGTATTTGATGTAGGAAACATGAATAAACAGCATGTAGACACTGAGAATGGTACCTGGCATGAACAAACAAGGCTATAATAGGTGGGTTTGTTGGAGGAAACATGAATAAACAGCATGTAGACACTGAGAATGGTAACTGGCATGTACAAACCAGGCTGTAATAGGTGGATTTGATGTAGGAAACATGAATAAACAGCATGTAGACACTGAGAATGGTACCTGGCATGTACAAACCAGGCTGCAATAGATGTATTTGATGTAGTAAACATGAATAAACAGCATGTAGACACTGAGAATGGTAACTGGCATGTACAAACCAGGCTTTAATAGGTGGATTTGATGTAGGAAACATGAATAAACAGCATGTAGACACTGAGAATGGTACCTGGCATGTACAAACCAGGCTATAATAGGTGGGTTTGTTGGAGGAAACATGAATAAACAGCATGTAGACACTGAGAATGGTAACTGGCATGTAAAAACCAGGCTGTAATAGGTGGATTTGATGTAGGAAACATGAATAAACAGCATGTAGACACTGAGAATGGTACCTGGCATGTACAAACCAGGCTATAATAGGTGGGTTTGTTGGAGGAAACATGAATAAACAGCATGTAGACACTGAGAATGGTAACTGGCATGTACAAACCAGGCTTTAATAGGTGGATTTGATGTAGGAAACATGAATAAACAGCATGTAGACACTGAGAATGGTACCTGGCATGTACAAACCAGGCTATAATAGGTGGGTTTGTTGGAGGAAACATGAATAAACAGCATGTAGACACTGAGAATGGTAACTGGCATGTACAAACCAGGCTTTAATAGGTGGATTTGATGTAGGAAACATGAATAAACAGCATGTAGACACTGAGAATGGTACCTGGCATGTACAAACCAGGCTATAATAGGTGGGTTTGTTGGAGGAAACATGAATAAACAGCATGTAGACACTGAGAATGGTAACTGGCATGTACAAACCAGGCTGTAATAGGTGGATTTGATGGAGGAAACATGAGGAAAGAACCAATGAATGGCCTCGGCCAGTCACCTCGCCACAAAGTAGGTCACCCCGCTGATGTCGTGGGAGGTGAACGACCCGCTGTGAATGGCCCAGCTTCCGCCAACCTGACACACTCTCTGTTCGAACAGTACTTAGCTTTATCTTACTCTCATCTGTACTCACTTCATCAACAATCCGACATTTACAGTAGAACTATCTAATTACGGCTTGTAATTAACGAAAATCTCGTTATTGTGGATATACCTGCATTGTTTTATGGCTACATTTTTTGTGTATTTTAATTTCTATTGATATGCAACTTTTGCTAAGCTACTCTGATTGGTTCTTTGACACAGGTTTTACCTCCATTTATACTGAATTATAGGCTTCACAGAATGTAACATATACTTTTAAAATAATAGGATATTTTACTATTATAATGACATTGCCTGATCTACATTTTTCCAAGAATTTTAGTTTTTTTCCATCTATTAAATTATATTGTAGCGTAGATATCAAGTTCTTGGAATATCTTGAGATATGAAAGTATTTATTGATGGAGTCAGTACGACCAGTCGACAACTAACAACAAACCAACCCAACTATCTACAACTAGAGAATATCGAGCAAGCAAGCTAGGCAACTAAATCATGATTTTACAAATATAAATAATAATAAATATGTTACAAATATTTTCATTGAATAATTAAATTAAATAATAAATATAAATTTTTCTTCGCGCCACAATATATATAATATATGAAAACATATATATAAAGATTATCAAAAAAACAACAATGAACGTTATAATCAAGTCGAGAAGTCACATTAATCAATAAAATCATAGAAAATACAAAAATACATATTTTTGGTTTTGAATGTATGTAAATATCTTTGTAAATAAATCTAAACAAAATTCAGAAAAATTGCTCAAATCTGATATGCCCCCCTTCAAAAAAAAAATAAAAATCTCAAAATGAAAGTATGGCAAAATTATCCAATTGTTTCAGCTAAATTCTATTCATACATTTTCTAAATTACTATATTGTTTTTTTTTAAGGGTTATGCTGAAATGATCATCAGAAATATACTTTCAAAATAAACGTTCTTCCCTGATTTATACTATATATTTATAATACTTTATATAATATTTATAAATAAAAATTTGAACAAGAAACCTAGCCCTGGAAACTTTATTTATTTTATAATATTTTCAAAATATTTTTTTGGTTCTTTCTGGTATAACTTTGCTGCCTTCATGATTGAGATCATTTTATCTTATCAGACGACGATAGCCCCCGATGATATGTATAAAAACATTTTAAAAAATACAATACAAAAAGACTTCAGATCAATAACTAATGTAATTTGCGGAGACGCAAACATAACTATAGTTACTACAGTCATAGCCTTTTCTTTAGGCTCAGTTTTACATATATATGCACATGTACATATACAACAAACAACAAGGTGATAAAGTACAATTTGGATTATAGATTATAATACAAGAAAATAGGACCTAATCCAAATAATTTAATAGTGTGTAACGTTTCGGCAACAGCATTATCACCATCATCAGACAAAAGAATAAATTTTGTCTGATGATGGTGACAATGCTGTTACCGAAACGTCACACACTATTAAATTATTTGGATTAGGTCTTATTTTCTTGTATAACAAACAACAAGCTTTATTATGGCCTTTTAGTCTTATACAGATTCTCTAAGCAGAAATGTAGGGTACACGCAAGATTAACAGTAATAGTACCAGTAATAAGCAATGTTATTATTATTTTTAAGGCAAATACATTTAATGGTTATATGAAATTTATATATTTATTTATTTATTTCAACACACAAACGCGATATCCCGGCTAGGGATAATTGCGTCGATTTACATTTTTTAAACAGAAACAGTTATAAAATTTTTACAAAAAAAAAGTAATCGAAATAAAAAGAGAAAATATATATATATTAGGAACCTGAACCTTTCAGGTTTGAAAGAAAATCATGAATATATTTACAAAAATAATTAAACTTATGATAATTCTCTCTGCTATTTACAAATTGATATAGATCTACAACATTATTTATTGTCTGTTGTCTAGCGGTGAAGAAGAGTGGACATTCCAGCAGTAGGTGTCTCGAGTCCTGGAATTCGTTGCCACAATGACAGCTAGAGTCTTCACTCGCGCCAATTTTTGATAAAAATCCCTTAAAATTTCCATGGTTCGTTATAAATAGTGAATTATAATAGTTTGGTCGAAAATATTTCGGAATTGCATTAGGAAAGAAACTTTGAAATGTTTGATTAGTATTCTTTTTCAGTAAATTAATCCTTGATATAATGAAATCTTTGAGTATACCTGGAATATACAAATCATAATATATAGGTCTGGGAGAAGTCCGACCACGCCTCCCTGCGGTCTCCCCCTGGACCCTTGGAATATTTGGCCAAATTCTGGTCCAAGGTGACTAAGGTGGCAACGGCACCCATTTTCCAATGAAGATCAAAACCGATATCTCCAGCAAGATAGTGGACATTGCGACTGCTGTGATAGAGATGCATGGGGGCATATGAGGCTCTTCATTGGACACGACAACAACAACTACAATTGTTATAGAGCTGAAGAAAGGCTTGTCCGAAAGGTTCCGATATTAATAGAGAAAACATTGCGGCGCATATTAACCTCGTTTATATTTAAAGATCTGTTTTAACATTTCTTCAGAGTTAAACTGGATAGTTGGGGTTGGTTTGATGGAGGAATAGTGAGAACCGTCGATATTCGACAGCCACGAAACAATATCGAATCCCACAGTGGCCCCTTTTTTCGAAAAAAAAAAGAAAAAAAAAATGTTGCTTCAATAATCTCCGATTCATGCAAAGTTCCAACACGACCTGTGAGTACAAATAACCAAACGGGGCTCTGGAACACTTATAAGTGCAATAGTCAAACTCCTTTCTACATGTGTAGGCATTCAGCACGCTTACAGTAGAAGTTACTTACTACCCACCATGATAAGAAGTTACTTACTACCCACCATGATAATCATGGAGTACTTGCAATTGAGTTCCACCACTGGGTAATTGGCGTTCTAAGAACAATCTGGATTTTGGCATTTTCTCCAAGTTGAAAGGAAAGAGGTGAACATATTTTGGCATTAAATTTTTTCAGTCGTATCTGTCTACCATTACATGTGGAACGGAAGATGATGATTGGAAGGACCTGTCTCATCAGTGGTAACCCCCCCCCCCCCCCTTCCCCCCCTTTTTTTTTTTTTCAATAATATTTCGCACTTTGTAATTATATACAACTATATTAGTTTAGATTGGGGAGTGTAGTAGAATAATATTGTAGCTCATTCATGTTATGATAAATAGCATAATTTAATTAATTATTTATTCAGCGAATAAAATCTGTTACTAGCATTATATTATTCTTAAACATGGAGCATTAACACGCCATCTATTTATAAGAAACTAGACGGGTGACCCGGGCTTCGCCCCGGGATTGACTCGTGTGCATATCTACCCGAGTGATATATATTTAGATAAGATTTTTTTTATAATTGTTTGTTATTAGATTTATCTAATTGTTTGCATCAGCATAATTTAATCTAATCTTTGATAGAGGGCGCTGTTCGTGAGCTAAGTAGAATAATTTGAATATATAGTTTTAATAATTGATTTATATATATTTTTAAATAGCCTATCGTCTTTCCCGTATTTTTTTACCTATGTATGGAAATTTTGGTTTGAATTAGTGAACTACTGCGAATTTGTATACCGGACATACAAACAAACAAACATACAAACATTGATTTTTATATATATAGATTAAACTATTAAGCACTTTTTTTTTCTTTTAAAAATATATAAAACAAACTTCCTGCTGTCCTTTTTGCGATTAAAAAAAAATGGGAGAGCCCGTTTCTCCTGTTTTATTCACCCCATACCGTTTTTTAGAGCTTTACGATTATATTAGACAATTTGGCGTATACACTCATGGACAAAACTTAAGGAAGTTGTACCCTTTAAGCATGTATATCGGGATTCAGACAATAACTCAAAAATATATTTGATACACAGTGACCTTTATTGAATCCCCCCGAGATAACCAAGTGTAAACAAAATAATGGTAATAATATTGTAACAAAGTAATCATTAATTTTATTATTTTTATTAAGAGTGGTCATTTTTATGTTTATATTTTGCTACTCTGTAAATTTCCCTCGTGGCTTATCTTTTGTTTACCATTCATAGTTTGTCCTTGCCTGAAATAAATTGTTGTCTCCTCCTGAAGTTTTTGTCTTCCCTAATTTTCCACGTGGCAATATAATAAAACAGAAGACCGTCGATATCAAAGACTTTCACTTCCTTAATTTTTGTCCATGAGTGTATAGCCGACACTTGTGGGTTGAATCTTGGATATGATATTTTATTAAACTATAGACATAAGCTTCGAAGACAGTAGAATACTTTTCATCGCAGTAAGGATTAAAAAAAAAAGGAAGTTGGTTTTATTTTAAAAAGAAATTTTCGTTCTTAATAGTTTCACTTCGTAATATATAGTATTCTTGTTACCTTCAGGATGTGAAAACGGTCAGAATATGCCTTTTTTATTATTAATATATATTCATATACCTTCTTCTTTCCAAAACTTAAAACGACGTTAAAAGGGAGGCACTATCATCGTCATCAGAAGTAATTGAAAATGCGACGGTGGAGCTAAACAAGCTTAGAAAAATTGACTTTGAACTAACATTTCAACAGCTTTTTTCACGCTAGAAAAAAAAAAGTGTAGATAACCAAGGCTCCTATTTTTAAAAATTTGATGTTTAATTTACTATACTATGAATAAATAATTAATTTAAAAAAAGTTCGGGAACTTTTTGATCCTACCTTGTATAACCAACCGATAGATTGAGAGAAGAGATATATATCTTCTCTATCCATAGATGATTGCTGGCAGTTTGCCTGGCCTCTGGAAGCTTCCCCCGAAATTATCCGTGAACTCCCTTCGTAGCCCTCCTCTACCTTCCATACATCCCTCCAGTAATAACGTTAGCCACTATGTGTGTCCGACAAGATTGTCAAATTACATTGACAAAATTTGCACTTTCATCTTATCTCAGTTTTTAGTGGGACGAATGTTTTTTTTTTTTTTTTGTTATTGAAACGATCTTTCCCGCCTTCTCATCGGACGAATGTGGCCATGTTTGTATATATAAGGGGGCTATGGTATTGCGAGGAGGCCAGTGTGGGGGATATTTGTGTTGAGACGCTTAAAGTGTTCTCTGCGTGCTTTATCCGTTTCTGGTGATCTCCTCGCATACCTGTGTGATCCCGGTCTGATCCCTACCAACGCTACAATAAATGATAAGTACTGTTTTTTTTTTTGACAAATCGTGAGTTTTTATTTTGCTCCCTTTTTTATTGTTGTTGTTGTACTCTTGAATATACGCTTTTCTGGGTGTTAATTACCATTACTTTAGTCCCTAGTATTTTGTGTGATAACCCGTAAAAGTAAACTTGGTCAAAATGTCCAAGCATGCTCCTCCTCTCAATCCTCTTCAATAAGTATTTAAATAGTGATCTTTAATATCATCGTATCGTCGGAATAAGTTTTTCTATCAAAAGATTCCACACCAATGTAGCGGCAAGTTTGTTTAACTGAAATCTTGGCAAGCCGCTCTCTTGTCTAAACATAGAGGTCCGAGAGAAAGAGCTCGTGGTTTGAAACCCAGCTCAGATTTTGTTTTTTTTTAAATATCACTATATTTGATGGAATCTTTTGATTGAAAAACCATATATGTATAGCAGTTAATAGAAACCATAGTAGAATTTCTCTTGAAAATAAATATACTTCGGCCAGTAAATCTTTTTATTACCTCGACGTTTCGATAAAAATCATTTGTCCTCGTCAGGAGCAAACAAAAATTAAAACATTTAGCAAGGCGTTAAGCCGAAGTATCTTTATTTTCAGTAATAAAAATATTTACTGGCCGAAGTATCTTTATTTTAAAGAAATATGAATGCCGGCCAGGCAACCTCTATCTTTACCATAGAAGAATTGTATTAAGAACTGGAGGTACCTTATATTCTTAGTCTTTAAATATGACTTGGTCTTGAATCCGGTAGTTCGAGAACCGACTGCGCACATGTGGAGTGATGTGTTCTATAAGAGTGTGTTCTTTCGGAACTGGACATCTGCTAACCAAGGAATGTATCCTCAGAGATATGCCACGTATCGATTACTAACAACAAACGGCTTTTTATGACGAAATCTTATCTTATTTTCAGACTCGTCTCCGAGAGCAAGAAAAATTAAAACAAACAATAGTAAGAATGGGAATAAATAGTAAAAATGTGAATTTTTACTGAGGTAAGATGGATAAATTAAGAAAAAGACATCTCCTTATCGTGCAACTGAAAGTTACTGATGGCTTCCGCTATTTTTCGGAATAAAAATCAACAATTCGTTGATTTTTCAAATTATTTTAATTTTATTATTGAAAAAATTAGCCAAGAATGGGTTTTTGGCCAATTTTGGAATAATTAAAAATCAACGAATATTTGATATTTATTCCGACAGATGGCGCAAGCCATCAGCAAATTTCAGTTACACGATAAGAGATGCCTTTTTCTTAATAGTAAAAATATCAATAAGCAAACAGGCTATGCACAGTCTTGGTGTTGAGACATAACAAACACTGCGTGTCGTCATTTTCTTTTATAACGTTATTCTTAACTTTTCTGCTGAACTGTAAACCTTGTAGTATATTATATATAGAGCTATTGGTCCGAGAAAAGTTTATAAATCTTTATCAATAAGCAAAAAGGCTATGCACCGTCTTGGTGTTGAGACATAACAAACACTGCGTGTCGTCATTTTCTTCTGTAACGTTATTTACAACTATTCTGCTGAACTGTAAACCTTGCCGTACTTTATATATAGAACTATTGGTCTGAGAAAACCTTATAAATCTTTATCAATAGGCAAACAGAGGTAATGCGCAGTCTTGGTGTAGAGACATAACAAACACTGCGTATCATCATTTTATTCTGTAACGTTATTCGCAACTTTTCTGCTGAACTGTAAACCTTTGTCCTACCTTATATATATAGAACTATTGATCCGAGAAAACCTTATAAATCTTTATCAATAAGCAAAAAGGCTATGCACCGTATTGGTGTTGAGACATAGCAAACACTGCGTGTCGTCATTTTTTCTGTAACGTTATTTACAACTATTCTGCTGAGCTGTAAACCTGGTCATACATTATATATAGAACTATTGGTCCGAGAACACCTTATAAATCTTTATCAATAAGCAAACAGAGGTAATGCACAGTCTTGGTGTTGAGACATAACAAACACTGCGTGTCGTGATTTTCTTTTTTTAACGTTATTCTTAACGTTTCTGCTGAACTGTAAACCTTGTCGTATATTATATAGAAGTATTGGTCCGAGAAAACCTTATATATCTTTTACGTGTAACGTTGATAGGCAATATGAGTCGTCAATTTTTTCTATCGATCACCAACATTAAATAGCATTGATAAAATATAACTCCAATACACCCTCACGCAATGGATAATCAATTTAATAAAGTGCCTAGTCATTTCTTGGCCACGCCCCTATTACGTTGACCAATGATTAGTCAGGGGGTGGGAGGGGCATAAAAAAGCCCCTCCCACCACCCCCTTCCCCCATAGAAGAAAAACTGGTTTAGCAATTACCTAATACCCATTTTTTATTTTTGAATTTTTATATAGGTAAATAAGCGAAGCGTATTTGTTGAATATATGCTCAAATTACAAACTTTTTGAATTTTTGTATTATTACAGGTATGGTATAATGTAAAACACAAAACTAATTTTTCTAAAGCTATTTGTATATTTTATTAATATAAATTATATAGAGCAATACTTAATAAATAATAAAATAATATTATAAATAATAAATATTAAAATTATACACCAATATACTTAATAAAATAATATTGTAACGTAGAAAATTGAGAAAGACAAACATCAGACTGACGCAGGAATTTACTTAAGGCAAGAACAACATCAACATTTATAAGATAAGGAATGAGGAAAGTTTCAGAGTATCAAAATATTAATATAAAAATTAATAATCTGTACATAAAATATAATAAATTCTTTGCTACATAGCTCCTTCCCTATGGGAGCTGTGACTCACAGCTTGCAATCTTGTTGCTACTGACATGGATCTGACGTGCTTCTACCAAGGATTCCCTCGGAGTCTTGTGTCAAATTATATTGACAAACATTTGCAGTTTTTTTCTGATCAGTTTTTAGCGGGAAGAATGTTGTTTTGGTTTGTTAGTGAACCAATCTCTCATGCCTTCCCATTGGACGAATGTGGCCATGTCTGTATATAAGAGGGGACTAAGGGGATGCGAGAGGGGACAGAGTGTGGAGAATTGATGTGAAGCGCTTAAAGTTTTCTCTACGTGGTTTTTCCGTGTCTGGGGACCTCTTTGCATCCCTGTGTGACCCGAGTCCGATCCCTACCAACGCTACAATAAAGATAAGTACTGTTTTACAAATCGTGAGTTTTCATTTGCCTCCTTTTTGTTATTGGTGTTGTATTCTTGAGTGTACGCTTCTCTGTGTATTGAGTTACTCTTAATTTAAGCCCTAGTATATTTCATTTTTGTGTGATAACCCGTAATAGTACATTTTGTCACTTGATACTCTGTCCCTAGTACTTTAACGTTCTATTTCTTGCTGGGTGAAGAGCGGCTTGTCGTCGTATCGTCTATAGGGATATCACCATCTTGAAGAGAAGCCTTGGCTTTAACACGGCGGTGGAATCCTGGAGCCATTAGCTGAAAATGTAGATCACAGCACCCATGGCCTCAAGGTCTTCTCGGCGATATTTAATTTGTCTTCCCTAATCTACTCAGCATCTCCACCAAATGTCACGTAGAAAATTAGGAAAGACAAACTTCAGGCTGGCACAGAAATTTATTTAAGGCAAGAACAACATCAACATATTTATAAGATATAAGATAATCAATGAGGGAAGTTTCTAGAGTAGCAAAATATAAATATATAAAAAAAATTAATAATCTGTACATAGAATATAATAAATAATTTGCTACAATATGTTGAAATAGTACTTATACAAGCAATGGTTACCCAGAAATTATTCAAATAAGGAAAAGCTAGTTTTTTTTTTTTTTTTTTGGTGGGCAAAGAGTTTCTTTATTATAACTCTTGGCCCACAAAAAAAAACTAGCTTTCCTTATTCGAAGATAGTACTTATCTTTCATTCTTGCGTTGGTGGCTGTGACAAAAGTTACTTTTACGGGTTATCACCCTAAAATGCAATATACTAAAGCTTAAAGTAAGAGTAACTTAATGGGGTTGACTGGGGTTACACAGGTATGCGAGGAGATCACCAGACACGGATAAATCACGCAGAGAACACTTTAAGCGTCTCTACACAATAATCCTCACTGGCGCCTCTCGCAATCTCTTAGCCTCCTCTTATGTACACACATGGCGAAATTCGTCCAATGAGATGGTTTGAGAGATTGGTTCACTAACAAACGAAAACAACATTTTTCCCGCTAAATACATCTATCCCTCGATTTACACGGTAGATACGTTCCTGAGAAAAACGTGTAAATCGGGGGATATGTGTACACAGAAATAAAAATGAAATGCATTGACAGGTTAAAATATGTAGTCAGCACATAAGCTCGGGATTCCTCGTGAGATGTGTACACAGCGCATGTGTTCAATCACAGTAGCATTTAGTATAGTGCGATAAAAACCAAAAAAAAAAAACTTATTTGGAAAATCGTGTAAAAGCGAAAACGTGTAAAACAAGTACCGTGTAAATCGGGGGATAGGTGTACTGAGATAAGATAAAACTGCAAATGTTTTTCAATATAATTTGACAGTTGCAGGCAAGAATCAAGATTTACCCGAGGAAATCAATTGGCAAAATCCAAGAAAAACTTCAAAGTATTCTCTGAACGACTCGATCAAAAGCAAAACTACCTGCATGACCTTTCAACGCCTTTTTGCATATACAAATGTGAATGTATTCCCAATAAGATGGCATAGTGATCAGTTCACTTAACAAATAAAAAGCCATTTTCACAGCTGATTGAAAGGCTTTCAAATGTTCGATTTACAAATAAGTTTCTGAAGTAGATGATTCTGTAGAGAAAGTGAAGAAGAACTAGGACAAAGAAGATAATTCGCAAGTTAAATCTACCTAAATAATCAAGCCAGAGATATCTGATTCAATGCTATTTATTTCCCATCATTTTGACAAATAACGTTGTTATATATGCAAATCAAGTTCAAATAGTGCATAAGTTAGTTAATTGCTCTTTATCGGTTACTTTGTATCGCTTACTTGCATATGACGTTGTAAATAACTGATAGGTTTTTGCAGATATTTGTATAATATTGTGTTTGAACAATATATATGGGACATGCCTATGATCTATTTATGTAACGGCCTGAGAATGCTGTAAAGGGTGTCAGTATAAGGTTTTCTTTTTTAAAAAAATGAAGAAAGAAAAAGAAAATCTCCAGAAAAGGAATGAATTAATTACGGCTTTATTATCTTGTTTTTCAAGGATCCCCAGATCTCCCAGTATTCTGTTTTAACTCATCTAACCCCATCGCTATCGGGATGGATTGGATGACTAGAGGAAATGAAATTTGATCAGCAACGAGAATAAGCTCTGGAATAGGTGTCACATTACGGTCTGTCTCTTATTATCCCAGGATCTCTTAGCAGACTCAGCAGATTTCTGCCAAAACACCATTCACAGGGCATTGGAATCCTCTTAGGAAGATGTTTGGTGAGAAGAAATTCGATCATCAGGACAACAATTTCTGGAATTGGTGTCATATTACTGGTTCTCCTGGTATACAGCAAGATCTTCTATCCTCTTTAGTGGAATTCTGTCTCAACCATCCTCACCTGTCTTTGTATATCAGTAGCCTGAGTACAGTTATAGGTCATGGGCATTTTACGTGAATTACCTATACAGTTAGCCCTGGGTTATGGTACAAGGACATACCTTTACAGAAGAGCTCTCAAAACTCTTTTGACTGATAGGGTAACAAATAATCAAGTTCTCGATCGAATGGGTACAGAACTCCAACTGATAAAGTTCATAAAACAACGAAAACTGACGTTTGCTGGACATGTGATGCACGGATCAGCAGGAGAGACATTGCTGATAGTGTTGGAGGGAAAGCTCCAGAGAAAGAGATTAAGAGGAAGGAGACGACAGGGATACACAGATGATCTAAAACAATGGACTGGACGACACACCTACGAGGAGGTGAAGAGTACCGGGAAGTATGGAAAGGCCAAGTAGCCCACCCTTAGTTGAGGAAGGCATTGAAGGAAGGAAGGATGGTACAAGCCATAGCTAGCATCTCAGTTTTTTTGGGAAGAATTTTGTTTATTTGTTAAGTGAACTGATCCCCCAGGCCTTCTCTTTGGACGAATATGGCCATGTTTGTATATAAGAGAGTGCAAAGGGAATGCGAAGACTCTGTCAGTGGATTATTGTGTGGAGATGCTTTAAGCGTTCACTGTGTCCGTGTCTGGTGATCTCGCATATCTGTATAACCCCGGTCCAATCCCCCCACACTGGAATAAAGATAGTACTCTTTTTTATATAACTTATCGAGTTCTTTATTTACCTTTCTTTTTTTTTTTTTTGTTGTTGTTGCTTATTAGTGTATACACGTGTTGAAGTTTTTTATTTTTCACTTCCTTTTACTTTTGTGTAAACTCTTAAAAAAGATAGCCTTTATCACACTAAGCGGGAATTTTTCTTTTGCAAATAAAACAAACCTGTCATTACTGCGATGAAAAATAAAGAGAGTATATAGGAAGTTTTTTTCAAATGAAAAGGATAAATTTGTGCTCATTTGTATAACTTTTTATATATAGGAGGCGTGTTATGTTTACTTTATTCATGATGAGATTGTGAAAAACTTAAAATTACTAAATATTTCCTGACAAAATGGGTTTTTTTTTATATTTTTTATTATTATAAATTATAGAGAGATTATCGCTTGAAATCTAGCAATTTTAAATAAAAAGAAACTCATTGTGAGGAAATATTTTGTAATTTAAAAAACGTTTACTTTATGCCTAACTGTCCTAATATGAATTGTTTTCCGAAGAGCATTGCTTGATGCAAAGAATTCGTATGAAATTCTAGCTATCCTCAAAGCTTCTATCCATAGTTTGATTAAAAATCAACAATTCCTGTACAGTATTGGATATATAAATATAATCGTGTCCAATACAATAGAAGAGCTCTGAAAAGCAGTATTTTTATTTATTTATTTATTTCAATTCAAAACGCTATGTCCTCCTAGGGACACTTGCGCTAAATGTACATACAAATATAACAAAGAAAATATTCAACATGGAAAGATACACAGAAAGCGACTTAGAAAGATTCAAAAATATGATTTACATATAGAGATATACTTTGAATTTTATTTACAGTTACATCATTAAATTTAAAATATATACATATATACACACATATACACGCATACACCTATATATTGTTTACAACCATAAAATATGTCCAATATTTCCTTGAGATCGTTACATCAAAGACCATTTTTCTTAATGAAATCCAAAATATATTTACAAAGGAAATTAAATTTTATGCATGTGTCCTTACTTGAAATTAAATTACTAGAGCCTAAAGCTATTAAACCGTTGTTGACTCTGTAATCTTGAAAGACAGGGCACTCTAGCAAGAGATGTATTGAAGTTTGTTCCTCCAATCCACAGAAACATGTCGAATCTTGCACAACCTGAATTTTCTTAAGAAAAACCTGAAATTTACATGATCTGTGATAAATTGTGAATTATAATAGTTTGGTCGAAAATATTTCGGAATATCATAAGGAAAGAAACTTTGAAATGTTTGATTAGTATTCTTTTTCAGTAAATTAATCCTTGATATAATGAAATCTTTGAGTATACCTGGAATATACAAATCATAAAATTGTTTATCTTCTGTTGATTAATTCTAGATTCCATATAATCAGTGATCAAAGGAATATTGGCTAAGGTGTGAACACAGTTATAACTGGTTGTTTTATATGTTTGGGTACACCATAGCAGAATTTGATATTGCATTGAGTTCAGTTTGTACATATATTTTTTGCTAATAAATTCAAACCATATTTCTGTTCCGTAAGTTAACGTTGGTCTTATTATAGATTTATAAAGTGTAAGCCTTTTTTGGGTGCTAAGACCCCAAGATTTTCCACATATTGAAAAAAGAAGATTTTTTAATCTTTGAGTTTTGTTTAGTATAATGTTATGGTGAGGGCCAAAATTCAATTTGTTTTTCCTTCTATGATTCGCAATCGTAATTCCAAGAATTTCAATTTCTTCTACGGGCACAATAATCTTGTCTCTAAAATTAATTGAAATTTTGTCTTTATTGTGCAAGTGTAAAATACAAGTTTTATCAATATTGATATTTAGCTTATTATCATTACACCATTGATCTATCTTTTCCAAATTAAACTCAATCGACTTTTTTAGATTTGTTAACCCATTATTCCAACATATAATAGTTACATCATCAGCATAGCAAATGATTTCAGAGTTTGGTGATTACAAATTAGTTAGCAGATCATTTAAATATATCAGCTATAACAACGGAGACAATGGTCCCCCACCCTGAGGACAGCCCTTTGTTAATATCTTTGAAACTTTCATATTATTATACTTGAAAATCGTTTTTCTATTTTTCAAAAAAGAATGTAAAATTTTGATCAATTCAACTGGTAAATTGTCTTCGTCTAATTTTTTAAACAAGGCTGGCCACCATGTATTATCAAACGCTCCTTGTATATCAATTGCAATCAGTGTAACTAGTTGTTTCTGTTTATGTTCCATTATGATCTTTGTGATTTCTTTCAAACAGGTTTTTGTTGACTTATTCTTCAAGAAACCATGTTGTCTGGGGCTAAGGAGATCATTTTTTCATAGTATTCGTATATTTTATTTTTCAAAATTTTTTCAAATATTTTTGATAAGTTAGAAATTAATGAAATAGGTCGATAACTCTTTACTAATTCTAAATTCGTTTTGTGATGTTTTGAAATTATCCTGAGAACTGCCTCTTTCCATCTATCTGGATAGTATCCGAAGTGAATGCATTTATTAAATAAATCGCATAATAATGGTAAAATTTTTGGAAGGGCACTTTTGATCATGTTATTACTTATACTGTCAACCCCAGGGGCTTTTTTAATGTCTATGTTAGATATTAGGTTCACTATTTCCCCTTCCTCAACAAAGACCTTATTCTTGTTAATCATTTTTAGTTTGTAATTTCTAATTAGTTGATGGTAAGAATCATCCGTATCGAAATTATCATCTGGTACCAACTCATTTAACAAATTGCTCATGATCGTTTTTTTAGGTGTTCTGGGACATTGTCAATTAAGGGTATTCCCTTTTGTTTATCTGGTGTTCTTAATTTATAAAAAAAATTATATGCGTTACCAAATGGATTGTTTGTATAATTTTCTTCTATAAGATATCGCCAGTTAATTTTCTTTGCTTTATCAATTGCATTAGTGTATCGATTCCTAGTCAACTTGAATGTGTTATAACTGATTGCTCCGTGGCGATAATATAAGTTTCTTATGTAGTGAAAATGATCTTTCGTTTTTTTCAATTCATTATTCCACCAGTTATTACTAGAATAATATTTAGAGTTGGAGAATATAACTTCCAAAGATTTAAAGGCAGCGCTTCTGTTAACGGGTTTGTAAGTCTATCGACTTTTCATCCTAACGACATGTACAACCTTCACATCGTTCATGGTGACCCCTCTTACTCTAAAGTTAACATCGGAGACCCTAGCTTCCACCCGGAAAGGCCCATTGACGTTGGAGTAACCTTCAGTCTTAGGAACAGCTAGCATTACCAGATCTCCTCTGTCGAAACTTTTGGTATAAGGTGACCTAGGATTCATATGCTTTTTAGCAGAATTACCTGACATAAACTGTCTGACAGTCTCCTTTGCTTTCCGCATCGCCCTTAACCTCTCAGCCCAAATAGGCTTTCTAAAGCTATTAACAGACCCAGCGCTACACTCACAGTTTCTGTTAAACTCAGTAGGTGGCAACTTTACAGCTTCGTTTTCAATGCGTCTCACTGATTTCTCATCTATGGCGCTTGAAACCATTGGTCTATGTGCACTGGTAACGCAGCTAAGGTCTACATAATCATGGTCCTCTGTTTTCAAGGAAATCATGTTGCCACGTTCCCGTACGGGAGGCAACTGGATATTCAATCTCCTTATATCATTGATTCCCAGAATCCCGTCGTAGGCCTTATCTCCGAGTGACATTAACCAGAACTTTATCTCTCCCAGCTCGCTGCCGTTTTCGTTACCAACTCTACAGGTTTTAGCACGTGTAAGTGTCTGCTCATGGCCTGTCACTGACACTATACGTAAAGTTTTAAGTGCATCGTCCCAATTCTCCTTCAAGACCTTGCACTTTTCATAATCAATAATACTGACTTGGCTTCCTGTATCATATAACAGGTTCCACATATTGCCGTTAATATTCACCTTAACTGTAAAAAGATTATAAAAACGAAGAGAAAATTATTTATTTTTACTATACATGGGCTACGAGCTTTCGGGCAGCCTCGCCCTTCTACAGGTAAAGATACATGGTGGCAAAAGGCTTTATATAAGATTCCATTTTAAAATATATTTGCATATAAGAAGAATATAGGATAACACATAACACCGGATCAATATAGCACTTTCACCTCCGACCTTAATAATACCCCCTATATCTATGGTCTTCCTAAGACCCATAAGCCTGGCATCCCCCTACGCCCCATCATAGCCTACCATCTTTCACCTGCCTATAAGCTGTCCAAATATCTGACTGGCCTACTCACACCTTGGGTGAAGGCCAGTCCACAGTCCTCTGCCATTAGGGATATCCCTTCATTCGTGCAGTCCATTAACTCTCTCTGCCCTGTCCCCAACACCGTTATGGTGTCTTATGATGTGGTTGCCATGTATCTTTCCCTCCCCCACCAGCTTATCATTAGGCACTTGACTAGTTTCTTACAGGATAACCAGGTAGATCACCGTACCGCAGA
The DNA here is from genome assembly GCA_030710605.1 of Cordylochernes scorpioides. Classification (NCBI taxonomy): domain Eukaryota; kingdom Metazoa; phylum Arthropoda; class Arachnida; order Pseudoscorpiones; family Chernetidae; genus Cordylochernes; species Cordylochernes scorpioides. Next base: position 76,354,833 of record CP092874.1, read on the forward strand.
GTCCATAGTCGCACTATCTTCACTGTGTTTGGACTTTACTACTTTCACATTTAACAACCAGTTGTTCAAACAAATCAGAGGCTCGCCCATGGGCAGCCCACTATCCTCCCCACTTGCAGAAATAGTCATGGCCAACATAGACCACTGGGTCCAACAGCAAATTGCACATGTGGCGGAGATATATTGATGATATCTTCTGCATATGTGATACCGGACAAGAAATCAATATCTTAAACTCTCTAAACTCCTATCATCCCGAGATCTCTTTCACCCTAGAATTGGAAAACAGGTCCGTATTGCCGTATCTTGATATACTGGTCATCCGTACTGCCTCCCATTACCACACCACCGTATACCACAAGATTAACAATCCCACATTTTATACAGACTACAAATCTTCATGTCCCCTATCGCACAAAATAAATACTGTCCGTACTCTTACCAAGAGATTGTTCACCCACTGCTCCCTTCCACTGTTTAGAACCATTGAATTTTCCCTAATCATTAAACAGTTGGCCCGGTCCCAATACCCCCCCCATTTCATACATAAGTATAAATTTGACCCTTCTTCCGTTAGACCCCCTGCAATCACCAGAAACAGTTGTATACTTCCCTTTTCCACCCAATCAGTCGCCATCTCCCGCATCCTCAGAACGCACGGGGTTAACACCCACTTTACTAATAGCAATAGCATCGGCGCCATCCTCAGACACCCTATCACCAGATTACCTAGATCTACCGTTGCTCGGTCCTCTGGTGGCTCGGTCTACTCAGTCTCGTGTAACGATTGCAGTGCATCTTACATAGGCGAGACTGGTAGGTCCGTGGCCATCAGGATGACCGAACACGGTAGATGCATTACCAACAGAGACAACAGGTCGCTTATCTTCAATCATATTAACACCACCGGCCACTCATTCAATCTAACTTCCCCCACCACCATATACAATAACATTTCCAATAAATACCAAAGACTGATCATAGAGGCCATATTATCCATATCAAAAAACAGCATTAACCGACACATAGATTTGCCTACACAATACCAAGACATATGTAATAACCTAAATAACCATTAAACCAATGTGGCCGCTGATGGCGGGTTGAACATTCGTTGTCCGGTTTCATTGTATAGTTCATAGTATAACCATCTGCTAATTTGCCAATTGATTGTCATATGACATTACATGATTAGCATATTTGTAAATATCATATACAATAGTTTTAGATTTGCAAAATATTTCTTATTTTAAATTATATTTTAACCGTCCTATATTCTTCTTATATGCAAATATATTTTAAAATGGAATCTTATATAAAGCCTTTTGCCACCATGTATCTTTACCTGTAGAAGGGCGAGGCTGCCCGAAAGCTCGTAGCCCATGTATAGTAAAAATAAATAATTTTCTCTTCGTTTTTATAATCTTTTTACAGTTCTATAAGAGAAATTTTCATGATTCAAGTTCACCTTAACTATTGGCAGATTTCCATACGGATCTCCGCCATATGAACGTATGTTCACTATCTCGGCATTGTCAAGAGTATTGCGGTTGGAAAACATAGAAGACTGTCTTGAGCAATCACTAGCTATATGTCCTAATTTACACTCAGGTGGACTCAGCTTGATTTCGCCCAACAATTTAGTCAGTTTTTCTATCTCACCCCTAAGGTCTTCAATACACTGCTCATTTTCGTGCTTCATCCTGTTTACACTGGCACTAAGCATCTTCATCTCACCCTTAATGCTATTTATTTCTTTAACCCCTTCTACTGAACATACCCCTTTCATAAAGCTGCAACGGTGTTCTACACTATCCTCCGTGGCCATGACACTGGCTGCTTTGTCTATTGATTTAGCCTCACTGCGAACAATAGCCTCTCTATACTTTTCGAGTACATTTTAGAGGAAAATTTCGAAAACTAAACTATCGTCAAATCTGTACTCTACTTTAAAAACCATAGGACTTTCCCCAACTCTCTGCTTAAGACCTTCTATTAATTTAAGGCATTCCCTAATACCACGCGCCTTTTTAGGGTACAATATGTTCAGTTTACTAACAATACTTTCGAAACTGCTATCGTTACGGATACCCATATCCTCTAAGCTCAACCTAACTTCAGAGGATAGAGCCTCGAACATGAGCAATGCTTTGACCTCTGGATCCCATTTGCCTACTCTAGCTTTAAGCTCGACTTCCCGAATGAAAGACTCGAGATCAACACCATTAAACACTGACAAGTTGAGCATAGAATTCGCGAACAAGATGGAGTACCAAAAATATATGATAATAAACCACACAATCAAAAAAAAACCCCCGCACGTAAAAATTACAGGAATTTACACGTGCAAACACCAGTAATCCTGGCAGGCTCGCCAATGAAAAAGTTACTATAATGACTAAAATGGCAATACTATATACGGGATAACACACAAAGTTGCAAATTACTAGGGCCTAAAGTAATAGTAACTAACACACAGAAAAGCGTACACTCAAGAGTATAACAACAATAATAAAAAGAAGCAAAAATAAAAAAATATCACGATTTGCTATATAAAAAACAAAACAGTACTTATCCTTTATTGTAGCGTTGGTAGGGATCGGACCGGGGTCACACAGGTATGCGAGGTGATCACCAGACATGGATATAGAGAACACTTTAAGCGTCTCCACACAAACTATCCACCACACTCCTCTCTCGCAATACTATAGCCCCCTTATATATATATATACAAACATGGCCACATTCGTGCAATGAGAAGGCGGAAGAGATTGGTTCGCTAACATACAAAAACAACATTCTTCCCACTGAAACTGAGATAAGATAAAAGTGCAAATGTTTGTCAATGTAATTTGACACCCCAACCATTTTTATCATTATGGTATAATCAATATAAAAACTTTTCAATTATATAAAAACTAGAGTTAAAAATTGTATAAATTTTCAGGTGGTGGTGGTGTCTTGTCCATGCTCCATGGAATGGAGGGGGTATCATTTCCCTATTAGTCAGCCACATTTCAAGAGTTCTCTGTAGGCCTTCACGTTACCGTTGCGGCTCAGGGCTCACGACACCGTACTTCACCCTACAGGGCAGAAAGTTTTCAGGTAAAATTAGCGATAAAAATTCACATTCATTTCGTAAAAATCTTATCTACCCGACTGCCTTTAATAATTCTAATTAATGTATTTAAAATTGAATAAAATAAGCAAAGTCCAAATTTATTAAAATACCTGAAGTGTTTCACCTTTAAGAGCCAATATTGTATTTACGAGAGGTTGTTTTAATTTCATTTTTTCAAATGTATTAATCAACCAGGCATGATATTGAAATATTTGTACCTATTGCAGAGGAACACACAAAACAACGAACAAATTATAACTTAGAAAGAAAATATTTACAAATTTACATGTATTAATCGACAGAGTTCATAAAATTTATATAGACAAAGTGGCTGAGGTAAGAGTGTTTGAAAGATGCTATCTAGCTTGAGGAGTACACATTTTTACAGATCTCATCTGAATTTTTGTAAAGCTATTATTTTGACTTGGTTAGCTGGAGGATTCAATTTTGCCGAAGCCATTAGAAAATTTCATTTTTTTCAAAGCCTCACACAGATATCTTCCTAATATTTTCAATATTGTAAAATATTAAAGGTGTTCTTGTGAAAAAAAAATTAAATTTTTAATATCGATTTTAAAAAGTAGCATATTTTATACTAATTAAATATAAAAAAATATAGAGTCAACATTGATTAATATTTATATGAAATAAAATTAGTTTCAATATTCTACAAAATACATATTTAAAATATTTTGACTATATCCCACGCGAAAATTAAAAAAAAAAGTATCAAGTATAAATTGCTATCAAAAAATAGTTTCGAATTTTTTCAAAATATTATTTTAAATTTAAAAATAAATATTCATAGAAGCATACCCATTCAAAATTTATCTTTAAGTTAAGCCTAATCCAATAGTAAACCATCTGGCAACATTGGCAAGCGGCCAAACAACGCAAAAAATTAGCAGACGAACGTCTAGCTATAAAAAATGGGGGGGGAGGGTTGGGGGAGAATAGTTTTTTTGTGATTATATGAAGTAGATAAGATTTAATTAAAGAAAGAAGATATAACTGGGACTATAGTTAGTAATTGCCAATTAAAACGGCATTTTACGCTTGGAATAATTAGGCAGCTTGTTAAACTCGCCAAGTCGTTAGGGTTGCCATGACGTACATTTTCTACGATAGATGGCACCACTGACGCGGTTGCCAGGCGACGCCGTTCGATCGGCTGCCAGGTCTGAAGTTTTTGGCAATGACGAAGTATCGTTTGGTGTTATTTTCCTGTTATCAATGAACTTTATAATACTCCCTGAACTTGTGTAATGAATATAGAGTAAATCTGAGACCTTTACACATATACACATTTTGAATCTGAAATTAGACAATTTAGAATTTAGACAATTTTATTGATTCTTCTAATCGATTGTTACAGAAATAAATATTAAATAAATATAATAAAGGAGTAAATAAAGGGTAGATAAAATGTAGGGAAATATATATAGTTGTATTTGAAAATAGAGCAATCCATAAATCGATATTTAATTAAAAAGGCATATATTGGATCAAAATATAATTTATAGTTGTATATGAAAAAACAATAGAAAAAATAAAAGGGTTAGGGGGTGATATTAAATTTAATGAGAGCGTATCCTGACCATGAGCACATGTGCTAAAAATGATAGCAGAGCGCCATCTAGTGGAACAGAAATCAGCCAGTAGTACAGCCTGCTCCATGCTGACGAGCGCCAACAGCGCGAAACGAATTCGTGGATGACTTTTCTTGATTTATCAAGAAAATAGGTTTGGCCAAATATCAGGGAACAGGTTAAATCAATGTTTAGTTGATTTCTGTTCCACTAGATGGCGCTCTGCCATTTAAAAAGCACATGTGCTCCTGGTCAGGATATGCTCTCATTATTTTTAATAGTTGTATATGTGTAAAAATTTCTTCAGCAAGGGAGGCTTCCCCACCTTGACGAATCTGAAATTAGAGAGACTAAAATTCATATATGAATTACATTTAAATTTTTATTTCCCACTTTCATAGGTTTCTCCGTCTTGTAACCCCAAGGAGAATCCTCTGTAAGACCTGTGTGTCTTAATAAAGGCTTTTGTGTGTGTGTGTGTGTGAATTACATTTAAAATATTTTATCAAAATCCGAAACTATTATAGATGCGTATGATTCTTAAAAAAAAAAAAAAATTATACTGTAATTTATACAATATAATATAATGCGGCTTGTGATTGTAAAACGACATTTGAAAACTATCCTGCATGAGTTTCTTTTCAACGAAAAATCAAAATTTATTTTAAGGAGAAATAACGATTATTTCTAACCTTAGGGATGAGATATGAAAGGATGAATTGTGAAGAGTAATGATAAACGGAAAAATTAAAGTGACCAGGGATGGGAATCGAACCCACAGTGTTCCGCTTACCGGGCAGATGCCATGTCCACTAGGCTACCCTGGACATATTTTTCCGTTCGTTAATAATACATAAAGTAATTTATACAATATAATATAATGCGGCTTGTGATTGTAAAACGACATTTGAAAACTATCCCGCATGAGTTTCTTTTCAACGAAATATCAAAATTTATTTTAAGGAGAAATAACGATTATTTCTAACCTTAGGGATGAGATATGAAAAGATGAATTGTGAAGAGTAATGATAAACGGAAAAATAAATTTTAAACATTTTACATTAAAGGTGACCTGTCTATATGAGGCGTATCTAAATGATCGACATGAACACAAATTTGTTCATAATAAACAAAATTGTGCCATAAATTACATCATTTTCTGTATATGGCTATAAATGTGGTCCGGCCACGTTGACAAGTAAAACAACTGGTCAATAGAGCTGAGCAGAGATTGTTGTCACTGTCCATAGGATCTGATTTGACAGAACACTAAAATACTTATTGATTCCTATTTTCAAAACCTAATCTCCACCCGAGTCTAAGTTAACACGTGAAGTCTGTAATGAACCAACCTTATTCGGCGATTTCAAACACTAGACTCTCATACGCTTTGAGCCTAAACAACAAGCTACAATGTTCTCTACGAATGTTCTTGATTTTCTTGAGATCACAATATTACTTCTTCCCACAAAGATATTTTCGAAATCTTACTAACGACGTAAAATGGAGAGTTGATGTCACTGTGAGAAGCAGAGAAACGAAGGTTTAACACTTCAGTAAACGAGGAACATCACAAACCGAGCAAAAACTTCCTCTTCAGAAGACCCATTATCTGTGGTGGTATTGCATCAGTTACAATGATTGGAGTGTCAAATTATTTTGACAAATATTTGCACTTTTATCTAATCTCAGTTTTTAGTGGGAATACTTTTGTTTTCGTTTGTTTGTGAACCAATCTCCCCCGCCTTCTCATTGGACGAATGTGGCCATGTTTGTATATAAAAGGAGGGCTATGGTATATGCAGCTTCCAATCCACCTCCCCTTCCTACACCCCAACGTACAACCCTGCTACTTAAAGGCCTACGTATGCCCCTACTTCCTACAGGAGTGCCCCATCGCCAAACTACTACGGCTCCTCGCCAAATTACAACACCGCCCTCTACCAAGAACCTGAAGGCCTCCAAATTTCCTCTGAGACAATTGAGGCAATTGAAAACTCCCCCCCCCCCCCGGGTCCCAATACAACAGCTTCTCCCATCCTGACCTGCACGCCACCATCGACAGGCTTCTCCAAAAACGCCGCGCCTGCATCCTGGGGCTTTCAGAAAAACTGAAAGCCATGACTGCTGAACGCGACCAACTCTTGGAGAAGCTTACATCCCTCGAAGGCTCCTCTGCCCGCCCTCCGGTCATCTCTGCTTCCACCCAAACCTATACTCCCAAGAGCCACCCTCTCAGCACAAACCATCCCCAAAACGGCGGCACCTAAACCAACCACCAAGCCTTCTACCAACCCCAAATCCTCTTCCTCCACCAACAAGAAGACTCAGGACCACCTACGAGCTTCCGCATCCCATGTTGTCATTGAAGCAACCGACCCAAATTCCAACTCCTGGGAAATCCTCAAGACCATCCGCGCCACCCACAAAATCATCTATAACATCGTCTGGGCATCACTTAGGACCAAGGGAAAATTAGTCATTCACTCTGCCAACCCAGAAATTATACCCGACCTCAGCTCCGCCCTGTCCAAGAAACTTGCCGATAACCTAAAGATCCATGAAACTCGGGAACTCCTCCCCAGGGTCTGCATCTTCAGAGTCGACAGTGAAACCTCTGACCCTGCAATCATAGACTCCATCAAGGCCATCCTCGCCATCGCAGCCATTCAGGGTGACAAGATCATCAGAATGGCCCACCGTTCAGCACCAAGATCTGGAACAAGCACCGTGTTTTTGGAACTTGACCCGGCCTCCTTCAAAGCTCTAGGCCAAAAAGGAAGACTCATCCTAGAAGGCGTCATACACCACTTAGAAGAGTCCATCCGAATCAGAAGATGCTTCTAATGCTGCGGCTTCGGACACAACTCAAACAGATGCACCTCTGCTGATCCCATCTGCTACCATTGTAGCAAAACTAGACACGAAGGCAACTCCTGCCCCACCAAATCCTCCCCAGGCACAACAAGATGCACCCACTGCCACCCCAAAGGAATCCCAGCCAACCACGAAGCTCGCTCCTCTTCCTGTCCCATTGCTAGACTTCATGCATTGGAGTTTTAGAACTACAAACCTCGGCCACCATACTCAAAAGAACAAATCCCTGGGCGAAAATCTGGCCTAACAAACGACTACACAGAGCTACACCGGCTCCACTTCACCAACGCCATGGCGTCCACCGAAACAGTTGATTTTTTAGCTACAAGTGTGCCCGGAAAAGTCTCCACTGAGACTTGTGCGGCCATGGCAAGAGTATTCCGATATGGTATTGCGAGAAGGCAGTGTGGGGGATTATCGTGTGGAGACGCTTAAAGTGTTCTCTGCGTGCTTTATCCGTGTCTGGTGATCTCCTCGCATACCTGTGTGACCCCGGTCCGATCCCTACCAACGCTACAATAAAGTATAAGCACTTTTGTTTATATATAAAAAATTGTGTGTTTTTATTTAACTTCTTTTTATTGTTGCTGTTATACTCTTGAGTGTACGCTTTTCTGTGTGTTAGATTACTCTTACTTTAGGCCCCAGTAATTTGTACTTTGTGTGTTGTCCCGTAAATAGTAACTTTTGTCAGGAGATTACAAGACAGATAAATTGTGTAGAACACGAGATATACATATTTAACAAGAAAGAAAGAGAAGAATTCCGTAATTGAGTTGAGAGAAAGTAACCACAGCGCATCAAGCGGTGGATCCCAATAATTTATTTTATTAAACTTGGCGAACTTTCTGGGAAAATCTCTTTATTCAGAACCGAAATAATCAACGCCAGATATAAAGGAGATCAAAATTAAGATTTAATCTCTAAGCACAATATAAAGAAAAAAATTAACTTCTAATAAAATGTTACAAAAGTGAAAATTGTACTGGGTTCAGGTTGTTACATTTAGAAAAAAGGCATTTCATGGTCGTGCAACTGAAAGTTTCAAATGGGTTGTGCCAAGTTTTGGAATATATCGCAAATTTGACATATATATTTATCAGCCCACCAGACCCGTTCCTATTACAATCCCGACTACAATGGTAGGCCAATGTATAAACTCTAGACTGGCCATCCAATAGATGGTTGTGTTGATTAAGAATAAATACATTTAAGTAAGAGGGAATTTCACTAATGAAGGAAATTATGCTGAAAAGGATCCATATGGTAAATTACAAGGTTATCCCAAAAGTTCGTAAAGACTTGTAAAAAAATGAAATACCAATATTATTCGCCGTTATATATAATGTCTTTGTATTATGCATAAAGAAATTGTATTATGTATTATTATTTATTCGCCGTAATAATATTATTCGCCAAGTAATAAGAAAAACACGAACTTTTGGGACAACCTTACATACAGATTTTGTGGGGAGCAGGTCAAAAAGGTTTTTGATCGATTAGTGGTAAGGTATTTTTGGGCCATACATGCATATTCCTGATCTTATTTGGTCGTTGAGGTATAACCTGCGCCATAGTGAGAAAGGCCAATAACCCGAAATGCATACGTGATTTGGTTTTCTTGATTTATAAAGAAAATATGTTTTTGTCAAAAGAAAGGAAAAACCATATTGAATCAACAGACGATATATTCTGATGATTCTGTTTATTAAATTTGGTAAGCTTTCTGGATAATTATTTCTCTCCAAGGCGAAAAAGTAAGATAAAAGCGAAATAAAATAGATAAAATTAAAAATAATAAAAACGAAGCTAAAACTACCGAGGCCAAAAAACCAGAAACATTTACGTAGTATTTGAGGTATATGACCAATATTCTGGATAATAAGAAAAAAAACGACGATTATTTGGTATTTATTCCGACAGATGGAACAAGACATTTGAAACTTTCAGTTGCACGACCATGAAATGCCTTTTTCTAAATGCAACAACTTGAACCCAGTACAATTTTCACTTTTTCAACATTTTATTAGAAGTTAATTATATTATGCTCAAAGGTTAAATCTTAATTTTGATCTCTTTTATATCTGGCATTGATTATTTCGGTTCTGAAGAAAGAGATTTTCCCAGAAAGTTCGCCAAGTTTAATAAAATAAATTATTGGGATCCTCCGCTTGATGCGCTGTGATTACTCTCTCTGAACTCAATTACGGAATTCTTCTCTTTCTTTTCTTGTTGAACATATATCTCGTGTTCTACATAATTTCTATCTTGTAATCTACTAGAATAATCTTACATAAGACCAATGTGTCTCAATAAAGTTATTGTATGTGTGTGTTATTTTTTATATCACTCGAATACGGAAATTTCTCGAAGAAAATATTACGATAGATTCCTATTTATTGAGAAAGATGGCCACATAAGTAACTTTCAGTTTTGTATGACCAGATGTATTACACACATATCCCTGTAGAAATAAAATTTTAAATTGTGAAACTTTTCACTTGATTTCTAGAGGACGTGGGATGTGTGAACATTTAGAAAGTGGCCTGCAGTAAAGATGTAAAATTACTGTCAAAATACGACATTTTCCCAAATCTTTGCAGCTCATCATCTTAACTTCTTTGGACATTTGGAAGTATTCCTTTTAATTGTTTAATCTTTGATATTTGATTGCCGTATCACGTATGATTCTTAAAACTTGCTAATTGCTAGAATGATAGGAAGTAATTAGTTTCTTTTTCTGTTAAAGCAAATAACCAAGCTTTTCTAGAAAATTTTCTCTCCTGCATGATAATAATGAATATATTATCTATATCGTCTTCTTCTCTTCTTCTTTTTTATCTTCACTCAATCATATCAGAATATCAAGCTTGTAAAGCTTGAGACTTTTGATGGTGTCTGCTGGGGATGAGTAGAACTCATCAATGGATGAGTCAATACAATCAATAATGTGTTTAACAACCATCATAACTGGGTGAAGTAGAATGCGTCTGCCTTTGTCATTAAGACTGAGAGCACTACTCAGTGGCAGGCTGACTTAGCTTCAAAAGAAATGGCCGCCTCTGACATGAGGAACAGATACCATGCACAGCTGCTCCTAACTTGGAGTACAAACGCTGCTCATCCTGTATACCTGGATCAGAAGCCCTTACAGGGTACTATCAGCCGGGCTAGCTGAGCCCAGGTATTTTAGCGAGTTTGTCACTGCTCCTCCTTTTTCATCTGGGCTTGGGACCGGTAAAGGCGGAGTTATCTCTATCGTAATTTTATAAAATATATTTCAACACAATTCCATTGTAATTACAAATATATATGTACGTTGTATATTTACATTATAAGCACGTAGAAGAACAAACTTGTTTAAAAGTTGCTTATTTGATTATAAAAAACTTCGTTGTTAATTTTTCATAAAATTTAAACAATTCGATATCTATATATAATATCTCTAGCTACAATACTTAAATAATTCTTTGACTTAAAGAATTATTTGTCGAACAAAGAAATTTGGAGAAGATATACTGGCGAGTAGAGCCTGTTAGAAATAAACTAGTAAAAAGGAAATGAAATTTTGCGGGACACATACTACATACAAGAACATTGAGAGATTATCTATTGACCATACATCCTAGGAATAATGGCCACCCAGATCTTCGGTCCATAAGCCGTTCCATTTTCACTAGCCACCGTACCAAAGGAATAAGGCATTCTCCATGCACCGAACGGCCAATTGTTTGGTCCCTCGCGCCCGCCTTTATGGTCTTGCTCCATGGGGGTGACCAGTCAACCCACAGGTGTCTCCGAGAGTTCATGGCAAGGTTGCTGTCCGAGCCCTCCCGTTCGGACTCGGTTTAACCCGTCCTACGCTCCAATAGGACTCGCCCCCCCCCCCCCCCCCCCCCCATTTGGCCCTCGTACCCTTAGTTCCCAGTACTCCCTGAATCTGCCGACGAATCATGGGGGGTCGGCGTTCCTGCCCATTTCCCAGAAAACAGACTGGTGCCAAGACAGGGCTTCTTTCCCCGCTCTATTGACCATACAGATTAGAAAATTCGGCTCACATAGCCAGGGACGATATAGGCAGCAATGCCCTTGCGTCCCCTTCTATTGACCATACAGGAACGCTTCACGATTTTGCATTTCATCCTTGCTCAGGGGCCATGCTAATCTTCTCTGTATCGTTCCTATTGTAGTATATGTACCGCCGGGGCCATGATAATTTTCTCTGTATCATTCCTATTGTAGTATATGTACCGCCGAACAAGTATCACAGGGGCCATGCTAATCTACTCTGTATCGTTCCTATTATAGTATATGTACCGCCGAACAAGTATCATAGGGTCCATGCTAATCTTCTCTGTATCATTCCTATTGAAGTATATGTACCGCCGAACAAGTATCACAAGGGCCATGCTAATCTTCTCTGTATCGTTCCTATTGTAGTATATGTACCGCCGAACAAGTATCACAGGGGCCATGCTAATCTACTCTGTATCGTTCCTATTAGAGTATATGTACCGCCGAATAAGTATCATAGGGTCCATGCTAATCTTCTCTGTATCGTTCCTATTGTAGTATATGTACCGCCGAACAAGTATCACAGGGGCCATGCTAATCTTCTCTGTATCGTTCCTATTGTAGTATATGTACCGCCGAACAACTATCACTGGGGCCATGCTAATCTTCTCTGCATCGTTCCTATTGTAGTATATGTACCGCCAAACAAGTATCACAGGGGCCATGCTAATCTTCTCTGTATCGTTCCTATTGTAGTATATGTACCGCCGAACAAGTATCACAGGGGCCATGATAATCTTCTCTGTATCGTTCCTATTGTAGCATATGTACGGCAGAACAAGTATCACAGGGGCCATGCTAATCTTCTCTGTATCGTTCCTATTGTAGCATATGTACCGCCGAACAAGTATCACAGGGGCCATGCTAATCTTCTCTGTATCGTTCCTATTGTAGTATATGTACCGCCGAACAAGTATCATAGGGGTCATGCTAATCTTCTCTGTATCGTTCCTATTGTAGTATATGTACCGCCGAACAAGTATCATAGGGGCCATGCTAATCTTCTATGTATCGTTCCTATTGTAGTATATGTGCCGCCGAACAAGTATCACAGGGGCCATGATAATCTTCTCTGTATCGTTCCTATTGTAGCATATGTACCGCCGAACAAGTATCACAGGGGCCATGCTAATCTTCTTTGTATCGTTCCAATTTTAGCATATGTACCGCCCAACAAGTATATACGAAGTTAACTATACTGAAGGTATACATCTCGAAGAAAGATATTTAGACCAAGGAAGGATTATTTTAATAATACTGGTCTACAAAATTTTTTATTTTTTTTTATTTTTCGCCCAAAGGAACCGCTTCTCCATGCTTGATATATCTTGATGAAACTTCTCACTATGCTCATCGTTAACTGCACCAAGATTGTCTGGAAAGAAATCTAGATGTGAATGCAGGAAATGAATCTTGAGAGACATGTTACATCCCAGTGCTTTGTAGGAAAATAAGAGTTCATTAACTAAGTCACTGTAGGTTTCGGCCTTTACATTTCCCAAAAAGTTCTTGCAAACGTTTTTAAAAGAATTCCATGCTGCTGCTTCAACTTCATTTAAGCTATCTTCAAAATTCCCATCCTGCAGCAATTCTCGAATCTGAAGTACAACGAATATGCCTTCTTTAATTTTTTTGGCAGGGATTCTTTTACAGGGATTGTTAATATTTGTATATGCAAGTAAGTCCTTGCTTATTCTTTCCAATTATTCAATTTTCACAAAAAAAAAGAGAAAACAACAGAAATATTCTGTAAAAATTAATCGAAAATTGGTTTATGATTTGAGAGAATTCACATTATAGCAGAATTGTGGCCTGTATAACTATAGAGGGATCAAAAGAATGGCTATGTGCACTTCGATAATTGAGAATCTAACAAACACATGTGACTACATAGAAGTGCCACAACTAAAACCCAAAGCCTCATCCTTGAAGCAATAGAAACCATAAAGAACCCTAATGAAATAAACAAGAGTATAAAGCTACCATCGCAATATGTCCCCTTTCTATTTTAATACTTACTCTTTTGATTATATGTGTGTATATTGATATTCACATCTATAACAATAATCTGTCCATTTCTCTATTCACTAAGTTCATCAACCTCTTCGTAGTTTGTTTAAAAAAAAATCAATTATGTAAATTTTCAAATTCTTATGTCCTATACTTGCATAGATATATCTTTAAAATGTTATATAATCTCTCTCGATTACCTTTTATTTTATGTTTTAGTTTGCTGAGGAAGGGCTTGCCCGAAATCTACTTTATACACACACACAGCTTTAGCAAATGAAAACATTTAAACGCGAATGCTTCTTTCACACATATATCAAACTTCTACTGTCCTTAGTGCAATGAAATTATATTGGGAGGGCTTAGCTCATCAGGGGTGAATCCTCAAGCAGTATCGCCAATTTAATCTACCAGACCGCGTCTATAGAGCTGTAATGCTATAATGGATCATTCTACTTATATATGAAGCTCTGAAAGGTTTGATATATGTGTGAAAGAAACATTCACGTTTAAATGTTTTTATTTGCTATGTCTAGATGGCGCGTTATTGCTTTATATTAATTTATACCTAACTAGCCTTGTCCTTATTGTTTGTGGAAGAGCATTGCTCGTTGCAAATATTATATGCAATTCTACTGTCCTAAAAGCTTATGTCCATAGTTTGCTTAAATAGCATTTCTAAGATTCCACCTTTTCAGTGCGGCATATAAAAGCAGAATGATCCATTACAGTATTAGGGCTCTATAGAAGCGGTCTGGTAGATTAAATTGGCGAAACTGCTGGTTCACAACTGATGAGCCAATCCCTCCAAATATTTTTTCATCGCAGTAAGGATAGTAGAAGTTTGATATATGTGTGAAAGAAACATTCGCGTCTAAATGTTTCTATTTGCTATGTCTAGATGGCGCGTTATTGCTTTATATTAACACACAGCATTATTGAGACCACAGGTCTTATAAGCTACTTTATACAATTAATAAAAAAAGAGTTGTTGTTGTCGTGTCCAATGAAGAGCCTCAGATGTCCCCATGCATCTCTATCACAGTAGTAGCAATATCCACTATCTTGGGTGTTTAAAGCTGATGCTCTGGTTCCATGTCAATTTTATGCAAGGCTGCGGCCATTGCTGGGCATGAGAATGTGTGGGTAAGTGTTAGTTCCACACCAGAACAGTTGTTGCATGTCCTGTAGGTTCTTGTGCCATCTGGATGTATTGTCATTCCTTTGTAATGTTTTGTTCTGAGTCTTGTTATGGTTTTTGTAATTATTCTCTCAGAGTTATAAAAAATAGTGGCGGCGTCTTTTTTTTTTTTTTGTCACATGTGACTACGGTATTAAAATAAAACCTCTGTGATCGATATGTATTCAGTAGAATCTCAAACGAAGGCCATAGTTAAAACCATGACTATACCTGGGGTCTCATGAAGGTAGTCTCTTATCGGAGACTCTGTCATGACATACCAAGACATGAGTAATCTTTCAACTGAAACAGAACCTCTGATGGGGGGAGAAATCCGACTATACACCTCCCTACGGTCCCCCTTGGAATATTCGACCAAATTCTGGTCTGTTTTATGGCGACTAACGTGGCAACGGCACCCATTCTCCAAATTACGACTACTATGATAGAGATGCATGAGGGATATCTGAGGCTCTTCATTGGACACGACAATAATAGAACCTCTGATGAGTAACAACTTCGAGTAGTAATCGGGTTTAGCCACGTTTTCATGAGAGACTACTGTATAATCAAACATATTTGCAAACACTTCTTGTAAGAAATAGTCGATGTGGTTTTTAATTAAGACTGTTGAAGAGCGATTATCGCTTGAGAAAGCTATAATTTTAAAATAAAAAATTAAACTGATTTTGAAAAATCCTTGTAGTTTTAAAACGCCTTTCACACAGTGTTACATTGAATAGCCAAACATGTATGATGGACTATGTCGTATATTTATATTATATACGCATGCAGGATAAATGAGGGCGAAGATCAGTGACCAGAAATCAAAGTTTTAATTGGAGTCGTCAGGGGCTTAGCGAGAAAAAGATTAAAATAAAAAAGATGTGTCAGCGTGTGGCATGAGAGTGCCCTGGAATATACAATGTATTAAAAAAATACAATTTTCACGTGTCCAAGCCAGAAGTTGGGATAGGTAAATCAGGGGGACGGTGTGTCAATATTGTTAATTACGAAATCAAAGTAGGTCAAGTCTAGCCTGCGAAGGATTGTTAAAAGTTCCTGCGGAAAAGGGGTGTTAGTATTTATTAAGAAGTAACCTTTAAAGTGGTTGATTAAGAGGTTATTGAAGATTGCCCTGTTTTTAGATCATGGTTTTTAGTTTGATTATAAAAGAATATATAATTGAGATATGAAATTGCGAAATTAAGGCTTTGCATATAGCGTTAAAGGATTTGAAAAATCGAAAATAGAATTTCAAAGTTAAATGCAAAGTAATATTTTTAAAAAAGTTAAAATATTGATGATATAATACAAAGATTAACACACTATAGCAGTATATAAGGGGTAATAGAAAGTGAAAATATTAAATGAAAATTAAAAATGAGCAATAATATCTCGATAGCATTGAACATGGTAGCGGAAGATGAAACAATGTAAATAATATCTAATTTATAAAGTGAGAGAAAATATAAAATGACAAATGCAAATTAGTGATATAAACATGAAACATGAACTTGAGATTATTAGAGATGAAAGATAAAATATAAAGTTTTTTTTTAAATAGAGTCAAAAAGCAAAGATAAATAAGCTTTGATAAAGAAAAATTAAATAAAATGACAATAGTTAACTATAGTAAACTGATTGGTTGACGTAAAAAAAATTATAAGAGCTAGATAATGATTATATAAAGGATATTAAAATGAAAAAAAAATGTTCATCGAGAAAGAAGAGCAAGTAAGATTATATAGAAGTTTTATATCGGGAAAAAAATGTAAAGTTGCTCTTAGCTGGCCTTTATGAAGTAGGTCAAGTTGGATGTCCTCGGTTGCGATATTTTTGGTGTTGATGATACAAGTTGTTCTAACATATCTCCTTGAATTCGTTTTATGTTTGACGCGACTCGTGGGTCACATTGTTTCCAACTGTGAAACTCACCGAGTCCTAATTTTGTCAATTTTTTGTTCCCTGCGCCACGTTTAGGTGAAAACGTGATTCTTCCTAAAGCAGCATTTATATTGTGTGTGCAGGAAACACGGCGATCTATTCTAACCGGTCAAGGGTTTTTTTTTTCTTTTTTAACATATGTGGGTGTGTGTGATTTTTGTAGGTAAAATGTCCTTGGATCTAAGTGTCGATGTTAAGTGGACAAGTTAATCGAGGGCGATAATTCATTAGTAAGGAGCGCTGTTAAGTTAATGAGAGCGACGATATAGCTGCGGAGAAAGGTGAACAGTTGTGGTAAACTCGCTCTGAGGTTTGCGGAGGGAGAGAGAATCTAGACCTGGTGACTTGGTTTTGGGTTATTAATGAAAGAGTAGATATTTTAATTCATTGGGGATCTCTCAGTAGGCGGGATTAGTTATTGAATTAATTAATTATTCTGTTAGTGGACTGATTTGTTAGTGAACGTCAAGAAGGAATGGGACGAGGAGGTTTCTGGTAGGACAGAATTACCTCTATAGGAGCGGCCTACGCGGACTGGAGGACTGAAGGACTGAAACAAAGACTGACTAACTGAGGCTTAGGGCCTCCTTTTATAGCTTCCCTGGGTCCAGGCAGGTCACTGCCCTTTTCTGACGTAAACAGGGGAGAAAGTTGCATCATCCAGGAGGGCCATGACCTCGTAAAATTTGGACTGGGCTCGATAGGCCTACTTTCTTATTCTCACTTAGGCCTGATTAGTTTTAGCCTTAATTTTCTCCTGTTATTCTCCATTCCTTCTATCTGTACAGTTGCTATACTTTATTAGAGTCTTAAGCGGTACAGATTGATGTTATTTGATGCTTTCTATTTGCAGTAAATAACAAGTTATATACAGTCACGTGGTGAAATATGTGGTAGTAGATATCTGGATTATTTACAACAATTCCAGGGTCTTAAATCATCATATATATATATGTCATAATTTGTACATAACTGGATGTAATCCCACCACAATATGTATGCAATGTATGATCTAAAGATTTTTAATAAAGACAAGGCTTAGAAATCTGGGAGAAAGGCCATCAAAGAGGAAACGGTCATTAGTAGGTTTTATTATCCAGGAACTCATAAAAACTGAGTTCAAGAACCTTCGTTTCCGGGAGCATGTCAGAACAAGACAAGGACAAAGGATTAGCAAAGATCCAATCAGGGTCCAGGAGGATTAGCTAGGAACCAATGGAAAACTTACACGGGTCGACAATCGTCCAATCAGCGCCCTGAGAAGTTTTCGTGTTAAATCGCGAACTCAGTTTAGTTAGTTAGGAGCTCGGCACCATCGAGACGAGTTAGGAGCTCGCCACCATCGCAACAAGTCGGGACCTGGTACCAAGGAACCGGTTTGAACCAGCACCCATCTTCTCAACAATCAGATAAGTCCAATCCTCAATAATGTGAACAGCCATAGTTAATAGTCAAATACGCCAAATAGCTTAAACCCCTTTCTCCCTTGATCGCTGGCCTATTTCAATCCAATCCTGTGTCCTCGTTATTTTTCCCCTGTGTGAATACCTTACTACTTCAGCAAACGACTGCGCCCACCACAATCATCAATCAACTCAATCAATCTCAAAAAGGTAATCGTTCAACATTACATATATAAACTAGCCGAATGACCCGGGCAACGCCCGTGTTTTACCCGATTGAATGTTTTGATTCAAATACTATTTGTTACAATTATAATTTGGCGCCTTAAATAAATGCATATGTTAGTTGATAACTATAGCCTATGTGCTTTATCTGTCTATGTACTGTTGGCTTCCGTAGGCGTCTCTTACTGGGAAAAAGAAAGAGAGGGTTCCATTTGGTTATTAACTAATATATGCATTTATTTAAGGAGCGACCCGCTCCAACACAATAGTTACAAAAATGGGGGGGCAAAGGTGGCGTGATCGTAGCCGACCAATAGGAGGGCGCCATTCAAAAAAAAAAAAAAAAGCAAACCGTGACAGAGGCGACGAAGAATGACGCTCGTAACTGTATATAGAATGTTGTAAATATATACTCTCTCAATGTCTCTATATTCATCTTTACTTGCTAAACTGAAACTTTGCCTCATGTAAAACTGACTTTACTATGTGTATATAGCCATTGATATTATCTTATGTAAATACTACTATGTAAATTATGCTATGAAATTAATAGTAATGTCTGAATAAAGAGTTTTAAAACATGTATAAGTATAAACTGCTTCTACAGATGTAGACACTTACCGTATGATCAATCTAAAACCTTTACATACTATGAATATCAGGGCCTGTAATATGTGTGTATACTTAGAATAATAATAAAAATAACTTTACTTACTTTCTAAGGATTTCTCTAAATATGTAAATCTTTCTTGCTATCCTATCCACTAACCTGAAGGACGCAGATCAATTTCTCTCTAGATTCACACAACTCCTGATTTAACAACTTTGTCCAGCCAGTAATATAATCTAGAATTAAACATCATTCAATATTTGAATGAATATCCCCACTTGGTATATTCTAATATGCACAAAATAAATCTCACTGAAGAATACAAACCATATTACATTGCGTATTTTTATAACGCTGATTCATATCATCGAAGCAAATTCAGAAAAGTCAACAATTCCTATTGTACATGGTAACTATACATGGCTTCGGGTTATGGCCCTCATCAGTATAGAAGCGACTTCTATTTCATAGGATCCTACGAGAGAGGACGTGTATGGAATCATCCGAAAATGACAAAGAGTTTCTTTAAATGGCGAAGTAACTTACTGCTTTAAGCTGAAATCGACGTAAAGCTCTAACCTACGTAAACCTGATCATTATCCTCCCTTAAAATTTAATAATTTTCTATTATAATTCACAATCTACACTCAAATTCTTTAAAAAGGTATCATTATATTAGAAAAATATATCAATTTTTTTTAAAGTTATCGAGACACACTTTAATGTTTTTATATATTATTTGCAGATATTTTTATCACACTAAGCAAAAAGATTATGTGTATTTATTATTAGTTTTATAGATTTTAAAATTATTTGCGATATAATATTTTATAACAACTAATATCTGACTGTCTAAGGTATTGAAAGAAAAGGGCAAGTTCGAAGTATATAGGCGCAGACGATTTTGAAACGAAGGGGCCTCAAACAGAACAAGCAAGTCATGTATGAGTTAGGCTAAATCTACATCAAAGCAGCGGATATTGCTATCAGTCGATACATCCCGATCTGCATTATCATCAAGATGCAGGAGGGAATGAGTGTAAATGAAGAAAGCCGTGTAGACTCAATAGGAAAAATGGCGAAATGCGCCGAGAGTTCAGCCAAACGACGCACGCGTGTTGCTTGCCAAGGCCTGCCATGTTGACGGCGGCTTCCCCGGCGCCATTTTCTTCCGTGACGTCACATCGCAGGGGGAAAGAGAGGGCGTAGCCTGGCGCGCGTTGCATGCCGGGATTGATAGCGGTGGCAGCCGAGGAATTTGGCGGCGTCTTGTTGGCATCGTCGTCTGGCCATCATTTATCAGCTTCGCTTCAAATTGGAATTTTTCTTCTAAATCTTCTTTGTATCATTTCACCTTCTTGATGGGAACTATCTGAAAAGATATCTCATCATAATATTGGAATTGATGTTATTTCCAATTGTCGATTTTGTCAGAATACAATACGTATTGTTCCGTTTTTATAAGAAGTAATTGAATGTTTAATTATCCGATCTGTACGTTCCTAAAGCCATGTACATATATCCCTAAATACCAACGTTTTACCTCAAATTTTAGACTTTTCAATTTATTTGTATACAGTGTACTCCGCTTATAACGAAGTCGCATTATCCATGACAATCACTTTGTTATATCCGAAGTTTGTTATATCCGCAGTTGGAAAAAAAAATGTTTTGTACCAATAATTTTATTTACTATTCAACTCAAAAGAGCAACACAAAGATCAATAACAACCTCATCAGGTGTTTTTGGAGAAGTAGTTTGTGATTTTCTTTTGACATTTAGAAGTCAGTAACAAGTGCTGAACACTCTTTTCGATGTTGTCCAAGTCTGACAGATGCCTATGAAGAGACTTGGACTCATCCTGACATTGAAGAAACAATCGCAGAGTTTGAATGCTCTCCAAGACCTCTTTTGGATGCGGAATGTGGACAATTGGGTCTACTTCTTCATCAACTTGGTCCGTTTCTTCTTCTTCTTTTGCTTGAAGAATGCTCTCGACAATTTCTACATCTACATCTACAAAAATACTTATAATATGTTTGCATATTTTAAAATTGTATATTATTAACTTATTTGTTGTGTATCATTAAATTTGTGTCATTCACACGTTGTAATTTGATATATATTATGCATACTATATTAGTCAATTATAATGGTAAATGAGAAAACTTCGTTATAAACGGATAAAATAAAAATTTATACATTCAAATCACTTCGTTATAAGCGAAAATTCTTTATATCCGACTTCGCAATATCCAGAGTTCTTTTAATGGTTTAAGCCCTTCTTTTCTTTCGTGCAGACAATTTCATTCGCTATATGCGGAATTTCGCTATAACCGACTTTGTTATAAGCGGAGTACACTGTATATATATATTTTTACAATTACAAAGAAGGCTTAAATTATGACGTGACGTCAGAAGTTATTTTCATGGGAAAACATAAGAACATTAAATATGAATAAAATTCTACACACAAACCTCAAAAAAGAAAGCAAGCTTACTTCAGCTTGTTTGTCCACAGCTGAACAAAGACATTTTACTATCAAACATTTTATTCCTTCTTTGCGACCAATCGCATTCTTCTATCTTCTGGAACTAAGAATTGTTGGAATATTTAATTTTATAAATATATATATGTAATAATGTGTTGAGATCCTGTCTGTGATTAGGGATCCTGTCGACTATCTGTAATAATTTGTTGAATCGACTTATCTGTGATTAGGGATCCTGTCGACTAGCTGTAATATTGTGTTGAGATCCTGACGACTCTCTGTAATAATACGTTGGGGTTTGGTAAGCTTATTGTAGAACCTCGTCGACTCTCGCTATAAGTTGTGGCAACCGAGGGTCAAACCTGTAGTAACCGCGAGGGACAGTCAGGGGTGGAGAGTTTTCCAGTACCTCGCTGCACCTTGTAGGACCTTTAACAGTTCTCACAGGGTACAGGCAGTCGTGGTCGAGGCAGAGTGGAAAACTGGGGAATGTCCACACACACAAAACGAAGAGACACAGTTGAAAGAAAGTTCCTTGAATAGATAAAAAGCGAGCCAAGAGCAAAGATGGAGATCGAGAAGTTTTCTTACTGTTTTACATCGTCGATGAGTTGGTCTCTGGAGACAATAAGGGATGACGCTGACCGGAAGACTCCTGGACTGAACTGAACTGGTTGTTGCTACGCGGCCTTTTTATACGACCGCTCTGACTAAGAGAATTGGGTCATGCACGTGTCGATGGACACCGGACACTGGCGACAGACTGTCGGGGTCCAATCTATCTTTAGAAGTCACTTGTGATTCTCTCTTTGGCTCTTAACTTAGCTTTTAATCTATTATATTTTATTTATTCATCCTCAGTACATTACATCTGGAGATACAAGGACACACGTCAATTATGCGTATAATTAGTTGTAGTTTATAATTAGTTCTATATACAACATGACAATTTTGTTATACGTATTACATAATATAGGGTTATTGGTTTAAATTATCATATATATTTATATTCTGTGCAATTGGCTAGGATGATAACCTAATATATAAAAAAAAAGTTTTTGTTAAAAAGTAACGAACAAAACTTGAGTAAATATATATATAGCCACTATTATCTTTTGTATTTATTGTGTTTTCTTATTGCAATGTATGTATAATTAATAATACATTTAAAGGAGAAGCCTGTCAATCATCAAAAAACAACAAAGGTTATGGGACCAGCACCATCTTCAAATGCGATATAGAAGAATAATTATAAAACAAAAATGGCGGATATGTCGCAATTAAATATACCGAAGCTTGATGGCAATAATTTTGCTAGTTGGAAATTTAGAATCCTTTCTGTGCTTGAAGGAAAAGCTTTAGCACATTTTTTAGTACAAGATTCACCAAAAGATGAAGCCGAAAAGGCGAAATGGATCCAACAAGACGCCCAAGCAAAAGGTATTATTACATGCGCAATGAATGATTCGCAAGTCGAACTTATTCTTACCTGCAACACATCCAAGGAAATTTAGACATCTTTGCAAAAAAGATATGAAGGTAACGTAAAAAGAAAAAGCATTGAAGCTAGAAATGAAGTATCACGGCTACAAATGAAGAAAGAAGAAAAATGGCAAGAATACATTCCAAGAGCAGAAAAAATGCTTGAAAATGCAAGAATTCTCGGTGCTGAAATAGATATAGAAGAATTCACCACTGCACTTATTAAAGGATTACCTTCAAAATATAACATTATTGCCATGCAAATAGACAGTATGGACAATCCAACTATTGATAATATTCGACGCCTATTCGAATTATACCAAGAAAGATACTGCAATAAAAAAAAAGACGAACATTCCTCAGCTTACAAGGTATATAATAAGAATAAATATATACATTATAAAGAAACAAAGGCATCAAAAATGTACAAATGTTTCATCTGCCATAAACAAGGACATAAAGCCAACGAATGCTGGCACAACCCAGAAAACAATGGAAAGACAATGGTAAAACAGACCTCCCAACCCGGACCAAGTGGGGAGATATAAAACAAATACACCAAATAAGTATTAAAAGGCAACAATTATCAAAGAAGAAAAAGCAAGTGAATTTGCAAAACTAGTGGAAGAAAGGAAAAATTTGGAACAACTTTGGATTTTGGATAGTGGGGCATCAAGCCATATGACATAACATTTTGAATACATGGAAGAATCTCAAGATGATAAAAGAAAAATAATTCTTGCTGATAATAGTTACATAGAATCCTAATTTTCAGGAAATGTAAAATTGAGGGATAATGATAATGAACCCTTTATTCTAAAGGATGTATTACATGTTCCAGATTTAAATGAAGATATTTTATCAGTTAGCAAGATAGTTGAAGACAATAAAATGAATATATTTGATATACAAGGCAGCTATATCATAGATGAACAAGGTAGAACCTTAATAGAAGCAAAAAAGAGTATTGATTTTTACATAATCAATTCTATTTTATATAACCCATTCACTGAAAATGACTCAAAAACCTATAAGACTAGTGATTCCAACTGGGATAAATGGCATAAGAGACTCTGTCACATAAATAAACATTATAAGCACCTAATGAAACAACACTCTTCAGTTTACAATTTCAACTACAATGAAGCCAACATTCCTGATCAATGCATCACCTGCATAAGGGCAAAAAGCACTAGATTACCATTCAAGGAGATAAAATACAACCAGTCAAAGAATCAACTAGACCTTCTACACCTTGATCTTATTGGACCTATCAAAGAACTATCCATTGGTAAAGCAAAGTATATATTAACAATAGTTGATGATTATTCAGGAAAATATTTGTTGAATTTTTAAAGTCTAAATCAGAAACACCCCAAATATTTAAAAGTTTTATTGAAAGAGTGGAAAATCTAACTGAAAGGAAAATTAAAAGCATCAGAACAGACAATGGCACTGAATTTGTAAATAATGAAATGGTACTTATTTGAAAGGAAAGGGAATTCAACACCAAAGGACAACATTTTTCTCTCCACGGCAGAATGGAAAAAAGCAGAAAGATTCAATAGAACTTTAATTGAGGGAACTAGAGCTCTCTTAATTGAATCTCAACTACCAACAAAATTCTGGGCAGAAGCCATGAATACTTTTGTATATGTAAAAAAACAGAACACCATCTAAAAACAATGAAAAATTTACACCAAAAGAACTATTTTCTAATAGAAAACCTACTGTATCCCATTTAAAAATATTTGGATGTCATGCTGAAATTTTTATACCAAAGCATAAAAGGTCAAAACTTGAATGTACCACACAATCTGCCATATTTGTTGGTTATTCTTCAGAAAGGAAGGCTTACAGAATTTGTGACCTTAAAGACTTTTCAATTACTGAGTCAAGAGATGTGAAATTCCTTGAAAACAAGAAGGGTGCAGCACTTCTTGATAATGATAACACTACTAAGACTCAAGATTATTTCTTGATAGAAATATTTGAAAATGACAACAGTGAAGAAACATTTCCATTGCAAGAGCCAGAAGATGTAGCAGAAAGCCAAGAAGAAAATCTTATCTCTCCCAATCAAACTTCATTAAGATACAATTTAAGACCAAATGTAAGAGACCAAATTTACTATGAACTTTCTTCAGATAAGGAACCTATATTTGACAATGAAGACAAAACTCCTACCTATGAACAAGATGAAGAGGCATTTAAAGTTTCTCATGGAGACTTACTACCATATTCCTATGAAGAAGCTATTAGTAATCCAGATTCAACTTTATGGAGACAAGCAATGAATAAGGAAATACATTCTCTTAAAGACCATCATGTATGGAACCTTATTGAATTACCTCAAGGTGCAAAACCTATCAAATCCAAATGGGTATTTTCAAAGAAAATTGATTCCCTAACCAATAAGTAAATTTTCAAAGCAAGACTTGTTGCTTTGGGATGCTCTCAGAAATATGGGGCAGACTACAATGAAACTTTTCTCCAGTAATGAAAACTGATTCTTTTAGAACCCTCCTAGCCTATGCCACAATGAGGGACTATGAATTTCACCACTTTGATGTTGAGACTGCCTTCTTGTATGGAAAACTAACAGAAACCATCTATATGACCCAGCCAGAGAGATACCAAAGACAAGGTAAAGACATTGTATGTAAACTTAACCAAGCACTTTATGGACTAAAACAGAATGGCAGAATATGGTATGAAACTTTTACAAAATACCTTTCAGAAATAGGCTTCACACAACTTAAATCTGATAAATGTCTTTTCACTTATAAAATTAACAATTCATGTTTACTTTTAGGATTGCATGTTGATGACATGATAATAATAAATTAAGATCCTGTAATTTTGCATGCTGTAATTCAAAAATTAGAATTACACTTTAAAATCAAAGAAAGTTTAAAACCCTTTAACATTTTAGGTATGGAAATTATTAGAGAGGATGATAGACTAATTTTAAAACAAGAATGTTACATAAATAAGCTTTTAGAGAAATATAACATGCTGGATTGCAAGCATATCTCAACTCCATTAGATCCTAATACCAATTTAGATAATTATAATAATTCTAAAGAAGTTAATAAGAAAATTATATCAAGAACTAATTGGATCATTACTATACCTATCAACAAAATCTAGGCCTGATATTGCTTTTGCAGTTACTATATTGAGCAGATTCAATCAAAGCCCAAGAGAAATACACATGGGGGGGTGCTGCTAAAAGAATAATTAGATACTTAAAGGACACTAAACAATTTGGATTGATTTATTGTAAGGGAGATATACAATTAAAGGCATATTCAGATGCTTCATGGAATTGTGGCAGAACCACTATTTCAAAATCAACTACAGGAGTAACTTTTTATTTAGGTAAAAATTTAATTTCATGGTCAAGCAAAACCATTCCTAACACATGCCTTTCAACTTGTGATAGTGAAATACAAGAACTACTTCAATGTGTAAAAAGAAATTTATATTCAATATCTTTTTGAGGAAATTACCACAACATTTGTTAAAATACAAATATTATGTGACAACCAAGCATCATTTTTTTTTACTAAATCTGGTCAAACTACAGATAAATCTAATCATCTAGTTAGATCTATTGCATTTTTACATGAACAGTTAAATAATAACACTTTTAATGTTGAGTATGTAAAAAGTGAAGACAATATTTCTGATATGTTAACTAAGGCTTTAACGAAGGAAAAAATTGTTTAACTTGTTGTCGCTATTTAATTTCCAAATTTATAGCATTTAATACCCTCATGTATGTGTAAAACTACCCATTTATTTGAATATAATTTGTGTGTTTACATTAATTTTTTATTATTCTTGGTTAGGCTTAAATTTTGCTAACATAAGTGTAAACAAAGGGCTAGCTGAGACGCCAAAAGTTATGAGCGCCATCTCATGTGTTAAACAAATTCATTATGATGTCATTTGTATGACGTAATGCCACTGTGCGCTCTCGATGGACAATTGTAGATACATATTTTTTTTATGAAATTAGAGGGGGCATTGTTGGAATATTTAATTTTATAAAAATAAATAAATAAATATATATATATATGAGATTGGATAGGATGATAACCTAATATATAAAAAAAGTTGTTGTTAAAAAGTGACGAACAAAACTTGATTAAAAAAATATATAGCCACTATTATCTTTTGTATTTATTGTGTTTTCTTATTGTAATGTATGTATAATAAATAATACATTTAAAGGAGAAGTATGTCAATCATCAAAAAACAACAAGAATGTAATACGAATAATCAATACCGATTTACGAATATATTTATGGAGTTGAATCTGTACGTGACTCTAGGAACGTGTTGATTGGGTAATTAAACATTCAATCACTTCTTATAAAAACGTAACATTACGTATTGTATTCTGACAAAACATTAGAAAATCTTGTAAAATATCGGCATTGCCAATGTGAGTCAAAACAATGCTTAACAGCTATCATGTTGGTCGTCTTGCAGTTCAAACACAATTGTAATTCTTTTATTATATATGTAGCTAAGAGAGAGTAATGTATGTGTGATTACATTTTTAAAAAATGAATCAAAAGAGCTAGAATTTTTATAAAATAATTGTTGTTGTCGTGTTTAATGAAGAGCCTCAGATGGCTCCATGCATCTCTATCACAGCAGTCGCAATGTCCACTATTTTGGGTGTGTAAAGCTTCTGTTCCGGGTCCATGTCAATTTTCAGCAAGGCTGCGGCTATTGCTGGGCATGAGAATATGTGGGTAGGTGTTAGTTCCACAGCAGGACAATTGTTGCATGTCCTGTAGGTTCTTGTACCATCTGGATGTATTGTCATTCCTTTATAGTGTTTCGTTCTGAGTCTTGTTATTGTTTTTATAATTCTTCTCTCGGAGTTTATGTCGCATGTTTTATCTTTCCTTATCTTTTGCTGAATTATATTGTATTTTGTCAAATAATCAACGTCAATTGTTATAGCCTGAGGAAGTTTTAAGAAACGTCAATTAGAATGTTCAAATAGTTATAAATGGTATAATAGATTAACATTGTTCTACACGACTGAGATATTTAGCATGGTTCTCTATGCTGTCTGCAATAACCATGTAAATTAACGCAAATTTTGTAGATCTAAAAATTCTTCGTAGATCGCGAAATGCGTGGTGTCGCTGGAGCCCTGCTGGCGATTCGCCACCAAACTCTGCAGCGGTGGCAGAGGCGCCATATTCATTGTACATATTATCATATAAATAATTATCTTTTTTAAATAGTGCAGACTGTGCACTTTTGCATGTATTGACAAGATGTCAATAAAAATTATTTTAATTGTCAATTGTCTAAAATATTTAATGCTCAGAGACATATGAAGCAAAATTCCAATAAATGTTCTGACCGAGAGAACTTATTAAAAATATATATATTGTAAAACGAAAATTGCAAATATACCGCGAATGTTTCTTTTAAACGAAAAATCGAAATTTATTTTAAAGAGAAATAGCGATTATTTCTAACTTTAAGAATGAAGTATGATAGGATGAATTGTGAAGAGTAATGATAAACGGAAAAATAAAAGTGTCCAGGAATGGACATCCCTGGGAATTCCCATCCCTGGACACTTTTATTTTTCCGTTTATCATTACTCTTCACAATTCATCCTATCATACTTCATTCTTAAAGTTAGAAATAATCGCTATTTCTCTTTAAAATAAATTTCGATTTTTCGTTTAAAAGAAACATTCGCGGTATAATTGCAATTTTCGTTTTACAGTCAGAAGCCGCGTTATATTGTATTTTAAAAATATATATTACTAATTGAGTATAATGTATATATATATATATATATATGTCCATAGTTTATTTATTATTTATTATCATTTACAAAGCACGCGATATCCGTCTTGGATATTTGCATGCATACACAAGTTTGGGAGCTTATTTACAGTAATTATTAATATGAAATTAGTTATTATAATAGAAATTATTAACATATTTGTCAGTTAGTTAACGATTTAATTACCCTATAATGAATATTAGTGAACATCACATAAGAACAGAAATTTAGAGCTATTTACAGCATATAACTATATTACAGCCCAGGCTATCAATTACTAAAAAACATTCTACAAAATCTATTAAAATTTATATACATATATCTATTATTAACTATTTGATTTAGACAATTTATATTTATTTGATTTTTGACTCTCAAGTCCTCTACAAGTCGACAGTCCGTTAAAATATGTACAGGATTTTCTTCTTCTGCACCACATGAGCATTTAGGCGAATCCGTCTTTCTGACTTTGTACAAATATGATCTAAAGTTACCGTGTCTAGTAAAAAATTGGACATTGTAAAAATTTGGCTTGACATATTTGGGTATTTGGGAATCAGTGAAGAAGGACTTGAAAATGGTATTAGTCTTCTCATAGTATTTCTGCAATTTTTCCCTTATGTAATTAGAAATTATATTCCTACTTGAAGAGTCAAATCGGTTGTAATTTATTTCGGTTTTCAACATGTTAGATTCAATATATTCAGTAAGTTTGGGGACTTGTGCAAGTATATGTGTACAATCCGATGATGTTGTACTGTAGGCCTGAATACAATGTTTTAATATACTATATTGAAGAGAATTAAGTTTGTCTCTTTAGACTTTTTGTTTATGAATGGATACCATATTGGATAACCATAAGTAATTGTACTTCGAAATAATGTCTTATACAATATCAGTCTTCGTCTAAAGTCCAGACCCCATGCTTTCTTTGTCAGGCCAAATAGGTATCCACTAGCTCTAGTTACCTTTATGATCATTTCATTAACGTGAGGCGTAAAGTCCAGTTTGCGTCTGACTCGGTGATTTTTAATAGTCACTCCTAGAATCTTAAGTTCTTCAACCGGTTTAATTAACTTGCTACCTGAGACTATTATATCGCTATTGCATTTATATAAATATAATATTTTTGTTTTTTCATCTGACAATTTTAATTTACGACTTTCACACCACTTATTGATTTTTCTTAATACATTATCTATTGTATTTCTTAGTTGTTCAGGAGTTTTATTCCAACATATTAACGTAATATCATCTGCATATCCTATTGTTTCACAATTATTATCCAGATTATTATTCAGTATCTCATTAATAAGAATATTCCATAATGTGGGAGACAGTGGTCCTCCCTGTGGACATCCTTTACTTAGTTTCTTATTAATTTCATTTGAGGAATATCTTAATCTTATTCTTCTATTATCAAAGTATGATTGTAGAAGTTTTATCATTGAAGCCTGCACACCATCTTCATCTAGTCTTTTCATCAGGGCCGGCCACCATGCATTATCAAACGCTGCACTAATATCCACTGCAATTATTGCTGCATATTCTCTTGTTTTATGTTCTAACGCAATTTTTATTATTTCCGTTAGTGCAGTAATAGTAGATTTCGATCTTCTAAAGCCATGTTGTCGATCACTTAGTAAATTAAAATCTTCATAATATTTTATTATTCTGTTATTAATTATTTTTTCAAATATTTTAGAAATGTTGGAATTAAGACATAAAGGTCTATAATTTTTATAGTTATTAAAATCTGTTTTTCCAGGTTTCGGAATAATTATTGCCTCTGCTCTTTTCCATTCAGCAGGATAGTATTGTATGTCTAAACATTTTTGAAATAGTTTCACCAATATAGGAGCTATAAATTGTTTAGTGTGCCTTATCATGTTGTTAGAGATGTTGTCTATTCCGGGAGATTTCTTTGGATTTAATTTGTCAATCAAGTCGTTGACTTCAGTAATCATAACCATCGGTTTTTCTTTATTGAGTAGTTTTAAATTATAATTTCTTATACTTTTATGGATGTTTGTATCTTCTTCACATTTATCATCTGGAAATAAGTTATTCAATAATTCCTCACCCTTCTGCAAACATTCCATATCAGTATTACCCTCCAAAATTTGCATATTTCTCTTCCGCTTTGATCCACTTTTGATATTTTTGTACACCTTATATAAGTTTCCATAAGGGTTGTTCGATTTGTTTTCCTCCAGAAAAATTCTCCATGATGCTTTCCTAGCTTTTTCTATTTCCCGTAAATACTTATTTCGTATGCTTTTATAATATTGTTTAATATGATTAGGGCAATTTTTGTTTCTATAGTAACAGTTTCTAAGATAATGACACAGTGATCCTTTAAAAGCTGTAAATTCGTATTCCACCACTTATTACTAATATTATTTTTTGTTGTCATATTATTATTTACTTTAAGTGAATTATGTGCTGCCTCAATCAGTATGTTCGTAAGTTCCTTTACCGTTTGATCAATCATTTCTGGTGTATCCACTATGTCTAGTAAGTTTTCAATTTTTTCTTGTTCAGTACTGTTAATTCTCTGACTAAAACTTAGCCAGTTCGCATTTTTCTCATTAAATTTCCAAGTGGAATAATATTTTTCTGAACTAAATTGTTCGTTTGTATATATTTCAAAAGATATAGCTACATGATCTGAAATTTGCGATATCTGCTCTGTCTTCCAATTTCTGATCGCCGCAATTGCCTGTTTATTTGTTAGTGTGAGATCAATCACACTTGCATCACGACACGTGAAAGTTTTATTATTATGGATAATTAAGTTTATTTCATCTATGATAGGGATCAGCCTATGTCCATTATAATTTTTCCTGATATCATACCATAACGGAGCTCTGGCGTTGAAATCGCCGCAAATTATCACCATGTAATGTAATGTCCATAGTTCACTAAACACCCCTAAGCTGCCTTCCATAGAAAATACAGGGTATATCCCAAACCAATCCAATACAATAGTAGAGCGGTCTAGATATTAATTTGGCGAAACCGCTGAGAGGGTTCACTACTGATGAGCCAAGCCCTCTCATTCAATAACTTATATCATTGCAGTGAGGTCTGTAGAGATAATATTTGATAATATTATTTAAAAGAAATACATTGCCTGTAAATTTATTTGTACAAAATTTTAACGATAGATGGCAATTAAATTTATAAAATTGGATTGTGTGATCAAAATAATAAATTTCATCCTAATATAACTTGAACAAACAGACACACTAGCATATGTGCAATGTGACAAACTTGTAACACTTTTTTTCAATCACAAAAACTTATTTTTAAGAGACCAGCACCAAGAATAATATAGGTCAAGTGTTCGCTCGGCTAGATTAGACTGATGAAACCAGTGGAAGGGTTCACTACTGATGAACCTAGCGTTAGATCTTTGACAATTGAGAGAGAGAGAAAGATTAAAAAGAATTGATTTTTATATTAACACAAAAATTCCCAAAAGTATAGTTGATATATAAGGTCTACCTGTATTGACGCATACTTTGCCAAATATCTCTTCTTCTTTCTAATCTCCACTCAATAATATTAAGGTATCAAGCTTGTAGAGCTTAGAGACTTTTGATGACATCTGCTAGGGATGAGTAGAGCACATCAATGGACGAGTCAAAACAGTCAATAATGTGTTTTGGGGTTGTAGGTTGAGAATTGGCGAAGCACCTCCATTTTTTCCAACCAAAATTCATTATACCTGGAAAATACTTCAATGAAAGAAAGAAATGAAATAAAATACTCTTCACTGTACATACGATTTCAAAACAATTCAATCTAAAAGATAACCCGGGTAATTGACAATGCCTGTCATTGTACGTGGATCAAGGACCTTACTGATTGGGGTAATATATATTGTAATTAAATTAATTAATGAACTACTAATAAAAAATAATTTTCCAATTTTTATAGAATTCTTTCAATATATTCATTAAAAAAAATTAAGGGTGAATATTTTTAAAAGGTTTTTTTTTTTGGAAATATTAAAAAGCAGACGAACTTTTCCAGGGAATGATAGAGGGGAGGGGAATGATGACCAATCAGCTGTGACTCACGTGATCGCCGCCCTCCCCTTATTGGTTCATTTGGAGGGGGGAAGGGAAGTAACATATTAGTTAGAGTAAGTTTGTAACATAAAGCCCAACTTCCTACCAGAAATGGACTATTTAATGCTAAGTGTTAAATCACACGATTTTACTTCTTTCCTCGAAGATATCGAGGCTGTTTTATCAAGTGATTTAAAACAATAGAAATCTAATAAATTTTTATTATTATCCCTATTACAGGTCATGATAATCATGGTGGGTAGAAGTTGGCGACTGCTTTTCACTGTAGGTGCACCACATGTCTACACATGTGAAAATCTGTTCGACTTTTGCACTTAAAAATGTGCCAGAGCCCTGTTTGGTTACTTGTACTCGCTAGTGAGGTTGGACTTTTGCAAGAATCGGAGGCCATTGGAGCGTTTTTTTTTTTATGACAAAAAAAAAAAGTGCTCAATGCGGGATTCGATCCCGGGTCGTAGCGGTCGAAAACCAACGGTTTAGACCAACCTTCCACCGACCCCCTGAAATCTAATAATGAAACAATCTATGTTCTTAATTTGTATTATCGTAGAGAAAATGACAAACGACAGGATGGCAATTTATTTGAATCCAAACAATTATATCATATTTACATAAAAAGAACAGAGGCATAACGGGAGAAATATGCTTAAAACATATTGGTGATTTGAAGAATATACATATGAAATATGATATCATGAAGATGGCCGGCATTCATAGTTTTTTTATATTAAATATATTTGGCCAGGAAATATTTTTTTATTATCTCGACGTTTCGACAAAAATATTTTGTCCTTGTCAGGAGCAAATAAAAATTAAAGCATTTGGCAAGAAGTTGAAAAAAAAAGCGTTAACGCCTTACCATATACGAGGGGTGTCCCTTAAGTCCGTGGCCCTACCATGAGAACGAAATATTAGAAACTAATAAATTTTACCATATATACCTTAAAGCCTTGTATAAAGATATGTAAATTTTTAAGTTTCTACAACTAACCGTTTTTTTGTTATAGGCTCTGAAAGAGGACAAGAAACACGAATTATCTAAAATGGAGACAAACGAGATTCGTGCTGTAATAAAATATCTTTGTAAGAAAGGAATGTCGCCGAAGGAAATCTATGAGGATATGGTGGATACATTAAAGGAAGATACTCATTCTTATAGTTCAGTATAAAAAAAAGGTTAGTTGCGTTTAAATTAGGGAGGATCAGCACCGAAGACGAACATCGACCAGGAAGACCTGTTGAGTCAGTTACTCAAGAAAACATCGACAAGATACATGATTTGGTTATGCTGGACAGAAGAATGACAGTTCGTCAGATAGAAGAGACCTTGGGTATTCCAAAAACAACAGTGGATCGGATCATGAGAAAACACTTGAGCCTCAGGAAGCTTTCTGCCCGTTGGGTTCCCAAACTTTTGACACCCGATCAAAAGGCTGTAAGGAGAAAGTTATCTTCGGACAATCTTGCGTTATTTGAAGCCAATCCAGAGGATATTTTTAATAGATTTGTTACCATGGATGAGACTTGGGCCCATCACTTTACACCAGAGTACAAGCAACAATCCATGCAATGGAGACACTCCGGTTCCCCTCCCCCCAAGAAAGCCAAGACAGTTCCATCAGCAGGGAAGGTTATGGTGTCTGTCTTTTGGGATTCCGAGGGTGTACTTCTTCTAGACTTTCTGAATAAGGGTCAAACCATCACTGGCAATTATTATGCAAATCTTGTGAAGCAACTACGAGAAGCTATCAAGGAAAAGATAAGAGGAATGTTGTCCAGGAAGATTGTTTACCATCGAGACAATGCTCCGAGTCATCGGTCGCTGCAAGCCATGGCTGCTATTTAGGATTCTGGCTTTGAACTTTTATCACATGCACCCTTTTCACCAGATCTAGCTCCGTCTGACTTCCACCTATTTCCTCATTTGAAAAAATCACTTTCTGGCATTCATTTTAGATCAGATGAAGAGGTCATTGATGCTGTAACCTCATTTTTTTAGTCACTTGAAACATCGTTCTTTTTGGAGGGCATAAAAGCATTAGAACATCGCTGGAAAAAGTGTATAGACCTTAAAGGGGATTATGTTGAAAAATAAATCATAATAATTTTATTAGTCATTTTATTTATATGTCGGGCCACGGACTTATGGGACACCCCTCGTACTTTAATTTTTATTTGTTTCTGACGAGGACAAGGGATTTTTGTCGAAACGCCGAGATAATAAAAAGATTTACAAACCGAAGTATCTTTAATTTTATGAAATATAATAATAAATCCATTATAAAACCTCATTTAAACAACCCAAGGATGTATCTAACCTTCCCTTATTGTTGTTGTTGTCGTCGTGTCCAATGAAGAGCCTCAGATGCCTCCATGCATCTCTATCACAGCAGCAGCAATGTCCACATCTTGGGTGTGTAAAGCTGTTGCTCTGGGTCCATGTCAATTTTCTGCAAGGCTGCGGCCATTGCTGGGAATGAGAATATGTGGGTAGGTGTTAGTTCCACACCAGGACAGTTGTTGCATGTCCTATAGGTTCTTGTGCCATTTGGATGCATTGTCATTCCTTTATAGTGTTTCGTTCTGAGTCTGGTATAGTTTTTTATAATCATTCTCTCAGAGTTTATTTCGCATTTTTGGTCTTTTCTTATTCCTTCCCTTATTAACAAACCTAAAACAATTCCCAATTTCATTCAATTTGTATTACTAGGGTTATAACAAAGTACCTCTATTAGGAAACTAATTTTAAGTCCCGAAATCCCAATATAAAATCGCTATAGTGACTCAAATGTCCCAATATGGTTTTCTATAGCGTTACTATATTGTAGCCAAATATTTATTTTTATGAACAGATATTTGATATTATGATATTTGATATTTTGTATACTTCCTTTATTGTTTCTCTTGTATTTTTATAAATTTTAGTTTGCTCTTGTGTCAAATTATATTGACAAACATAAGCAGTTTTACGCTTCACAGTATTTAGCAGGAAGAATGTTGGTTTAAGTGAACCGATCTCTCACGTCCCCTCATTGGACGAATGTGGCCATGTCTGTATGTAAGAGGGGACTAAGGGGATGTGTAGAGGCCAGTGAGGATTATTGTGTGGAGACGCTTAAAGTGTTCTCTGCGTGCTTTATCCGTGTCTGGTGATCTCTTCGCTTACCTTTGTAACCCCGGTCCGAACCCTATCAACGCTACAATAAAATATAAATATTGTCCTTTTTATATAACAAATCGTGAGTTTTTATTTAACTCTTTTTTGTTGTTGTTGTATCCTTGAGTGTACGCTTTTCTGTGTGTAAATTTACTTTTACTCTAGACCCTAGTAAATTGCACTTAGTGTGTTAACCCGTAAAGGTTAACTTTTGTCACTTGTGCCTTAAATAAATTGCTGGGTCAACCTCAAGTTTGTCTTTCCTAGATTTCTACGTGACAATATATAGCTGCAATATAAGGTATTTTATCATGTATTTTGTTTGAGAAAGAAGAGTCCTATGTAAAACGCAATATACACAATTCTTGGCAAAGGCGTTTCAAATGTTAAATGTATTTTAAATGGCTAGTGAATCATATTTGGAATAGCTTTGACAAAAGTTACTTTGTACGAGTTAACACAAAATGCAATAAACTAGGGCCTACAGTAAAAGTAACTTAAACACAGAAAAAAAAAGTACACTCAAGAGTACAACACAAAAAAAAAAAAAAGTAAATAATAACTCACAATTTGTTAAATAAAATAAATAAATAAAACTCTCTCTCTCTGTACTTATCTTTATTGTTACGTTGGAAGGGATCGGACCGGGGGTAAACAGGTATGCAAGGAGATAGCCAGACACGGATAAACCACGCAGAGAACACTTTAAGCGTCTCCACACAATAATCCACCACACTCTTCTCGCAATACCATAGCCCCCCTTTATATACAAACATGGCCACATTCGTCCAATGAGAAGGAGGGAGAGATTGTTTCACAAACAAACGAAAACAAAATTATTTCCACTAAAACCTGAGATAAGATATGATAAGAGTGCAAATATTTGTCAATATAATTTGACGGCTTGACCATATTATGAAAACGTGAAGTTTATTATGCAAAGTGTTATTAATATATGAGAATGTTGTAAGAAATTACTGAAACGAATGCTGCACATGGACTTAAGTCTGGTCATCTACGGACAATGACTTTCTAGAATGTTTGCGAGTTTTTCCCACTATGTACTAAGTGCAATTCTCAACCTGCAACCCCAAAACACATTATTGACTGTATTGACTCATCCATTGATGAGCTCTACTCATTTACAACAGACACTGTCAAATTACATTAACAAACATCTGCACTTTTATCTTACCTCAGTTTTTAGTGGGAAGAATTTTGTTTTCGTTTGTTAGTGAACCAATCTCTCCCGCCTTCTCATTGGACGAATGGGGCCATGTTTGTATATAAGAGGGGGCTATGGGATTGCGAGAGGGCAGTGGGGTGGATTATTGTGTGGAGACGCTTAAAGTGTTCTCTGCATGCTTTATCCGTGTCTGGTGATCTCCTCGCATACCTGTGTGACCCCGGTCCAATCCCTACCAACGCTATAATTAAAGATAAGTACTGTTTTGTTTTTATATAGAAAATCGTGTTTTTTTTATTTTGCTCCCTTTTTATTGTTGTACTCTTGAGTGCACACTTTTCTGTGTGTTAGTTACTATTACTTTAGTATTTTGCACATTGTGTGATAACCCGTAAAAGTAACTTTTGTCAACACCATCAAAATTCTCAATTTCTACAAGCTTGATACCTTGATATGATTGTTGAGTGAAGATAAGAAAATAGAATCTTAAAGCGAAGCCAAAAATGGGTACGAATTCAAACTTTACCTTGGATTAGGAATGTAGACAGGGATTTAGATGTTGCTTAATATACTCCATGTGTTTGTATAGATGGAATCAAAATAAAAAACGCGATGGGAAGAATAAAGACCTCAATATATATATAACATATATTTTCGGGAGGATAATATTCCTGCACAGCCAGAAAGTTGAGCCAAAGGAAAGAACAA
Source organism: Cordylochernes scorpioides (assembly GCA_030710605.1). Lineage (NCBI taxonomy): Eukaryota > Metazoa > Arthropoda > Arachnida > Pseudoscorpiones > Chernetidae > Cordylochernes > Cordylochernes scorpioides. The sequence continues at coordinate 76,392,831 of CP092874.1, forward strand.
ATGTCAGTATTTGACCTTGATGCTTTGGCAAAATACAAGCTAATTAAACAAAAAATAGGAAAAGATCAAATATGCGAAATAAACTCTTAGAGAATAATCACAAAAACTATAACAAGACTCAGAACAAAACACTACAAAGGAATGAGAATACATCCAGAAGACACAAGAACCTATAGGACATGCAACAACTGTTCTGGTGTGGAACTAATACCTACTCACATATTCTTATGACCAGCAATGGCCGCAGCCTTGCAGAAAATTGACATCGACCCAGAGCAGCAGCTTTACACACCCAAGATAGTGGACATTGCTGCTGCTGTGATAGAAATGTATGGAGACATCTGAGGCTCTTCATTGGACACAACAACAACAACCAAAAGAAGCACATCTTCCTTTAATTGTGTATTAGAACGGTGGCACTGTACATCATGCTAATAAAAAAACTTTACTAGTGATGACGAAAAATGAGCCACAACGGGCAAATTCAGACAAAAAGCCAATCTGTATACTATGATTTCGGGCTTTGGCCCTCATCAGTAGAGGGGCGACTTCGATTTCATAACATCCTACGTTCTTATCATTTTGCCAGCTTAAACAACTGTTTGGTAAATTCGACCGATTCCATACTCCTCTCGTAGGATATTATGAAATCGAAGCCGTCTCTGTACTGATAGAGCCAAATACCGAAACTATGGTATACAGATAGACACTTCGGCCAGTTGGAGTTTTTTATTTTCTCAACGTTTCGACAAAAATCTTTTGTCTTCGTCAGGAGAAGTAAATAAAAATTAACATTTGGCAAGGCGTTAAAAATTGTTCTGAGGTTTGCAAGGGCGTTCTCACGTGATTCTTCGAATTTAGTACAACATCTAAAGCGCGAGTCAAAAACAAATATTAAACTCGTCAAAGACTATGATCTTGGAAATAAAAATATATAATAATAAAATTATAACAATTAAAAGTAAAAATAAATAAAGTAATATAACAATAATAATCACAAATATTATTGTATAGATTTATAACTATTATGTCCAATTTTTATCTAGCTTATTAACTACTTTTTAAATTTAAAAATGAAGCATATTGTTGCGGAATATCTTCAAAAGTATTTATATTCGGCAACTGGCCGAAGTGTCTATTTTTTATATAAATATGAATGCCGGCCAGGCAACCTCTATCTTTTCGATATGGTATACAGGTTGGCTTTTTGTATAATTTTCCAAAACTGGTGTTGTTGCCAATTCTTCATCATCACTAGTAAAGTTTTAACTAGAGTTGATGAACAAATGCATAATTAAAGGGAGAGTTGTCTCTTTTGATACATAATATATAAAGGCCTCCAGAAAGAGATAATTACCAAATAGTGAATATGTGAACCAAAAGAGGCATCACTGTTAATTATGTATTTAAACAATCCTTTTAGGGCCATCACCCCAGTACATAACGTGATATGGATGATGACATTTAATGGGAGAGATTATAGCTGATTGCCATCCTCTCTCAACTTTAAATTATATGCAGAAGATATATTATGACGAAGAAATAATTTATTAATTAAATTTAATTATTCAATGAAACTATTCAACAGATTATATAAATATATATAAATCTTCTATGTAAAATAATTATCAAAATATCCCTTTGCTTGCTTGCTCAAGATTCTCTAGCTGTAGATAGTTTTGCTGACTTGTTAATAATTGTAGACTAGTCGCCGTGACGTCATCAATAAATACTTTTACATCTTAGGATATTTCAAGGCTTGATTTCTACGCTACAATATTATGAAATATATGAATCTATGAATATCTATAAAAATAAATATTAGCTTCACTAATAAATATGTAAATATAAAATAAAAGGACTTAAAAGCGCGAATGTTTCTTTTAAACATAATACAAATTTCTACTGTCCTTACTGCGATAAAAAAATATATTGGGAGGGCTTGGCTCATCAGTGGTGAACCCTCCCAGCGGTTTCGCCAATTTAATCCACCAGACCGCTTCTCAGAGCTCTAATACTGTATTGGATCATTCTGCTTTTATATGCTACACTGAAGGATGGAATCTTAGAAATGGTTTTCAAGTAAACTATGGACATAAGCTTATAGGACAGTAGAATTACATTCAAATATTTGCTTCGAGCAATGCTCTTCAGCAAACAATAAAGACAAGGCCAGTTAGGCATAAATTAACACAAGGCAATAACGCGCCATCTATACATATAAAATAAAAGGACTTAAAAGCGCGAATGTTTCTTTTAAACATAATACAAATTTCTACTGTCCTTACTGCGATGAAAAAATATATTGGGAGGGCTTGGCTCATTAGTGGTGAACCCTCCCAGCGGTTTCGCCAATTTAATCCACCAGACCGCTTCTCAGAGCTCTAATACTGTATTGGATCATTCTGCTTTTATATGCTACACTGAAGGATGGAATCTTAGAAATGGTTTTCAAGTAAACTATGGACATAAGCTTATAGGACAGTAGAATTACATTCAAATATTTGCTTCGAGCAATGCTCTTCAGCAAACAATAAAGACAAGGCCAGTTAGGCATAAATTAACACAAGGCAATAACGCGCCATCTATACATATAAAATAAAAGAACTTAAAAGCGCGAATGTTTCTTTTAAACATAATACAAATTTCTACTGTCCTTACTGCGATGAAAAAATATATTGGGAGGGCTTGGCTCATCAGTGGTGAACCCTCCCAGCGGTTTCGCCAATTTAATCCACCAGACCGCTTCTCAGAGCTCTAATACTGTATTGGATCATTCTGCTTTTATATGCTACACTGAAGGATGGAATCTTAGAAATGGTTTTCAAGTAAACTATGGACATAAGCTTATAGGACAGTAGAATTACATTCAAATATTTGCTTCGAGCAATGCTCTTCAGCAAACAAAAAAGACAAGGCCAGTTAGGCATAAATTAACACAAGGCAATAACGCGCCATCTATACATATAAAATAAAAGAACTTAAAAGCGCGAATGTTTCTTTTAAACATAATACAAATTTCTACTGTCCTTACTGCGATGAAAAAATATATTGGGAGGGCTTGGCTCATCAGTGGTGAACCCTCCCAGCGGTTTCGCCAATTTAATCCACCAGACCGCTTCTCAGAGCTCTAATACTGTATTGGATCATTCTGCTTTTATATGCTACACTGAAGGATGGAATCTTAGAAATGGTTTTCAAGTAAACTATGGACATAAGCTTATAGGACAGTAGAATTACATTCAAATATTTGCTTCGAGCAATGCTCTTCAGCAAACAAAAAAGACAAGGCCAGTTAGGCATAAATTAACACAAGGCAATAACGCGCCATCTATACATATAAAATAAAAGGACTTAAAAGCGCGAATGTTTCTTTTAAACATAATACAAATTTCTACTGTCCTTACTGCGATGAAAAAATACATGAGCCAAGCCCTCCCAATATATTTTTTCATCGCAGTAAGGACAGTAGAAATTTGTATTATGTTTAAAAGAAACATTCGCGCTTTTAAGTCCTTTTATTTTATATGTATAGATGGCGCGTTATTGCCTTGTGTTAATTTATGCCTAACTGGCCTTGTCTTTATTGTTTGCTGAAGAGCATTGCTCGAAGCAAATATTTGAATGTAATTCTACTGTCCTATAAGCTTATGTCCATAGTTTACTTGAAAACCATTTCTAAGATTCCATCCTTCAGTGTAGCATATAAAAGCAGAATGATCCAATACAGTATTAGAGCTCTGAGAAGCGGTCTGGTGGATTAAATTGGCGAAACCGCTGGGAGGGTTCACCACTGATGAGCCAAGCCCTCCCAATATATTTTTTCATCGCAGTAAGGACAGTAGAAATTTGTATTATGTTTAAAAGAAACATTCGCGCTTTTAAGTCCTTTTATTTTATATGTATAGATGGCGCGTTATTGCCTTGTGTTAATTTATGTCTAACTGGCCTTGTCTTTATTGTTTGCTGAAGAGCATTGCTCGAAGCAAATATTTGAATGTAATTCTACTGTCCTATAAGCTTATGTCCATAGTTTACTTGAAAACTATTTCTAAGATTCCATCCTTCAGTGTAGCATATAAAAGCAGAATGATCCAATACAGTATTAGAGCTCTGAGAAGCGGTCTGGTGGATTAAATTGGCGAAACCGCTGGGAGGGTTCACCACTGATGAGCCAAGCCCTCCCAATATATTTTTTCATCGCAGTAAGGACAGTAGAAATTTGTATTATGTTTAAAAGAAACATTCGCGCTTTTAAGTCCTTTTATTTTATATGTATAGATGGCGCGTTATTGCCTTGTGTTAATTTATGCCTAACTGGCCTTGTCTTTATTGTTTGCTGAAGAGCATTGCTCGAAGCAAATATTTGAATGTAATTCTACTGTCCTATAAGCTTATGTCCATAGTTTACTTGAAAACCATTTCTAAGATTCCATCCTTCAGTGTAGCATATAAAAGCAGAATGATCCAATACAGTATTAGAGCTCTGAGAAGCGGTCTGGTGGATTAAATTGGCGAAACCGCTGGGAGGGTTCACCACTGATGAGCCAAGCCCTCCCAATATATTTTTTCATCGCAGTAAGGACAGTAGAAATTTGTATTATGTTTAAAAGAAACATTCGCGCTTTTAAGTTCTTTTATTTTATATGTATAGATGGCGCGTTATTGCCTTGTGTTAATTTATGCCTAACTGGCCTTGTCTTTATTGTTTGCTGAAGAGCATTGCTCGAAGCAAATATTTGAATGTAATTCTACTGTCCTATAAGCTTATGTCCATAGTTTACTTGAAAACCATTTCTAAGATTCCATCCTTCAGTGTAGCATATAAAAGCAGAATGATCCAATACAGTATTAGAGCTCTGAGAAGCGGTCTGGTGGATTAAATTGGCGAAACCGCTGGGAGGGTTCACCACTGATGAGCCAAGCCCTCCCAATATATTTTTTCATCGCAGTAAGGACAGTAGAAATTTGTATTATGTTTAAAAGAAACATTCGCGCTTTTAAGTCCTTTTATTTTATATGTATAGATGGCGCGTTATTGCCTTGTGTTAATTTATGCCTAACTGGCCTTGTCTTTATTGTTTGCTGAAGAGCATTGCTCGAAGCAAATATTTGAATGTAATTCTACTGTCCTATAAGCTTATGTTTATAGTTTACTTGAAAACCATTTCTAAGATTCCATCCTTCAGTGTAGCATATAAAAGCAGAATGATCCAATACAGTATTAGAGCTCTGAGAAGCGGTCTGGTGGATTAAATTGGCGAAACCGCTGGGAGGGTTCACCACTGATGAGCCAAGCCCTCCCAATATATTTTTTCATCGCAGTAAGGACAGTAGAAATTTGTATTATGTTTAAAAGAAACATTCGCGCTTTTAAGTCCTTTTATTTTATATGTATAGATGGCGCGTTATTGCCTTGTGTTAAATATGTAAATATAAAAATATTTTAGGGTTTATTTTATTCAGAAATTGGGTGGCAAGTTTTCACGCGGTCGCGCTTCCTCAGGCCACTGGCTCCGCAAAGGCGTGCAACATACATATAATAGAGATTCACAGAAATAAATTTGCGGAGCCAGTGACCTGATAAATTGCGATCGAGTGAAAGCTTGCCTCCCAATTTCTGAATAAAATAAACTTTGCAAATATTTTTATATTTATTTAATTCAATTATAATATTATTTGCATCTATAATCTCAAGTTCTTTATTTATTTTTCATTTATTGTTACAAAAGCACGAAGTCCAAAGGACTATTGTGTTGTGCTAGTAATATTTACATATATATGATTAAATATTTACACTATGGATTAGTAGTGTTTTGTAAATTATTGTACAAATAGTTCTAAACTTAACAAAGTTCTCATAAGATAGAGTATATACACAAAGAGAATTTGGTAATGTTTCAAAGTATCTACATACAATTTGATTAGTCAGAGGGCAAGTTAAAAGAAGATGCTCTGGTGATTCAACATCTAAGCGGCATTCACATGTTGGATCATTGATAACATTCAGTTTGAATAGGTAACTTAAGAAGGGTCCTTTGCCTGTTAAGAATAAGGTAGTTCAAGTTCTAATAAATATGTGATTATTACATTTCGTTTTGATCTATATAAGAAATTGTTGAAATTACGTAATTAACATGAAATAAAGAACAAAATTCAACCCATTCTGGGTGCTCTGAATATCATTGGAAAAATTAAGAGAAAAGACAGAATAACTTTGGTGAATTAGCACAGTTTAAGTAATATCAAGGCAAAAAAAACTTGCTTACCAAGATTGAAACCTTTATGTTCGTTTCTGAAAGGCCCTCCTTGATGGGGGTTGACCCCAAGTTCCTACGCTGACAAATGTTACTTTTACAATATAATTTGACAACGCAACATGCGTTTTGCCAAGAAACATAACAAGCCGCAGAATGTTAAGGATGCGTAACTCAAGGATAACAGCAAGAAAATTGTGGTTCTGGTTTTAAATAAAGAGAGTTATATTTAAATATAACGGCAAAGTTGAGTGAGGACGATATTTATGTACCAGAAGAGGCATCTCTTATTTTATAAATGCATTAAAACAAGACATTTTGGTTTATTCCCCCAGTACAAAACATAATGATGGTGATAAAGAAGATGCAACAATACCCGCTCTGGCAAATTCAGCCATTGTAATAAAGGACGTCTGGTATATACTGATTGGTTTTTGTCGAATTTGTCAAAACGGTGTTAGATTATTGACGCTTTCTACTGAGGTGATATATCTAAATGTATTATTTAATGTGTTTATGAAAAATAGGTGTTTATTCTGATACATATACATAAAGAATAAATGATAATAAGTAAAATTGTACTTGGATCAGTTTGATTGACAAAATTTACAACAACAACAACAAAACAACTTTATTAGGGCGTCTTGCCCTGTACAGATTCGCCGTGGAATTAGAGACAATATTCAACACAAGAGAAAAGGGAGAGATAGAGTATTTACAATTAAGGTATGGTAAACAGGATGAATTTTTTATTGTGCCCCTGTTCTTCTCTCTTCCACGAGTGCAATTTTATTTACAACCGCTTTTTGATAGTTGAACAGTTCTATTGCCCAACTTTTCTTATCAGAAACAGTTTTTATTATCTTTATTGAGTTCAAATGCGGTCTAGGAAGACTTTTCAGGATCTTTTTTCTCTCTCCTTCCAGATCCCCGCACTCAGCAGTAAAATGGTATATTTCATCGGTTATCTGACTTCCGCATAACCTACAGTACAAATCTTCTTTCTTAATTACGTAAATATGATTTTCTTTGATCAATGTTGATATTAATCTGATCTGTGCAATAAAACTCACTAAAGCTGAGGACAGATTGTATGAAAAATAATGTTCTGGAATGAATGAATCATAAAGTAACCTATAGTTTGAGTATGTTTTCGTAAGAGATAATTTTGCCAGATCTTGCTGCAATAGCTGTTCAATTTTTATTTTTAGTATATTCGGAAGTTCGATCTGTATGTCATCATAATTTAACCTATAGTTTAGCCGTGTGAGTCCACAATGATTGATGATATCCATGATATTTTTGCAGAATCCTATAGGTTTTTTTGTCATTAAGGAAATTTCCTTCAATCTATTCCAGCATAGCTTAGGTAGTCTATTGTCTTCCATTTTTTGTAATCTAATGAAATATTTCATAATTAATTTGATCGTTGTAAAAGTCAGAGATATTCTGCCTGTTTCCAGCCTTACAATATACCCTGGTATATATCTTGGTAGATTCAGAAAGTTTTTGATAAACGTATTCTGTATTTGGTCTATAATATCAGTATTGTCCCAAGCCCACACAGGGGCCGCATAGAGTAGTATTGATTTAATAACTGAGTCAAATAAATTGACAAAATTTACTATTACGGGTTAACTAACACACAAAGTGCAATTTACTAGGGTCTAAAGTGAAAGTACAAGACATTTTGGTTTATTCCCCCAGTACAAAACATAATGATGGTGATAAAGAAGATGCAACAATACCCGCTCTGGCAAATTCAGCCATTGTAATAAAGGACGTCTGGTATTGCAGCGTTGATAGGGAGCGGGGTTACACAGGTATGCGAGGAGATCACCAGACAAACACACAGAGAACGCTTTAAGCGTCTCCACACGATCACTTCTCGTCGACTCCTCGCATCCCGTTTTAATCCTCTTTTATATCCAAACATGGCCACATTCGTCCAATGACGTGGGAGATCAGTTCATTTAAAAAGCAAACAACATTCTTCCCACATAACTGAGAAGATTAAAACTGCTTATGTTTGTCAAATAATTTGACATTATAAATTAAGAGAAAGGCATCTCCTGATAGTACAACTAAAAGTTGCTGATGGCTTGTTCCATTTGTCAGAATAAATATAAAATAATTGTTGATTTTAAAATATTCGGGAATTGGTTAAAAACTCATTTATTGATTAACCAATAATATATAATCATGTACGCGTTTCAGATTGCTGGTTCTCATCAGCGTGGGGCAACCTGCTCCCAGTATAATTTTTTCCATATAGCTTGTCACGCTTTTAAGTCACACCCTAAATACCCATTTCTAGATTTTTGAGATGAATGAGAAAATAAATATTAGCGAACCCACTAAACAGCTCAACCTAGTGTGTTCCAATACAAATATTCTGCATTAGATGCACTAAACAGGACCTTTGGGAGAGGTCTCTGCTCATCATAAAACAGATCGAGGAGCATGGACTCATATAATTTGTATAACATTTACAGAAGGGGATAAGGAACAATAAAATTTATAACTGAATGAATGCAATGATGTTTGATCAAGGTCTTCTTTTTGATTTATATAAATTCTACAATACCGCAGTCACCGTTCGGAGGAAAACGAAGAGTAGAACGCGGCTGAATCCACACTAGTCTGTTCAGTGATACGCTAACCTTGACGTATGCACGAAGGAACGTGTGGCCATTGGACATGCGTCGGACCTGGAGGCTGTTGTTGGGTGCTGCGCTGCCTGGAGTACAGGAGCTCCATCTATGATTCCTTTCTTCCTGTAGTGAATCTGTATAAGACCGGTGGTCTTAATAAAGCTTTGTGTGTGTGTGTGATAAAGAACAAAAACAACATACAAATATTATAATATTTAAGAGCTACAAGAAAGTAAAACTAAATGTGTTATTTCTCTATGGGTAACCGATTGGTTAACTGAAGGTCAGAATATTTCAGTCTGTAAGTGGCTATCGAATTCCATCAGCGACGGGCAAAAAGAATCCAGGGGTTTGAAGCCTGGAGGGGATTACATATCGGTAAACATATAATTACAATGGCCGAAGACCGGTTTGGCCGCTCGGTCGGGGGACCCCGCCCAGCACCAGACCACTCAGCTAGCTGTAGATACGAGCTCTATTTATAAGGCGTCATCTATATATGACAAATGAAATTATTAAAGCACGATGCTTCTTTTACACATAAAACAAATTTATACTTATATCAATAGTGTGCTTGAATACCATTTCTAAGATTCCACCCTCCAGTGTAGCATATTCTATATACAGTTACGAGCGTCATTCCTCATCTCCTAATCAACAATCAGTCATCAGTTTTCATCTCTGTCACCGTTTTTTTTTTTTTTTTTGGAATGGCGCCCTCCTATTGGTTGGCTACGGTCACGCCACCTTTGCCCCCCCCCCCCCCATCATGCCCCCCCACCCCCCACTCGCCTTTTCGTTTATGTAATTATTGTGTTGGAGCGGGTCGCTCCTTAAATAAATGCATATATTAGTTAATAACCAAATGGAATCCTCTCTTTCTTTTTCCCAGTAAGAGACGCCTACGGAAGCCAACAGTACATAGACAGATAAAGCACATAGGCTATCGTTATTAATTAACATATGCATTTATTTAAGGCGCCAATTTATAATTGTAACAAATAGTATTTGAATCAAAACATGCAATCGGGTAAAACACGGGCGTTGCCCGGGTCATTCGGCTAGTACAGTATAAGCAGAATCGTCCAAGTACATGCTTGTTCGGCGGAACATATACTAAAATTGGAACGATACAAAGAAGATTAGCATGGCCCCTGCGCAAGGATGACACTCAAAATGTGATTCCAATACATTCCAATACTGTATTAAAGATCTAAAAAGCCGTCTGGTAGATTAAATTGGCTTAAATCGCTGGGAGGGTTCACCACTGATGAGCCAAGCCCTCCCAATATATTTTTCATCGCAGTAAGGACAGTAGAAGTTTTTTTTTTTGTGTGTGAAAGAAACATTCGTTCATTAATACTATCATTTCTTATATATGTACTTATATTTATAACATATATATGTTACATAAAGATTTTATTTAGGAAATGTTATATTAAAATCATTTATTTAAAATGTTATATTGAAATATTTTATTTAAAAATGTTATTTAAAGATATTATTTTGTTTTAGAATTATATTATTAGATTCAAATACACTGTTTTAATCGACCGCCAGAGGTCACGCTTCTACTATATAAAATCACGTTGTTGTTCTTCCCCGTTGGCCGACCCAAAACATTTGTACATTATGTAAATAAGCTTTTGTTTTATTTATTATTGCGCCTTAAGTCAGGCAGTACTTTTAAAAAATTATGTTTAACCTAAAGAGCTCAATTAAAGCTATTTTTAATAACTATTTTTATACTTTTATTTTCATTATTCTTTCAATATCTCTTCCACGACTGCATTCCAAGATCAAGCAAATGACCAATAATTCCTCTACAGGTAATTAATATCAAAATACAACAGAAATCTCATTCATATTTTTTTAAAATATAATATATATATATATAATGAAAGGATTTAAAAGCACGAATGTTTCTTTTATACATAATACAAAATTATACTGCCCTTACTGCGATGAAAAAATATATTGGGAGGGCTTGGCTCATCAGTGGTGAACCCTCCCAGAGGTTTCGCCAATTTAATCCACCAGACCGCTTCTCAGAGCTCCAATACTGTATTGGACGATTCTGTTTATATACGTAGCACTGAAGGGTGGAATCTCAGAAATGGTTTTCAAGAAGACTATGGACATAAGCTTATAGGACAGTAGAATTACATTAAAATATTTGCATCGAGTAATGCTCTTCCGCAAACAATAAAGACAAGGCCATGTTTAAAAGGGTTGTATGGGTCAATTCTGAAAAATCAACAGATAATTGATACATTTTTCTATAGATGATAGAAAGTTATGAGCAACATTCAGTTGTATTATCAGGATATGCTTTTTTCATTATATATATATATATATATTAATAGTTTTTTTTTTTTATATTTGGAAAATAGAGGAAAGTAAACTATTAAGAACTACAGATTTTGAATAAAAAACAAACCTCACATATTTAAATTAAATAAAAAAAATTATTAATCTTAAAATTTTCATAACTATACTATATATATTTTTTTTTCAATAAAAAGGCATATATTTGATCAAAATATCATTTATTTTACCAATATTTCAGTTGGCTGAACGCCAACCTTTATCAAGGTATTATAAAATTTTAAAGTGTGTCAACAACAAACTCAGTGCCACATAACGTCAATATAATTAAGTTTAAAAATAATTTTGCTTATTTTCAATGGGGAGGAAAAATAATTGATATATAAATTTATATTATGGACAAAATAAATTTTGTAAAATAAGGGTGTGAATATTTTGAATATTAACAATAACGCCTATTTTATATTTATAATTATTTGTACTATGTGTAAAAAGATTTTTTATATAAAAATAAATGTGGCGCTGAGATTGTTGTTGACACACATTAATATGTTATAATACCTTGATAAAGGTTGGCGTTCAGCCAACTGAAATATTGGTGAAATAAATGATATCTCCTTATCGTGCAACTGAAAGTTTCTGATGGCTTGCGCCATCTATCGGAATAAATATCAACTATTCTCGTTGATTTTTAATTATTCCAGAATTGGCCAAATACAATATCACATTTGTACTATTTTTTTCACATTGTGTCGCGATCTCTCGCAATTCTGGGGCTAACTACCCGTTTCAGGATTTTTCGGGATGCCTTAATGACCGATTATTTTGGTCGTTGAGGTACAGCTGGCACCACGCTGATGAGGGCCAACAGCCCGAAACGCGTCCGTGGTTAGCTTTTCTTGATTAATCAAGTATGGGTATTTGGCCAAATCTGGAATAATTAAAAATCAACGAGAATAGTTGATATTTGTTCCGATAAATGGCGCAAGCCATCAGCAACTTTCAGTTGCACGATAAGGAGATGCCTTTTTCTAAATTTATGCACCTTATCCCAGTACAATATCACATTTGTACTATTTTTTTTTTACATTGTGTCGCGATCTCACGCAATTCTGGCCTTAACTACCCGTTTCATGATTTTTCGGGATGCCTTAATGACCAATTATTTTGGTCGTTGAGGAATTTTCAATTTTGGCGGCTCTCCTGCTCTTGCCATGAACCCTGCCAAGAAAAAGAAGAAGAATGCCCAGAAGCCCATCGTGGACGTCGCTGCCCTGGATAAGGAGGACGAAATGGTGCCCTCCCGCCACCTCCAGGTCCTGATCGGCGTTGGCCATCCCGCCCTCAAGCCCCTGCACGAAGACATGATTGGGTACATCGCAACGCGGAATAAGCAGATTAAGGCCCTTTGCGCTGAAGTGGAGAGCCTTACTGACACGCTCAATGCCTTCGCGGAGCTGGACGTCATCATTCCAACTGCCAGTCATAGCACCCAAACCAGCCCAGCTCCTTCCTGCATGGAAGCCAGTTCCCAAACCGACCCAATCAAGCCCGCCACCCCCTGTTCCTGCTGCTCTCCCAACTAAGAAGCCTGCCCCCATCGTGCCCGCTCCTGCTCCCTCAAAGAGGAAGCAGCCTGAGGCTCCCAACCCGCCCGCAAAGAGGACTAACCTGAAAGGTCCCGCAAAACCTGCGCTATCCCGCGTCTCCAAGCCTGCGGCCGCTCAAGTGGTCCTCAATGGAGAAAAATCGGCGGCCCACACAGTGGTCATCTCTGATGACCCACAGGCTGACCCAAGGGAAATGCTTAAAGCTATCCGCGCTGCCCACACTCTACCCCAAGGCGTTTGGGCCTCCCTGCGAACCAAAGGGAAGCTTGTCCTCCACTCCAGCAACCCCGATACCATCCCAGCTGTTACCACCTCCCTGGCCAACAAGCTGGGTGGCATGAAGGTCCGCCAACAGAAGGAGATCCTGCCTCGCATCTGCCTCTTCAAAGTGGATGAGGAAACATCCAACTCCACCATTGAAGAGACGCTCCTGGAAACCCCTGCTGTCAGCCAACTCCCTGGGGACAAGGTGGTGCGCGTAGCGCACCGTTCTGCACCCAGAAACGGGACCTGCACCGCCTTCATCGAGGTGCACATCAAGACCTTCAGAGCCCTGGGCAATCGCGGAAGGATCGTGGTGGATGGAGTAATCCTCAACTTCGAGGAGTCCATCCGCGCCCGAGTCTGCTTCCGCTGTTGTGGCTTCGGCCACAACTCTGCCCAATGCACCAGAGCTCCTAAGTGCTTCCACTGCGGTGAAGGCCATGAAGGCCGCCTGCCCCTCCGTTGCCGACCAGCGCACTTCCAAGTGCGCCAACTGCTGTGCCAAGGGCCTCCCAGACAAGCACGAGGCGAGAGCCTCAAGCTGCCCCATCTTGAAGTCTAGAGCCCTCAAGTTCTAGGCTTCCAGGACCTCCTGGCTCCTCAACTGGCCTCCATCAAGGCTTCTCACCGCATCAAGGCGCTGTTTACCTGACCTCTCCAGCTTCCTCCACCCCTGCGATGACACCTCCACTGCCAGATCCTAGGATCCCTTGCCACCAGTTCGCGTTCTGCAGCCATAGTAGGGCTAGAAGACCACATTTGATATGCCAATTAGCCCGGAATCTCAAGAACACGTTGAGGTACAGCTTGCACCACGCTGATGAGGGCCAACAGTCCGAAACGCGTCCGTGGTTAGCTTTTCTTGATTAATCAAGAATGGGTATTTGGCCAAATTTGGAATAATTAAAAATCAACGAGAATAGTTGATATTTATTCCGATAGATGGCGCAAGCCATCAGCAACTTTCATTTGCACGATAAGGAGATGCCTTTTTTCTAAATTTATGCACCTTATCCCAGTACAATATCACATTTGTTCTATTTTTTCAAAATAAATGATATTTTGATCCAATATATGCCTTTTTATTTAAAGATTTATTTATGGATTGCTCTATTTATAAAATCATTATATATATGTTATATAAAAACATTATTTTATTTCAAATTATATTTCATAGATTAAACTATTCTGTTAAGTCTACCACCAGATGTCGCTATTTCATTTTATATAACCTATTGTTGTTGTTTCCCGTTGGCCGGCTCAAACCTTTTGTAATTATGTAAATAATCTACTCGCCTTAAGTCAGGCAGTATTTTTATCAAATTCTGTTTTTTATATATTCCTTAAGCTCAATTAGAACTAATTCTGATCTAAACTATTTTTATTATTATTACCAGACTACAATATCAAAAAACATATTCATGTATCAAGCAAATGATCAATAATTCTATAAATAATAATAAAAAAAAACAGCAGAAAATATTTTATATAATATAAACAAGGTATAATAAAAAATTTCGGGTAATTAGTCAAAAAATTTCTGGAAGAGTTTTCGAAAAATAAAAATTTTCATCATAATCACGAGACCTCGTTCTACTAGAAAAAAAAATATATACAAGGTATGTCCCATAAGTTCCCGGACTGGGTCCATAAAAAAAAAAAGGTAAGATATATATTTTTTAAATTATTAAAACTTTTTAAAGTAATCCCCCCTTGCTTCAACATCGTTTCCCCAAATTGTCGAAACAGTTTTTATAGAGCTCTTTTGGAATGCTCTTCAATGCCAACAGCGATTTTTCTATTATGTCATCCCTGGTGTCAAAATGTCTTCCTTTTAGAACTGCTTTAAGTTTGGGGAACAGGAAAAAGTCATTTGGTGCAATGTCTGGGGAATAGGGTGGTTGAGGTAGGATTTCTGTCCCGTTTTTCGCGAAAATCTCGTCACCAAGTGCGCTGTGTGAGGGCGGCAATTGTCATGGTGTAAGATTCAGTTACCATTAGTCCATTTTTCTGGCCTTTTTTTTTCGAATCGCTACCCTTATACAGCGAAGAATGCCCAAATACATTTCCTTAATAACTGTTTGGCCTGCAGGAAGATACTCGTGATGAACAATGCCCTTGTTATCCAAAAAAGCGACCAGCAACACCTTGTTTCTGGATTTCAATATCCTGGATTTTTTTGGTCTAGGCTCACCCTGACCTCTCCACTCGGCATATTGACGCTTGGTTTCAGGGTCATAGTCATAGACCCATGTCTGGTCGCCTGTGATTATCTTGTCTTTCTATTCCGGATCCGTTCTTGTCATTTCCAACATGTTCTCACAGGTGGAAGCCGACACAGTTTTTGCTCATTAGTGAGGAATCTTGGGATGCATTTTGCAGGAGTCTTTTTGAGCTTCAAATCTTTGGTTACGATCCTTCCAATCGTTGTTTTAGAGATGCCTGTGTCTTGCTCTAGATCCAGCAAAGTGGCTCGAGGATTTTCCTTTATCAAATCGGTGATTTTTTTGCACATTTTGGGCGTCCTTGCCGAGGTTCATCTTCAATGGAAATTCTGCCAGCTTTAAATCTAGAATGCCATTCAAAAACAGTTGTTCTCTTTGGAGAGTCATTGGGGAATACTTTATTAAGCATTTCAAAAGTTTCGGTTGCTGATATTTGAAGTTTCACACAAAATTCTATGCAAATCCTCTGCTTCAATTTTTGTTCCATCGTAAAATCGCCGCAGCGCTAGGTATGACCTTTAAATAAAATAGAATGACCTTGGCGCGCGCTAATGTACCGCATCGATATTGGTACCACCGTGTTGCCTGATATTTTTCTATAATAAACAGTCAAATTTATTTACATTTTTCATTTATTTATTTTTTTATGGATCCAGTCCGGGAACTTATGGGACATACCTTGTATTTTCGATACCTCAAATAATAATAATTTTATAAGCGTTTTTTAAAGAAAAGAAACAAAGGCGCGGCGTTTTTTTTTTTTTTTTACAATGGATCTTAAAAGTGAACAAAGGGTATGCATAAAGTTTTGTCAAAAATTAAGAAAAACGACATCAGAAACGTTTAAAATGTTGAAATTGGCGTTCAGGGAGCCAGCCTTTTCACAATCAAAAACGTCTAAGTGATTTGCCCGTTTGAAATCTGGTAGAGAGACAACCCAAGATGACGCACGCCAGGGAAGACTTCCTTTGGAAAATCATGAAGAACCGACCCGAAAAAATGGTGCTTTAATAAGGGAAAACACTAGGACAACGATCAGAGAACTAGTAGAAGAAACAGGGGTTTCATATGGAATGTGTCAAAAAATATTGACCGAGGAATTTGGACTTGAAAGTTTTCGAAATTTGTTCAAAAAAATGCTTCATCACGATAACGCCCTAGCACACAGAGCTCTTTTCGTGGGTGATTTTTTGACTAAAAATAGAATGTTGACAATGCCTCATCCCTCGTACTCGCCTGATTTAGCACCAAATGACTTCTTTCTCTTTTCTAGAACGAAATCAGTTTTAAAAGGACATAGATTTGATTCCGTTAATGCCATAAAGGAAAAATCGCTGAGCATTTTGAGGGGCATTACTTCTGACGAATTTTCTGGGTGCTTCCAGAACTGGGAAAAAAGAATGAAACGCTGTATAGATTCCCACGGATAGTATTTTAAGGAATATTAACCATTTTTGTATATATTAATCAATAAATCTTTTATGAGCCAATTCCCCGAATTTTATGATCGTATTTTGTATATATATATACAAGGTATATCCCATAAGTTTCCGGACTGGGTCCATAAAAAATAAAATAAATGAAAAATGTAAATAAATTTGACTGTTTATTATACACTGCGTGACATTGAAAATGGAACACCAAGAAATAGTTGCCAGAAAATTATGCAAATTTCAGGGTAGACGCGCCTAACCGAGTTATGCAAATGATGTAAAATGCGCAGCTCTCGTGCGCACATGGAGTAAGATATAAGGGAAGGAACTTGCAGAAAGGACAGTATTCGTGTCGTTATTTCTTCAAGGAAAATCATTGTAGAAATTTTGTTCTTGTGTCAAAAGACACGTGTAATAACAGAGAATGCCAGGTCATCGTAAACGGAGGCAGTTCAAGCAGACAGACGCTTTTACGAGGGGCATGGTGATCGGACTGAAAAGTGCAGGTTGGTCCATACGTCAAATCGCAGCTGATACACACCTTGGTGCGTCCACGGTGCACCGACTGTGGAGAAGATGGTTGGAACAAGGAAATGTGGCAATTTATATGAATGTCGGTGCAACCAGAGTGACGTCAGCACGTGTGGATCGGCGTATCCTTCGACAAGCAGTGGCGGCCCCACAAGCCACTTGTACCGCCATCTGCAACATGTGCAAGACACCCTAGATCATTCCATCTCGACCAGAACCATTTCCCGTCGATTGGTTGCTAATGGCTTGCACTCATGCCGTCCGCTAAGAAGACTGCCATTGACCCCACCGAATAGGCGCCAACGTTTGGAATGGTGCCGGGCTAGATCGACGTGGATGACGGAATGGCACAGGGTCGTGTTCTCAGATGAGTCGCGTTTCTGCTTGTCCAGTGATAGTCGCCGTATACGCGTGTGGCGTCGACGTGGAGAAAGGTCCAATCCGGCAGCAATTGTGGAACGCCCAACCGTGCGACAACGTGGAATCATGGTTTGGGGCGCAATCGCGTATGATTCCAGGTCACCTTTACTTCGTATTCAGGGCACTATGACGGCCAACGATACGTTGATGATGTGCTGCGACCGGTGACACTCCCCTACCTTCAGGGGGTACCCAATGCCCTTTATCAGCAGGATAACGCCCGACCGCACACTGCTCGCATTAGCCAACAAGCTCTGCAAGATGTACAGATGCTTCCCTGGCCACCGTACTCTCCTGATCTCTCACCAATCGAGCACGTCTGGGACATCATTGGACGCCGTTTGCATGCCTTGCCACAGCCGCGTTCAGAAGACGAACTGTGGCAAATGGTTGAGAGGGAATGGAGAGCCATCCCTCAGGACGCCATCCGTACTCTGATTGACTCTCTACCTAGACGTGTTGCTGCGTGCATCGCCGTCCGCGGTGGTCCTACTTGCTACTAAGCCGACGCCGTTCTCGCTCTGTATTATGACTATCATTTTGAAATAAAGATCACTTATTGTTCGTCCCTGTCTCTCTCTGTCTGCCGAATTTCGTCATTTTCTGGCCACTATTTCTTGGTGTTCCATTTTCAATGTCACGCAGTGTATAAAAAAAAAATCTGGCAACACGGTGGTACCAATAACGAGGCGATACGTGCGCGCGCGCCAAGGTAATTCTAATTTATTTAAAGGTTACACCTAGCGCTGTGGCGATTTTACGATGGAACAAAAATTGAAGCAGAGGATTTGCATAGAATTTTGTGTGAAACTTCAAATATCAGCAACCGAAACTTTTGAAATGCTTAATAGAGCATTCCCCAATGACGCCCCAAAGAGAACAACTGTTTTTGAATGGCATTCTAGATTTAAAGCTGGAAGAAAATCCATTGAAGTTGATCCTCGTTAAGAACGCCCAAAATTTCGAAGGAATGATGAAAATGTGCAAAAAAAATCACAGATTTGATAAAAGAAAATCCTCGAATCACTTTGTTGGAGCTAGAGCAAGACACATGCATCTCTAAAACAACGATTGGAAGGATCGTAACCGAAGATTTGAAGCTATAAATACTCCTTCAAAATTCAACCCAAGATTCCTCACTAATGAGCAAAAACTGTGTCGGCTTGCAACCTGTGAGGACATGTTGGAAATGACAAGAACGGATCCGGAATAGAAAGACAAGATAAACACAGGCGACGAGACATGGGTCTATGGCTATGACCCTGAAACCAAGCGTCAATCTGCCGAGTGGAAAGGTCAGGGTGAGCCTAGACCCAAAAAATCCAGGATATTGAAATCCAGAAACAAGGTGTTGCTGGTCGCTTTTTTTATAATAAGGGCATTGTTCATCACGAGTATCTTCCTGCAGGCCAAACAGTTATTAAGGAAATGTATTTGGGCATTCTTCGCCGTCTAAGGGAAGCGATTCGAAAAAAAAAGGCCAGAAAAATGGACTAATGGTGACTGGATCCTACACCATGACAATGCCCGCCCTCACACAGCGCACTTGGTGACGAGTTTTTTGGCGAAAAACGGGACACCAATCCTACCTCAACCACCCTATCCCCCAGACATCGCACCAAATGACTTTTTTTCTGTTCCCCAAACTTAAAGCAGTTCTAAAAGGAAGACATTTTGACACCAGGGATGACATAATAGAAAAATCGCTGTTGGGATTGAAGAGCATTCCAAAAGAGGCCTATAAAAACTGTTTCGACAATTGGGAGAAACGATGGAGCTGGTGCGTTGAAGCAAGGGGGGATTACTTTGAAAAGTTTTAATTTTTTTTTTTTTTTAACATCCTAACTTTTTTTTTATGGACCTAGTCCAGGAACTTATGGGACATACCTTGTATATATAAATGACTCTATTGTACCATATAAATATATCATAATAAAATCATACTTTCTAAATGTAGACCTATTGCTCTATGTCATTTCTCTGATATTCACCATAATAACTTTTCTAAAAATTATATACAGTAGAAACTTTCTGTAAAAACAACACTTCCGAACATACGCACAGCATATAAAAGTCGTAAAATACTATTTACAAATGAACAAAGAAATAATACTTGAGCCTACGAACATCGGCGAAATCAAAGCAATTATTGAAATGCTTCCAAATAAAAAAGCACCAGGAATCGATTAAATATCCAATGAAGCAGTAAAATCACTACCAAATCATATACTAAATTTAATCACAGAAATATATATAATATAATATAATGCGGCTTATGATTGTAGAACGACATTTGAAAATTATCCCGCAAATGTTTATTTTTGATATGTCCAGGATAGTCTAGTGGACATGGCATATACCTGGTAAGCGGAACACTGTGGGTTCGATTATCATCCCTGGACACTTTATTTTCCGTTTATCATTACTCTTCACAATTCATCCTTTCATACTTCATCCCTAAGGTTAGAAATAATCGTTATTTCTCCTTAAAATAAATTTCGATTTTTCGTTTAAAAGAAACATTTGCGGGATAATTATCAAATGTCGTTCTACAGAAATATTTAATGCCTTCCTGAAACTTTCACGTTTCCCTGACAAATGGAAAATATCAATTATCTGTTCAATCTTGGGAAAAAAAAAGGAAAATCCGACCAAGACCCTACAAGTTACAGGCTCATCTCATTGATACCAGCCCTATATCCAAAATATTCGAAATAATATTAGAAAGATTGAGAAAGTTCCTTGACGGAAAAACGCCCTTTAAGACCGTACTAATTCGGCTATCAGCCTAACATTCAACGTTACACCAACTGGCAGTTGTAACCGAAAAAAAAAAAAAAGACAAGCCGTGGCACTACGCAAAATAACCGTTTTTCGATATATCTAAAGCATTCGACAAAGTCTAGCATGAGGCCCTTCTTTATAAGATGTCTGAAAAACACTTTCCTGAGGCATCATTAAAACGACAAGAAACTCCCTAACAAACAGAAATTTTAAGGTGAAGATAAAAGATGTATTATCAAACTCTAGGGAAATTCTAGCTGGGGTCCCTCAGTCACTAGCCCAATCTTATTCTACATATACATCGACGACTTCCCATGTATCGAAGAAACCTCACTACACTTATTTGCTGACGATACTGCCACCTTAGCCTCTGCATACACGTTTGAAAGATTCCATATAAAGATCCAAGAGGCATGCATCTTTGACGGTATTTGGTGCGTCACATTGAATCCCCCTAAAAATTGAAGCCAAAATCTTCTCCAACAAAAAAAGACAAATTAAAGAACCTATGGACGAACTAGTATTTTCAGAACAAATATTAAATGAAGGACAATGTTCGGTACCTAGGGGTAACCCTGGACCGACATTTAACCTTCCAAAACATATTAAAAACAAAAAAAAAAAATGACAAAGGCTAAACGGCACAAATTATCTTTACTTCCAGGCAGAAAGAGCAAACTATCTCTAAACTGCAAAAGAACAATTTACACATTGATACTGAGACCTATCTATGGCCATCCAATTTTCATTACTGCATATGAAACCCATATAAAAAGACTAGAAACGCTTGAAAATGGAATCATTAGAAAAAATACAAACGCAACATTATTTGTCAGAAACAAAATACTAAGTAACGATCTCAATATTGAAAATATCCAAAAATGCGACACAGGGAAAAAAAAAATTTTTAGACCGAAACAACTTTTATTTCATCTAAGCCAAAATGATGAAAAGTGGAAAAGAAGAAATACACTTTAAATATCAAGCCAAGAAAACCTCTCATAAAGCAAAATTCCCAAAGCCCCAAGATTCCGGACCTAGATACAATGATACCATAATTGCAATATCAATGAATCATGGTATATACCCACCTCCTCATTATTGTAAATATGATAAACTGGGTTGCTCTTTTGAGCGGCCCCCAATAAAGTTATTTTGAACTGTAAAGAACAACACCTAATTGCACAAAGTATTCTTTAAGGAGAGGTGTCCTCTTACCGAGAGCAGCTAATCCTCTAGCTAGAATGTCCTCTCATGAAGGTTCTACTGCATATGGGTTAATATTATTTGCAATAAATATTGCTTTGATATGTATTTATAAATTTTACTCATCTACTTTTAAATCCATGTATTTTTTTGACAATTGTGCCATGTTGTGTTCAAAAATATTAGCTCTCTTGTAGTTTTGTAAACAGGTCCGTTGAAACGCCTTGGGTTAAAAGCTTGCTTTTAAGAATACACAGAAGAGACGACGAGTGAGTAAAGAGGTTTACAGGAGCGCACGTACAGACCTCACAGCAAACCTGTCCATTACAGAAGCTGATGTTAGGTCTCCAGATAATGAAGCGCCTTGCGGAGGCGAATCGCCCTTTGTGTGTTCTAACATCAACATCCTAACACAGGCTTCTTAGCAGCACAAAGCCCGATTTCTTGAAACTTCGCGAATAACAATCAATGATGTTTAGTGATGGATGCCTCTTCATGTTTGGGTCAGATAGTCGCCAGATTGGAAAGTGATTAGTACAGTTCCATATTCTCAGTCAATCGCCACACTCCACAAACTGCAGGCATTATGGTATGGAAAGGATGGTATGGATATATAGCCGGACGGGCCTACCTTATGTGGAACGGCCAGCGCTATGGGGATATTACTCCATGTTCCTACTACCTGTCTGGGATTCCTGGGACGATTTCCCAACAGGACAATGCCCATACTGCAAGGATGGACGTCCTACGTAATATTCAGACTCCCATTGACACACCGTTCCACAGTCCTGTCTCCCATATGTGGAACCAGTTGAAACACCGAAGAAACCGCAATATTCCGGATTTCAAAGCTTTGTTTTAATAAATGTGGACCCGACTTCTACTAGACATCATAAGACGTATCTTACATTCACTACTTGACCGGGCTGCTGCATGCATCGCCGTAAATGGCGGTTTCACACAAAATATCAACTTATACTAGTCATGGAAATTTGATTCTTTAACCTTGTATTTGTGTCAACGGTACGAGTAAATGCATTGAATTTCATTTCGATCTGATGCTCCTTTTTTGGTGCGCAAATTTCATCGCCCATGAGTATATTTAGAGTCAAGATATACGGTGCTACTATTTTTAAATAAGGATATTGCTTCAAAAAAGAAACTTATTTTTAGATGTTTCTGAAGGATATAGTCCTAATGTCTGCTGTGATGTTTTGCCTGTCAAAATTATTTTCTTTTAATAGAACCAAGCTCTGGCATATATTTATCCCTACTTGATTCTAATTTTAAGCTTTATATTCATAGCTGTTCTAATTCTAAGGTACTGTTTCTGATTTGTAGGTTCGATAACAAGAGTGTTGTTTTTGTTATAAAGTATCCGCTTCTTTCTAGGGTACCTTTACCTGCTTCTTTCTAGGGTATCTTTACCTGCTCTTTCTAGGGTACCTTTACCTGCTTCTTTCTAGGGTATCTCTTTACCTTCGTTTCTTATTAAGGTACCTTTACCTGCTACTTTCTAGGATACCTTTACCTGCTTCTTTCTAGGGTACCTTTACCTGCTTCTTTATAGGGTATCTTTTCATGATTTCTTTCTAGGGTATCTTTTACTGCTTTCTTTCTAGAGTACCTTTACCTGCTCTTTTTAGGGTATCTTTACCTGCTCTTTCTAGGGTACCTTTACCTGCTTCTTTCTAGGGTATCTCTTTACCTTCGTTTCTTATTAAGGTACCTTTACCTGCTACTTTCTAGGGTACCTTTACCTGCTACTTTTATAAGATATATTTACCTGCTTCTTTCTAGGACACTTTTACCTGATTCTTTTTAGGGTATCTTTTCCTGCTTTCTTTCTAGAGTACCTTTACCTGCTCTTTCTAGGGAATCTTTACCTGATCTTTCTAAGTATCTTTACCTGCTCTTTCTAGGGTATCTTTACCTGATATTTCTAGGATATCTTTACCTGCTCTTTCTAGGGTACCTTTGCATTATCTTTTAGGGTATCTTTACCTGATATTTCTAGGGTACCTTTACCTGCTTCTTTCCAAGATTCCTCTTTACCTGCTTTCTAGGGTATCTCTTTACCTTCGTTTCTTAATAGGGTACCTTTACGTGCTTCTTTCTAGGGTATCTTTACATTCTCTTTTTCTATGAAATATTTATCTGCTTCTTTCTAGGGTGCCTTTACCTGATTCTTTCTAGGGTATATTTTCCTTTTTTTCAAAAGTAATTTTACATGCTCTTCATTCCAGATAATCTTTACCTGCTATTTTATTTCTAGAGTAGATTTACCTCTGCTCATTCTCTCTAAAATACCTTTGACATCTCTTCTTTCTAGAGTATTTTTATCTGCACTTCTTTCTAGAGTCCATTTATCTGCTTTTCTTTCCAGAGTACGTTCGCCTGTTCTTCTTTCTAGAATACCTTTTTACCTGCTTTTATTTATCGAATATCTTAGCTTCTTTTTTCTCTAAGATAATTGCACATCCTCTTCTTTCAATTGAATAATTAAAGGGACATCATCATGATTAAGGTGTATATTAGATTGGTGTTATTCTTACTTCATTATGTATATTTAAACTGACCTTTGGCTGAAGAAAAGCAATTTCTTGACACTGGAAGATGCTGTAACCTGTAAGATTGTAGAGGGATATGTGTTGATGTACACAGGAACAACATGTAATTGATTGTGGGGATGTTAAATAAATAGATAAAGCTAAACATCTGATATGATTTATTATTTGCAAGGTCTAGAAGATACAACAGAGAAAACCAACAGGGAATGTCCCTATCGCACATTCAACAACAAGATCAACAAATTTGTACATCAGGTAGACGGCGGCCCATCTGTAGACTAGACTAGAGAGACACCATTCGAATAAACCAGGGGATTTTAACTTGATTTAAACCATTTCTGAAGCTCAACTCTGCATTGTTTCCGCAATATTCACCTATATACAAAAGAATAGAACAAGAATTTCCATGGGAAGTGTTTCTTCAACAAATTCGGTTGTACAATCTATCGAACATCACTACCTTTCAACAATGATAAAAACTACATCTCACACCAGTTGAAGGACAGAGTTTGTCCACTAAGATTGTTCCCTTAAAGAATATCTTCCCCATAAACTCCTTGTCTAATAATCAATATACCAAAGTGATTATAACCTTATCACAAGAGGATATATCAATAAAATTTGAAGATATCCTAAAAAAAGAAAGAATATTTTAAGCTGTTTTGAAATATAATTGATGTAAGCCTTGTTTTAAAGAATACAAAATAAAGACTATTAATACTCTCAGTCGCGAAAGGATATAGAACAGGAAGTGTTAGGAAACTTAATCATCAAAACTTCCGTTCTCCAAGTTTATCAAGGAATTCTTGTAAATTGGTTTCGGCTTGCATTGCCTCTTATTCTTGCATTTGTTAACATTTACTGTTATGTAGGGAAATTATTTAGTGTTTTAATACCAATGAAGAGTAAAACGTGTAGAAAATAAAATTATATAAAACCATAATCTATAAAACCTAACATTAAAAAAAGTAAAGAGAAGGCAGTTAAAATGATTATCAGATCTAATTCTGCATCTTATAAACGGTGCGAAGATATAGCGATCACTATAATCTATCTATGATTAAATATCCCAAACATTGATTTTAAATTAAATATAATGGTTAAACCAACCACGCACGTTAGCGTTATTGGTATTCAGAGCAGTGCAGTCTGTATTAAAAGAATAAAACATTAAAAGATAGACATAGATATTCATAATAAATATGTAAAGACATTTTAAAGACCATACTATTCAAATCCCTACATATCTACCTTTTTCACCTGCTGATCGAGCAAATTGATTATAATCAATATAAGAGGTTCATAGCGAACTCTAAACGTAATCAATAATCACCTGTAAAAGCCTTTTATATTGAAACTATACGTCTTTGTATTGCATTCAAAAGATACGCGAATATGTTGTTAATAATTTTAAAAATATCAAAAAGAGATAGAGAAGAGCTATCAGAATGGTTCAAAATCAAGATAAAATACCCCACTGCGCGTTTATCTATATCTTCAAAAATACACAAAGACATACATTCTGAAGAATATTCCACACCCAATCTGATCTTGCCTATATACACACTTTGAACACCAGGCGTATTGCACAAATTACCCAGCACAAAATTTCACAAATCATTGATTTAAAAAAATCATATTATATCATTGTAAATTGCAATAGGAAGATTAATATATACACAAATAAATAGGATAGATTTAGATAAGATGTTAAGAGGACATATGATATATGAAAAAGGCATCTTGTTCCATTAGAAAGGATTCTATAGATTCCGTTGCTATGACAATTCGCTAGATTTTCAATACTATCCATAGATTAAATTAGTTAAACCTCAGGATTTGCCATTGATAAGCCAAGCCCTTCCAACATTTATCTGACTATATTCAGATTGAGACCGTCATTTTAAACTTGATTATTTTGCATTGGTATTGTTTTCAACTTTTAAAGAAACTATTTAGTCAGAGAAGACAATCTGATAGACATAGTTTTAAACACTTATTGACGACAATTGAAAGATATAGACGAGAAATATGATAATGTACAAATATATTGGAAAGCTTTATCTCTTACACGTTCATTTTAGTTTCATTTACCAAAAAGAATTTACGGCGCTTCCATTCTTTGCGATCTCTTTAGAGAATTAATAGTTTACGAAATTTTATATAATTCTCCTCTTTCTTCTCTCTGTCCTAAAAACTTATGTCCATAGTTTGCTTGAATACCATTTCTGAGAATCCACCCTTCATCACAGCATATATAAGCAGAATCATCTAATATAGAATTAGAGCTCTAAAAAGCGGTCTGGTAGATTAAATTGGCGAAACCGTTTGGAGGGTTCATTACTGATAAGCCAAGCCCTTCCAATATTTTAAAATCGCAGTAAGGATAGTAGAAGTTTGTTTTATGCGTAAAAGAAACATTCGTGCTTTAATGCTTTCATTTCCAATTTACGAATCAATTTAAAGGATCTAATGAAATCTAGGCAAAATACCAGCACCAAGCCCATTTCTACCAAGCACCTCTTATCCATCAAATTCAGCTGAAATTAATCATTTCACAGAAACGTTATAACATCTTCCCTGTTTCCATAATTTAATTAGTTAAGAATTTTTTTTTCCTTCTAAAAGAAATAGATGCCTTTTAAACATAGCCAATTTTTACAAACAAAAATTTGTTCCTTTGTACTCCATAAAAATTGCAGCATATTTATCTCAATATAAATGAATATATAGATAATATATTCTTTGTAAAATACACAATACATACCTGTGAACAGTACATTCAGGTTATTTAAAAGACTAGTACAATTAGGTAGAAAAAGGGAGAGTTATATCAAAAGAGATACTAAGGTAAAAATTTATTATATTTATAGGAAAAATTTACTTTATATCAACGAAAAAAAAGTTTAATATACAAGTTCATGTAAAAGATTGCTTTTAACTGATAGCCTAATTTTATTTGTATTTTAATAAAGTATTTTTATTTTTAGCCATTAATACATACTCTCTCTTTTTAAATGAAGTATGCACACTTTATATGTGACTATAATTAGTATATTCTGTTTGTTTATATTAATAGCTGATTTTTTAGGATAATTTTTTTTGCATAGATTCGTTAATACAAGGTTGTCCCAAAAGTTCGTAAATACTTGCGAAAAAATTGGAATAGGAATATTATTCGCTGTTTTGTATGATGTCTTTGTATTATGTATAAAGTAATTATATTATGTATTATATTATAGATTCGCCGTAATAATATTATTCTCCATGTAATAAGAAAAACAACGTTTTGAGAAAAACGTTTTGGGACGACCTTATAAATAATTATTTCGACTGATTAAAATATAAATAAAGCTTGTGGAAAAAGTTTCGTTTGGAGTAGAATAGTTTGGTATCAAAAAGGAAAAATTGATGATTACAACCAATTCTCGATTAAAGGCCAGTCTATTGGAACAAGCAATTTTCATTCTTAAATCCTAATGTGCTTCTCAAAGCATGTATTTTTCACATGAAATCGCTATTTAAAGGTATGTAATAATCAATCATGCCCAGATTTCAAGATCTGCCATGATCTAAGGAGGCAAATAATTTGTATTAGTCCAGGTATTCAATAAATAAAAGCATTCAAAAAATCACATTTATATTACATTCAAATAAATACGTTATTTCAACAAACATTTATAGATATTAATCAATTAAAAACTTTGAATTTGAGATATTAAAATTGTGTAATTAAATTCGATTTGGTTTTTAAAAGTGTTCTTTAAAATTGATTAGCATACTATAGTTTTATATAAGAATGGAAATTTTGGTTTAAAATTTGACAGATTTTAAATCGAGAATTGACCGTATTAAAATCAGCCGATCATTTTATATTATCAACAAATATTTTAAAATTGCTCTATAATATCAGAAAACTCATTTTAAAATGGTTATATTCTATGAATAAACACGTATCTTGTATATGTAATTTGGTCTTAAAAGGTATATAATTATTAGTAGGTAATTTTGTCAAATTTTGCCATTCCATTCTATATGTAAGAGATTTCAAACAAATTATATTACACCAGTGGAAATAGAAAGTGTTACCCATAAGGAATTGGTAGAATATATCATGAAACGACATCAATGTATAGATTTTACAAAGGCCAAATAGTTAAAAAAAAAAAAGAATTTCAATTTAAAGTAGTTTTCAGAGGTTTTTAAAATCTAAAATTTAATAGGATTCATTACAAATTATTTTGGACCAAACCATGTTTTTACTTCTGAATGTATCACTTTATATTTCCACTAGCCTATATTCGTATGTACTTTAAAATTTCGCGTGTTTTTAAATTCAATTTAAATTTTTTAAATGTCTGAACATTTTCACAAAGAGTCATATAATACAAAAAATAAAGTTTTTCACAAAAATATAAATAATTAATATGCAAATAAAAATAAAAATAGATATTAAAAATAAACATAATCCTCAAAATTATTCTGAGATAGTCTTTTACATTATTCATAAAATAATATATACAAAAACACACAAGTAATATTTAATCCAAACAGGTATGTTATCGAATCGTGTGCTATGTACTTACACAAAATCTAATTCATTGATTTATATAATTATTGTTAAGTTTTTTTGTTCTTATTTCCGAATTGCTTATTTA
Source organism: Cordylochernes scorpioides (assembly GCA_030710605.1). Classification (NCBI taxonomy): domain Eukaryota; kingdom Metazoa; phylum Arthropoda; class Arachnida; order Pseudoscorpiones; family Chernetidae; genus Cordylochernes; species Cordylochernes scorpioides. The sequence goes on from CP092874.1 coordinate 76,421,771, forward strand.
CTTTATATGTATAGATGTACCATGAAAATGACTAATTATATTTAAATATATCGTTAAAGCCATAATAAAGAAAAATATATAGGTTGGAGGTAGATTACCATGGATGTATAAAGAGGTAATAAATAAGATTGTACAATACGCAAACATATATAAATGGTGTAATTTGAACTAGATGATGTAATGAATGTTGGAAGTCTCTTTGGTAAAGAAAAAAAAAAGAATTGATTGATTAAAATATTCCATAGATCTAGATGCTCCAACAAGAAGATTATTGTCCTGGGATTCCTAGCATTGAATGAATGTACATTGTCCATTATATCTCTTCATTATTGAAGATTATCTAGACATGCTCACTGAATAGAACTCTTGTAGACTAAACATGATGTCTACGATGTAGATACATCCCAAGGAAGCTTTTTACCCAGCAGAAAGACATTGTTCCTTGATTATTTACCTCATCTTTGTGGATGCTTTTGGTATTGTATTTGAGAAACTGCATTCCTATGGCCAGAAATGATGTTCTGTCTGTAGTATGGATCTTTTCTAGGAAGCCTTCTTTTCATCAGAAATGTAGGGGTATTGACTCACCTGTCTTTGAAGATGTTTATACATAAGGAATAGAGCATCTCTATTACTTAAAAAGGACGTAGATCCAGTCTTAAGATATATTATCCCACTATATAGAATATGGGTAGATGTTGCTTTCCAATGTTGTAATGCTCCTTGACCTTTCTTTTTATCCGTGAAGATGATCGTCGTGTTTGAGCCTCCCTGGGTTCTGAAAACGATGCAGATCCAACTCTCGGATTTCTTCTAACCCGTGTGTGTAGATTTTCCCCTATGTCTCCATTTCCCTCCTATTCATTTTTGAAAATGATCATATTAGTTAAATGGCTTAGTACCTCTGACAATGATTTACAACTTGTCCGAGCTTGTCGTCACCCCACGAAAGAGTACGGTTTATATTTCCTCCAGGTTGTAATGAAGAAATAGTACCACTGGAAATGATGCCTTACTTGTGTTATACCACGAGCATATTCATCTCTAAGTTTGGGATAGGCAAGTCCGGTCCCATGTCGAGGAGTTTTGTGGGGAAATAAATAGAGGGAGTTGAGAGTTTGAGAGAGAATGGTAAGGCTTAGAGTCTAGAATCTAGATGCTGATCTTCAATGAGGACGAAAAAGGATAAGAGAAGCAGTGAAAGTTAAAGTTTGGGAGAGGAATGGTGGGGCTTAGGGTCCAGATTCTTGATGACGATCCTCGGGCGGAAGCTGTTAGGATCGGGGTTGATGACCATGAGGTTGGAGCCCTTGAACCGGTGGTACTTGGGGGGCTTGAGTGGCCGCGTGGGCGGCGCGGGGGAAGGCTTCAGCGGGATGTGTTTGCGCACCGGACTAGCCACAGCGCACGGCTTGGTCCTGGCGGACGTCGATAAGTCCAGAGCTCCCACTTGGTCTCTCCGCAGGACCTCGGACTTAGATAGCTCCTTAGCGGCCAGCTTCACCACAGGCTGGTGCTTTTGCTTCTCCACGAAGCGGTATTTCAATCGCAAGGGACTTTCCTGGCAACAGGACTTCAGGTTGGACATGTTCCAGATGAATGTTGAGTGAGTGCAGTTCCTCTATTATTCTCTTTAGAATTCCTGCTTTGAACATGTGTGGAAACATGCATTGTACTTACAGTAGAGGCATGGTTACAACGTTTACCCACCAAATCCTGCAGGTTAAATATGTGTATATTTTAAATTAAGTATTAAATTTGCCACACACACACATGAATAAGCTCTCTTTGTGTAAAATTGCTTTAAATATATGTAGGTTGTTTAGAAGGAGAATTTCAAATGTTGGTAGCTATCTCTGTGATTGGAAAGTGTTGAATCTGTATTCCTTAGACCTTAATATATTCTAAGTCCCTCACAGCTTCAAAGAGGTTCGAAATAATCCTACCTTGTTCCAGCGCGCTATGTAGACGACGTCCAAGAGAGTGTAATCTTCTAGAAGAGGTTCTTTGTCCCAGCACAGCTCTACCTGTACCAGCAAAGTATTTAGATCACGGACAAACAAGTACGGTTACCACCTACCCTGTACTTGTTGGGCACGCCGTACTTGCGACGGATCAGTTTGGCCAGAGCCTGGAGCTTGCAGCCAGCACAGCACTGCAGATACCGTCGCCGAGAGTCCTGACAAGTCGGTGTGTTGAGTGCGACATCAGCTAGATGGGAGGTCAGCCTACCTTCACTTGATTCTCCACACTAAGGTCGTACTCGATGGAGAGGCTCACCAGATCTTCCTTCCCCATCAGATCCCCGTAGCCCTCGCCTTTGTCTTCAGCTGAGGTTTCTGTACAGACGTCTGAGGTGACTGGCCTATTCTGCTAACCATATTCTCATTGCTCTTCAGCTATCCTAACTCACCTTTTTACTACCTAATCCGCAATATAATGCTAGGATAGTGGTGGTCTACACCATATTTTCAACAATAGAGGCCTAGGTTACATAACCTCAGGGAGACATTGAAACAAAATAAATTGCTTAAATATCATCGATTCTTGCAAAAGCCCAACTGGTAGACACCACTAAGTGAAAGTAACTGAAAATGTCTGGCAGCTTGTAAGTGTAAGGAGAACTATTTTACCTGTGTAGACATGTGGAATACCTACACCATAAACATTTGCAAGAACACCCTAGCCAGCATGATTATACACATGTACATTTCAGCCGTTCTACAAAAACACAAAGCACCCATACAGTATAGAGGAATTGAAATGAAATCTGAAAATGTAAGTGAAGTAATCTAGTATGTAAGTGAAATTATCTAGTATGTAAGCGAAGTGATCTAGCATGTAAGTGAAATGATCTAGCATGTAAGTGAAGTGATCTAGCATGTAAGTGAAGTGATCTAGCATGTAAGTGATGTAAGTGACGTGACTTACCTTGACCAGGATTAGAATCGTAAAAGTCCTTCCTCCTCTTCATCTCGTCTGCAAGGAGGCAGCACAAGCACATCAGGGTCAATGACAAAGGTTCAGACCAGGGTACATGAAATAACAAAGAATAACAGGAAAGGGGAGAACAGAGGTAAATAAAAACAGAAAATAGTTACTAGACGTGTAAAAGGCATATTAATACAAAGAAGGGATATTGGACAGGAACAAGGCACACACACGGTCACGGACTCAGATTATATGAACTGAGTCCATGTTACAAGGCACAGATACAGGCCACATGAATGTGCATAAACAAGGTCAGTACTCACTGGAATAGAGGTCAGGCACCAGTTTATACACCAGGCTCTGGATGGTACGGTCTGACCTGGACCAATCAAATTTAGGTTAGCACAACAGACGATTTCTACTTCTCACATTGGAACACAGAGTAACATGGAAATTTACATTTCACGCATGTACCAAGGATACATTTATACAGCATAGGAGAACTTAGAAATACTTGATTTTAGCTTGGCTATCAGATTTCTAAAGCAAAGAAAGACATTGTGATCCACAGATTATATAAAAAAAACTTTATTTTACAAATATATTAAGCTAAAAGCTAGACGAATAGTAAATGTGTGTGTAGCATCCTTTCAAAAATACAATGGCAATGCATCACAATTCAAAGTGAATACCTGCCAAAATATGACACACAAGCTGAAAAAAAAAAAGAGAGAGAGCAATATGAATATCGGCAAAAACAAGAACACCATTATAAGAACAAATATCGATTCTTGGCCCTTTGAATAAGTTCAAAGAGTTAGTAAGAACAAGAGGATGCCGTTCACCAAATAGAACTAAAGCAACACCTGTTCTACAGGACTGACTTACCTGATGGCACGGTATGTCCGATGGACTTGAACTTCACAGATAGGACAGCGGCTGTTGGTGTCGAGGTACCGTACGATGCAAGCTCTGCAGCCTGAGACAATACCACACAGTCCCCTTTGGCTTCACGATTTGATTGGTCAGCAAGAACCTAAGAGCAATCTCTAGAACTTGTATCGTGCTGCACCTATGGGATTACAGGGATAAGTTTTTCTTTAAATTGGAAAACTCCCCTTTTATTAGGTTCCAATTAATTTAAAATGCTTCAATATTTTGCTTGCTTTTTCATATATAGAGGCTGTGCTAATGTTTCTGTTGAAATTATATATACCATTAAAACAAAGACATCTTGAGGGCACTGATATTTAAATACATTCTCTTTTTCAAAATATTACATTTTAATATCGGGAATTAAAAAAAATCCAAATATTAACCTATAGAGAAAATCGTTATTAACAAAGATCTAGCAACGAATCTCAGCTAAAAATATTAAATTTGTATAATACATGTTTAGTAGAGAATAATGTGATAATAAACATGTATTATGCAAATTTAATATTTTTAGCTGAGATTCGTTGCTAGATCTTTGTTAATAACGATTTTCTTCAGGTGAATATTTGAACTTTTTTCATTCCCGAGGTTAAAATGTAATATTTTGAAAAGAGAATGTAGTTAAATATTAGTGCTCTCATGTCTTTGTTTTCAATGGTACCTATAGTTTCAACAGAAAAATTAGCAGAGCCTCTATATACGAAAGAGCAAGCAAAATGTCGAAGCATTTCAAATTCATAGGAACATAATAAAAGGGGAGTTCTCCAATTTAAAGAAGAAATGGCATAACTATGATGTGCGATGTACTCACAGGTGTGGAGACACTCAACAATGGTCGTGGCGTCCACCAGATAGCCTCCGCACAGAATACAAGTCAGGTAGGGGTTGACCTCGGCCAGCTTCAGACGAGGCATGCAGCAACTCTGAAAACAACAAGTGGACCATCTTTATTTTTGTTCTCTAGACGCCAAATCGCGTGTGGGGTCTCCCATCGGGTGTCTCCCCAGGAGGCGGATAAGGGAATGCCTCCCAGAAATGGGTTGTACCAAGGAAATGAACTACCCGGGGTGGACCAAAGACTGTGGCAGGTTCTTGGGGCCCTCTCACAGTATCAGCCCCAGAGTAACACATGGTCTTTGGAGAGGAAGGAGTCGACAGGGATACACAGACGACCTAAAACAATTGACTGGACGACACACCAACGAGCAGATGAAGAGGATGGTAGAGGACCGGGAAGTATGGAGAGGCCATGTGGCCCACCCTCAGTTTATGAAGGCATTGAAGGAGGAGGAGACGCCAAATATGAAAAAAAAGTTAGACATCCAAATCTATAAATGACAACGATTAAAATATTGAAATGAAACTACTAAGGGCTAGCCAAAATGAAAACTCTAATTACATATAATCAGAAGATATTAATTGCCAATACCTACAAACAATAGACTTTAGAATAAATTTAGAAACCTGCAGGTCCCAGTCCCACTGCAAGCAACGTCCATTAACAAAAAAACAGAAGTTTGCAAGTGGCAATACCACTTCAATAAATGTCCATCACCAACTAGACAGAAGTTTACAAGTGCCAATACCACTTAAAGCAATGTCCATTACCAACTAGACAGAAGTTTACAAGTGCCAATACCACTTAAAGCAATGTCCATCACCAACTAGACAGAAGTTTACAAGTGCCAATACCACTTAAAGCAATGTCCATTACCAACTAGACAGAAGTTTACAAGTGCCAATACCACTTAAAGCAATGTCCATTACCAACTAGACAGAAGTTTGCAAGTGCCAATACCACTTAAAGCAATGTCCATTACCAGCTAGACAGAAGTTTGCAAGTACCAATACCACTTCAAGCAATGTCCATTACCAACTAGACAGAAGTTTACAAGTGTCAATACCACTTCAAGCAATGTCCATTACCAACTAGACAGAAGTTTGCAAGTGCCAATACCACTTCAAGCAATGTTCATTACCAACTAGACAGATGTTTGCAAGTGCCAATACCACTTAAAGCAATATCCATTACCAACAAGACAGAAGTTTTTAAGTGACAATACCACTTCAAGCAATGTCCATTACCAACTAGACAGAAGTTTGCAAGTGCCAATATCACTTCAAGCAATGTTCATTACCAACTAGACAGAAGTTTGCAAGTGCCAATACCACTTAAAGCATTGTCCATTACCAACTAGACAGAAGTTTGCAAGTACCAATACCACTTCAAGCAATGTCCATTACCAACTAGACAGAAGTTTGCAAGTGCCAATGCCACTTCAAGCAATGTCCATTACCAACAAGACAGAAGTTTTTAAGTGGCAATACCACTTCAAGCAATGTCCATTACCAACTAGGCAGAAGTTTGCAAGTACCAATACCACTTCAAGAAATGTTCATTACCAACTAGACAGAAGTTTGCAAGTGTCAATACCACTTCAAGCAATGTCCATTACCAACTAGACAGAAGTTTGCAAGTGCCAATACCACTTCAAGCAATGTTCATTACCAACTAGACAGATGTTTGCAAGTGCCAATACCACTTAAAGCAATATCCATTACCAACAAGACAGAAGTTTTTAAGTGACAATACCACTTCAAGCAATGTCCATTACCAACTAGACAGAAGTTTGCAAGTGCCAATACCACTTCAAGCAATGTTCATTACCAACTAGACAGAAGTTTGCAAGTGCCAATACCACTTAAAGCATTGTCCATTACCAACTAGACAGAAGTTTGCAAGTACCAATACCACTTCAAGCAATGTCCATTACCAACTAGGCAGAAGTTTGCAAGTGCCAATACCACTTCAAGCAATGTTCATTACCAGCTAGACAGAAGTTTTCAAGTGCCAATGCCACTTCAAGCAATGTCCATTACCAACTAGACATAGTTTGCAAGTGCCAATACCACTTAAAGCAATGTCCATTACCAACAAGAAAGAAGTTTTTAAGTGGCAATACCACTTCAAGCAATGTCTATTACCAACTAGACAGAAGTTTGCAAGTGCCAATTCCACTTCAAGCAACGTTCATTACCAGCAAGACAAGTTTGCAAGTGCCAATACCACTTCAAGCAATGTCCATTATCAGCAAGACAAGTTTGCAAGTACCAATACCACTCCAAACAATGTCCATTAGCAGCAAGACAGAATTCTGTAGGTGACAATACCACTCCAAGCAATATCCATAACCAACAAGACAGAAACCACTTAAGAGCAAATATCTCTACAAACAACCTTAATTACTAACAAATAAAATTTTTGTGAATGCCAATAACTCAGCAGAAACGTCCAATACCGACCACCAATCAGAGGCTTGTAAGTGGCAATAATTCTGAAAGCACAACCTACATATTAATTTAATTATAACTCTGGAATAACAACAACCCTGTAAGACACATCCATTATCAACAAAGCAACGTTCGGCAACCAAGGTTCACTACTAACAGATCCAAAACGTGTGTCAAAGCAACGACCATTACCATCATCTAATGAAAAACTACTAAGTGTCAGCCATCAAATCAGACACCCCAAGGTATCTTCAGCTGAATATCTTCAACGACTTCGAAATCATTGAATTCTTGAATCACCAGAAACATAAAACTGGAACCATGGTTAAAAAACGAGA
>CP092874.1:76429366-76478536 GCA_030710605.1 Cordylochernes scorpioides
TTGTACTATGTGTAAAAGATTTTTTATATAAAAATAAATGTAGCGCTGAGATTGTTGTTGACACACATTAATATGTTATAATACCTTGATAAAGGTTGGCGTTCAGCCAACTGAAATATTGGTAAAATAAATTATATCTCCTTATCGTGCAACTGAAAGTTGCTGATGGCTTGCGCCATCTATCGGAATAAATATCAACTATTCTCGTTAATTTTTAATTATTCCAGAATTGGCCAAATACAATATCACATTTGTACTATTTTTTCACATTGTGTCGCGATCTCTCGCAATTCTGGCCTTAACTACCCGTTTCATGATTTTTCGGGATGCCTTAACGATTTGCACCACGCTGATGAGGGCCAACAGCCCGAAACGCGTCCGTGGTTAGCTTTTCTTGATTAATCAAGAATGGGTATTTGGCCAATTCTGGAATAATTAAAAATCAACGAGAATAGTTGATATTTGATGCGATAGATGGCGCAAGCCATCAGCAACTTTCAGTTGCACGATAAGGAGACGCCTTTTTCTAAATTTATGCACCTTATCCCAGTACAATATCACATTTGTACTATTTTTTTTTTTTACATTGTGTCGCGATCTCACGCAATTCTGGCCTTAACTACCCGTTTCATGATTTTTCGGGATGCCTTAATGACCAATTATTTTGGTGGTTGAGGTACAGCTTGCACCACGCTGATGAGGGCCAACAGCCCGAAACGCGTCCGTGGTTAGCTTTTCTTGATTAATCAAGAATGGGTATTTGGCCAATTCTGGAATAATTAAAAATCAACGAGAATAGTTGATATTTATTCCGATAGATGGCGCAAGCCATCAGAAACTTTCAGTTGCACGATAAGGAGATGCCCTTTTTCTAAATTTATGCACCTAATCCCAGTACATATCACATTTGTTCTATTTTTTCAAAATAAATGATATTTTGATCCAATATATGCCTTTTTAGTTAAAGATTTATTTATGGATTGCTCTATTTTCAAAATAATTATATATATGTTATATAAAAACATTATTTTATTTCAAATTATATTTCATAGATTAAACTATTCTGTTAAGTCTACCACCAGATGTCGCGATTTCATTTTATATAACCTATTGTTGTTGTTTCCCGTTGGCCGGCTCAAACCTTTTGTAATTATGTAAATATAGTCTACTCGCCTTAAGTCAGGCAGTATTTTATCAAATTCTGTTTTTTTTAATATATTCCTTAAGCTCAATTAGAACTAATTCTGATCTAAACTATTTTTATTATTATTACCAGACTACAATATCAAAAAACATATTCATGTATCAAGCAAATGATCAATAATTCTATAAATAATAATCAAAAAACAGCAGAAAATATTTTATATAATATATACAAGGTATAATAAAAAATTTCGGGTAATTAGTCAAAAAATATCTGGAAGAGTTTTCGAAAAATAAAAATTTCATCATAATCACGAGACCTCGTTCTACTAGAATATATATATATTTTTTCGATACCTCAAATAATAATAATTTTATAAGCATTTTTTAAAGAAAAGAAACAAAGGCGCGGCGTTTTTTTTTTTTTTTTTTTACAATGGATCCTAAAAGTGAACAAAGGGTATGCATGAGTTTTGTCAAAAATTAAGAAAAATGGCGTCAGAAACGTTTAAAATGTTGAAATTGGCGTTCAGGGAGGCAGCCTTTTCACAATCAAAAACGTCTAAGTGATTTGCCCGTTTGAAATCTGGTAGAGAGTCAACCCAAGATGACGCACGCCAGGGAAGACTTCCTTTGGAAGATCATGAAGAACCGACCCGAAAAAATGGTGCTTTAATAAGGGAAAACACTAGGACAACGATCAGAGAACTAGTAGAAGAAACAGGGGTTTCATATGGAATGTGTAAAAAAATATTGACCGAGGAATTTGGACTTGAAAGCTTTCGAAATTTGTTCCAAAAAATGCTTCATCACGATAACGCCCTAGCACACAGAGCTCTTTTCGTGGGTGCTTTTTTGACTAAAAATAGAATGTTGACAATGCCTCATCCCTCGTACTCGCCTGATTTAGCACCAAATGACTTCTTTCTCTTTTCTAGAACGAAGTCAGTTTTAAAAGGACATAGATTTGATACCGTTAATGTCATAAAGGAAAAATCGCTGAGCATTTTGAGGGGCATTACTTCTGACGAATTTTCTGGGTGCTTCCAGAACTGGGAAAAAAGAATGAAACGCTGTATAGATTCCCTCGGATAGTATTTTGAGGAATATTAACCATTTTTGTATATATTCATCTAATAAATCTTTTATGAGCCAATTCCCCGAATTTTATGATCGTATCTTGTATATATATATACAAGGTATATCCCATAAGTTCCCGGACTGGGTCCATAAAAAAATAAATAAATGAAAAATGTAAATATATTTGACTGTTTATTATATAAAAAATATCTGGCAACACGGTGGTACCAATATCGAGGCGATACGTGCGCGCGCGCCAAGGTAATTCTAATTTATTTAAAGGTTACACCTAGCGCTGCGGCGATTTTACGATGGAACAAAAATTGAAGCAGAGGATTTGCATAGAATTTTGTGTTAAACTTCAAATATCAGCAACCGAAACTTTTGAAATGCTTAATAAAGCATTCCCCAATGACGCCCCAAAGAGAACAACTGTTTTGAATGGCATTCTAGATTTAAAGCTGGAAGATTTTCTATTGAAGATGATCCTCGTTAAGAACGCCCAAAATTTCGAAGGAATGATGAAAATGTGCAAAAAATCACCGATTTGATCAAATAAAATCCTCGAATCGCTTTGCTGGAGCTAGAGCAAGACACATGCATCTATAAAAAAACGATTGGAAGAATCGTAACCGAAGATTTGAAGCTAAAAATACTCCTGCAAAATTCATCCCAAGATTCCTCACTAATGAGCAAAAACTGTGTCGGCTTGCAACCTGTGAGGACATGTTGGAAATGACAAGAACGGATCCGGAATAGAAAGACAAGATAATCACAGGCGACGAGACGTGGGTCTATGGCTATGACCCTCAAACCAAGTGTCAATCTTCTGAGTGGAAAGGTCAGGGTGAGCCTAGACCCAAAAATCCAGGATATTGAAATCCAGAAACAAGGTGTTGCTGGTCGCTTTTTTTGATAACAAGGGCATTGTCCATCACGAGTATCTTCCTGCAGGCCAAACAGTTATTAAGGAAATATATTTTGGCCTTCTTTGCCGTCTAAGGGAAGCGATTCGAAAAAAAAAGGCCAGAAAAATGGACTAATGGTGACTGGATCCTACACCATGACAATGCCCGCCCTCACTCAGCGCACTTGGTGACGAGTTTTTTGGCGAAAAACGGGACACAAATCCTACCTAAACCACCCTATCCTCCAGACATCGCACCAAATGACTTTTTTCTGTTCCCCAAACTTAAAGCAGTTCTAAAAAGAAGACATTTTGACACCAGGGATGACATAATAGAAAATCGCTGTTGGCATTGAAGAGCATTCCAAAAGAGGCCTATAAAAACTGTTTCGACAATTGGGAGAAACGATGGCACTGGTGCGTTGAAGCAAGGGGGGATTACCTGGGACATACCTTGTATATATAAATGACTCTATTGTACCATATAAATATATCATAATAAAATTATACTTTCTAAATGTAGGCCTATTGCTCTATGTCATTTCTCTGATATTCACCATAATAACTTTTCTAAAAATTATATACAGTAGAAACTTTCTGTAAAAACAACACTTCCGAACCTACGCACAGCATATAAAAGTCGTAAAATACTATTTACAAATGAACAAAGAAATAATACTTGAGCCAACGAACATCGGCGAAATAAAAGCAATTATTGAAATGCTTCCAAATAAAAAACACCAGGAATCGATGAAATATTCAATGAAGCAGTAAAATTACTACCAAATCATATAATAAATTTAATCACAGAAATATATATAATACAATATAATGCGACTTATGATTGTAGAACGACATTTGAAAATTATCCCGCAAATGTTTCTTTTGATATGTCCAGGATAGTCTAGTGGACATGGCATATACCTGGTAAGCGGAACACTGTGGGTTCGATTATCATCCCTGGACACTTTATTTTCCGTTTATCATTACTCTTCACAATTCATCCTTTCATACTTCATCCCTAAGGTTAGAAATAATCGTTTTTTCTCCTTAAAATAAATTTCGATTTTCGTTCAAAAGAAACATTTGCGGGATAATTATCAAATGTCGTTCTACAGAAATATTTAATGACTTCCTGAAACTTTCACGTTTCCCTGACAAATGGAAAATATCAATTATCTGTTCAATCTTGGAAAAAAAGAGGAAAATCCGACCAAGACCCTACAAGTTACAGGCCCATCTCATTGATACCAGCCCTATATCCAAAATATTCGAAATAATATTAGAAAGATTGAGAAAGTTCCTTGACGGAAAAACGCCCTTGAAGACCATAACAATTCGGCTATCAGCCTAACATTCAACGTTACACCATTTGGCAGTTGTAACTGAAAAAAAAAAAAGACAAGCCGTGGCACTATGCAAAATAACTGTGTTTTTCGATATATCTAAAGCATTCGACAAAGTCTAGCATGAGGCCCTTCTTTATAAGATGTCTGAAAAACACTTTCCTGAGGCATCATTAAAACGACAAGAAACTCCCTAACAAACAGAAATTTTAAGGTGAAGATAAAATATGTATTATCAAACTCTAGGGAAATTCTAGCTGGGGTCCCTCAGTCACTGGCCCAATCTTATTCTACATATACATCGACGACTTCCCATGTATGGAAGAAACTTCACTACACTTATTTGCTGACGATACTGCCATCTTACCCTCTGCATACACATTTGAAAGATTCCATATTAAGATCCAAGAGGCATGCATCTTTGACGGTATTTGGTGCGTCACATTGAATCCCCTAAAAATTGAAGCCAAAATCTTCTCCAACAAAAGAAGACAAATTAAAGAACCTATGGACGAACTAGTATTTTCAGAACAAATATTAAATGAAGGACAATGTTCGGTACCTAGGGGTAACCCTGGACCAACATTTAACTTTCCAAAACATATTAAAAACAAAAAAAAAAATAAATTGACAAAGGCTAAACGGCACGAATTATCTTTACTTCCAGGCAGAAAGAGCAAACTATCTCTAAACTGCAAAAGAACAATTTACACATTGATACTGAGACCTATCTATGGCCATCCAATTTTCATTACTACATATGAAACCCATATAAAAAGACTAGAAACACTTGGAAATGGAATCATTAGAAAAATTACAAACGCAACATTATTTGTCAGAAACAAAATACTAAGTAACGATCTCAATATTGAAAATATCCAAAAATGCGACACAGGGAAAAAAAAAAGAAATTTTAGACCGAAACAACTTTTATTTCATCTAAGCCAAAATGATGAAAAGTGGAAAAGAAGAAATACACTTTAAATATCAAGCCAAGAAAACCTCTCATAAAGCAAAATTCCCAAAGCCCCAAGATTCCGGACCTAGATACAATGATACCATAATTGCAATATCAATGAATCATGGTATATACCCACCTCCTCATTATTGTAAATATGATAAACTGGGTTACTCTTTTGAGCGGCCCCCAATAAAGTTATTTTGAACTGTAAAGAACAACACCTAATTGCACAAAGTCTTCTTTAAGGAGAGGTGTCCTCTTACCGAGAGCAGCTAATCCTCTAGCTAGAATGTCCTCTCATGAAGGTTCTACTGCATATGGGTTAATATTATTTGCAATAAATATTGCTTTGATATGTATTTATAAATTTTACTCATCTACTTTTAAATCCATGTATTTTTTTTTGCCAATTGTGCCATGTTGTGTTCAAAAATATTAGCTATCTTGTAGTTTTGTAAACAGGTCCGTTGAAACGCCTTGGGTTAAAAGCTTGCTTTTAAGAATACACAGAAGAGACGACGAGTAAAGAGGTTTACAAGATCGCACGTACAGACCTCACAGCAAACCTGTCCATTACAGAAGTTGATGTTAGGTCTCCAAATAGTGAAGCGCCTTGCGGAGGCGAATCGCCCTTTGTGTGTTCTAACATCAACATCCTAACACAGGCTTCTTAGCAGCACAAAGCCCGATTATCTTGAAACTTCGCGAATAACAATCAATGATGTTTAGTGATGGATGCCTCTTCATGTTTGGGTCAGATAGTCGCCAGATTGGGAAGTGATTAGTACAGTTCCATATTCTCAGTCAATCGCCACACTCCACAAACTGCAGGCATTATGGTATGGAAAGGATGGTATGGATATATAGCTGGACGGACCTACCTTATGTGGACATCCCAGCGCTATGGGGATATTACTCCATGTTCCTACTACCTGTCTGGGATTCCTGGGACGATTTCCCAACAGGACAATGCCCATACTGCAAGGATGGACGTCATACGTAATATTCAGACTCCCATTGACACACCGTTCCACAGTCCTGTCTCCCATATGTGGAACCAGTTGAAACACCGAAGAAACCGCAATATTCCGGATTTCAAAGCTTTGTTTTAATAAATGTGGATCCGACTTCTACTAGACATCATAAGACGTATCTTACATTCACTACTTGACCGGGCTGCTGCATGCATCGCCGTAAATGGCGGTTCCACACAAAATATCAACTTATACTAGTCATGGAAATTTGATTCTTTAACCTTGTATTTGTGTCAACGGTACGAGTAAATGCATTAAATTTCATTTCGATCTGATGCTCCTTTTTTGGTGCGCAAATTTCATCGCCCATGAGTATATTTAGAGTCAAGATATACGGTGCTACTATTTTAAAATAAGGATATTGCTTCAAAAAGAAACTTATTTTTAGATATCTCTGAAAGATATAGTCCTAATGTCTGCTGTGATGTTTTACTTGTCAAAATTATTTTCTTTTAATAGAACCAAGCTCTGGCATATATTTATCCCTACTTGATTCTAATTTGGTAGCTTTATATTCATAACTGTTCTAATTCTAAGGTACTGTTTCTGATTTGTAGGTTCGATAACAAGAGTGTTGTTTTAGTTATAAAGTACCCCGCTTCTTTCTAGGGTACCTTTACTTTCTTTTTTAGAGGTCCTTTACATATTTTTTCCTAGGGTACCTTTACCTGATTCTTTCTAGGGTACCTTTACCTGCTTCTTTATAGGGTATCTTTTCATGATTTCTTTCTAGGGTATCTTTTACTGCTTTCTTTCTAGAGTACCTTTACCTGCTCTTTCTAGGGTATCTTTACCTGCTCTTTCTAGGGTACCTTTACCTGCTTCTTTCTAGGGTATCTCTTTACCTTCGTTTCTTATTAAGGTACCTTTACCTGCTACTTTCTAGGGTACCTTTACCTGCTACTTTTATAAGATATATTTACCTGCTTCTTTCTAGGACACTTTTACCTGATTCTTTTTAGGGTATCTTTTCCTGCTTTCTTTCTAGAGTACCTTTACCTGCTCTTTCTAGGGAATCTTTACCTGATCTTTCTAAGTATCTTTACCTGCTCTTTCTAGGGTATCTTTATCTGATATTTCTAGGATATCTTTACCTGCTCTTTCTAGGGTACCTTTGCATTAACTTTTTAGGGTATCTTTGCCTGATCTTTCTAGGGTACTTTTACCTGCTTCTTTCCAAGATTCCTCTTTACCTGCTTTCTAGGGTATCTCTTTACCTTCGTTTCTTAATAGGGTACCTTTACGTGCTTCTTTCTAGGGTATATTTACATTCTCTTTATCTAGGAAATATTTATCTGCTTCTTTCTAGGGTGCCTTTACCTGATTCTTTCTAGGGTATATTTTCCATTTTTTCAAAAGTAATTTTACATGCTCTTCATTCCAGAGAATCTTTACCTGATATTTTATTTCTAGAGTAGATTTACCTCTGCTCTTCTCTCTAAAATACCTTTGCCATCTCTTCTTTCTAGAGTATTTTTATCTGCACTTCTTTCTAGAGTCCATTTATCTGCTTTTCTTTCCAGAGTACGTTCGCCTGTTCTTCTTTCTAGAATACCTTTTTACCTGCTTTTATTTATCGAATATCTTAGCTTCTCTTTTCTCTAGGATATTTGTACATCCTCTTCTTTCAATTGAATAATTAAAGGGACATCATCATGATTAAGGTGTATATTAGATTGGTGTTATTCTTACTTCATTATGTATATTTAAACTGACCTTTGGCTAAAGAAAAGCAATTTCTTGACACTGGAAGATGCTGTAATCTGTAAGATTGTAGAGGGATATGTGTTGATGTACACAGGAACAACATGTAATTGATTGTGGGGATGTTAAATAAATAAATAAAGCTAAACATCTGATATGATTTATTATTTGCAAGGTCTAGAAGATACAACAGAGAAAACCAACAGGGAATGTCCCTATCGCACATTCAACAACAAGATCAACAAATTTGTACATCAGGTAGACGGCGGCCCATCTGTAGACTAGACTAGAGAGACACCATTCGAATAAACCAGGGGATTTTAACTTGATTTAAACCATTTCTGAAGCTCAACTCTGCATTGTTTCCGCAATATTCACCTATATACAAAAGAATAGAACAAGAATTTCCATGGGAAGTGTTTCTTCAACAAATTCGGTTGTACAAGCTATCGAACATCTCTACCTTTCAACAAGGATAAAAACTACATCTCACACCAGTTGAAGGACAGAGTTTGTCCACTAAGATTGTTCCCTTAAAGAATATCTTCCCCATAAACTCCTTGTCTAATAATCAATATACCAAAGTGATTATAACCTTATCACAAGAGGATATATCAATAAAATTTGAAGATATCCTAAAGAAAGAATATTTTAAGCTGTTTTGAAACATAATTGATGTAAGCCTTGTTTTAAAGAATCCAAAATAAAGGACTATTAATACTCTCAGTCGCGAAAGGATATAGAACAGGAAGTGTTAGGAAACTTAATCATCAAAACTTCCGTTCTCCAAGTTTATCAAGGAATTCTTGTAAATTGGTTTCGGCTTGCATTGCCTCTTATTCTTGCATTTGTTAACATTTACTGTTATGTAGGGAAATTATTTAGTGTTTTAACACCAATGAAGAGTAAAACGTGTAGAAAATAAAATTATATAAAACCATAATCTATAAAACCTAACATTAAAAAAAGTAAAGAGAAGGCAGTGAAAATTATTATCAGATCTAATTCTGCATCTTATAAATGGTGCGAAGATATAGCGATCACTATAATCTATCTATGATTAAATATCCCAAACATTGATTTTAAATTAAATATAATGGTTTAAACCAACCACGCAAGTTAGCGTTATTGGTATTCAGAGCAGTGCAGTCTGTATTAAAAGAATAAAACATTAAAAGATAGACATAGATATTCATAATAAATATGTAAAGACATTTTAAAGGCCATACTATTCAAATCCCTACATATCTACCTTTTTCACCTGCTGATCGATCAAATTGATTAGAATCAATATAAAAGGTTCATAGCGAACTCTAAACGTAATCAATAATCACCTGTAAAAGCCTTTTATATTGAAACTATATGTCTTTGTATTGCATTCAAAAGATACGCGAATATGTTGTTAATAATTTTAAAAATATCAAAAAGAGATAGAGAAGAGCTATCAGAATTGTTCAAAATCAAGATAAAATACCCCACTGCGCGTTTATCTATATCTTCAAAAATACACAAAGACATACATTCTGAAGAATATTCCACACCCAATCTGATCTTGCCTATATACACACTTTGAACACCAGGCGTATTGCACAAATTACCCAGCACAAAATTTCACAAATCATTGATTTAAAAAAACCATATTATATCATTGTAAATTGCAATAGGAAGATAAATATACACAAATAAATAGGATAGATTTAGATAAGATGTTAAGAGGACATATGATATATGAAAAAGGCATCTTGTTCTATTAGAAAGGATTCTATAGATTCCGTTGCTATGACAATTCGCTAGATTTTCAATACTATCCATAGATTAAATTAGTTAAACCTCAGGATTTGCTATTGATAAGCCAAGCCCTTCCAACATTTATTTGACTATATTTAGATTGAGACCGTAATTTTAAACTTGATTATTTTGCATTGGTATTGTTTTCAACTTTTAAAGAAAATATTTAGTCAGAGAAGACAATCTGATAGACATAGTTTTAAACACATAACCTTATTGACGACAATTGAAAGATATAGACGAGAAATATGATAATGTACAAATATTGGAAAACTTTATCTCTTACACGTTCATTTTAGTTTCATTTACCAAAAAGAATTTACGGCGCTTCCATTCTTTGCGATCTCTTTATAGAGAATTAATAGTTTACGAAATTTTATATAATTCTACTCTCTCTTCTCTGTCCTAAAAACTTATGTCCATAGTTTGCTTGAATACCATTTCTGAGATTCCACCCTTCATCACAGCATATATAAGCAGAATCATCCAATATAGAATTAGAGCTCTAAGAAGCGGTCTGGTAGATTAAATTGGCGAAACCGTTTGGAGGGTTCATTACTGATAAGCCAAGCCCTTCCAATATTTTAAAATCGCAGTAAGGATAGTAGAAGTTTGTTTTATGCGTAAAAGAAACAATTGTGCTTTAATGCTTTCATTTCCAATTTACGAATCAATTTAAAGGATCTAATGAAATCTAGGCAAAATACCAGCACCAAGCCCATTTCTACCAAGCACCTCTTATCCATCAAATTCAGCTGAAATTAATCATTTCACAGAAACGTTATAACATCTTCCCTGTTTCCATAATTTAATTAGTTAAGAATGTTTTTTTTTTTCCTTCTAAAAGAAATAGATGCCTTTTAAACATAGCCAATTTTTACAAACAAAAATTTGTTCCTTTGTACTCCATAAAAATTGCAGCGTATTTATCTCAATATAAATGAATATATAGATAATATATTCTTTGTAAAATACACAATACATACCTGTGAACAGTACATTCAGGTTATTTAAAAGACTAGTACAATTAGGTAGAAAAAGGGAGAGTTATATCAAAAGAGATACTAAGGTAAAAATTTATTATATTTATAGGAAAAATTTACTTTATATCAACGAAAAAAAAGTTTAATATACAAGTTCATGTAAAAGATTGCTTTTAACTGATAGCCTAATTTTATTTGTATTTTAATAAAGTTTTGTTTATTTTTAGCCATTAATACATACTCTCTCTTTTTAAATGAAGTATGCACACTTTATATGTGACTATAATTAGTATATTCTGTTTGTTTATATTAATAGCTGATTTTTTAGGATAATTATTTTTGCATAGATTCGTTAATACAAGGTTGTCCCAAAAGTTCGTAAATACTTGCAAAAAAATTGGAATACCAATATTATTCGCTGTTTTGTATGATGTCTTTGTATTATGTATAAAGTAATTATATTATGTATTATTATAAATTCGCCGTAATAATATTATTCTCCATGTAATAAGAAAAACAACGTTTTGAGAAAAACGTTTTGGGACGACCTTATAAATAATTATTTCGACTGATTAAAATATAAATAAGGCTTGTGGAAAAAGTTTCGTTTGGAGTAGAATAGTTTGGTATCAAAAAGGAAAAATTATGATTACAGCCAATTCTCGATTAAAGGCCAGTCTATTGGAACAAGCAATTTTCATTCTTAAATCCTAATGTGCTTCTCAAAGCATGTATTTTTTCACATTACTAGATGAAATCGCTATTTAAAGGTATGTAATCATCAATCATGCCCAGATTTCAAGATCTGTCATGATCTAAGGAGGCAAATAATTTGTATTAGTCCAGGTATTCAATAAATAAAAGCATTCAAAAAATCACATTTATATTACATTCAAATAAATACGTTATTTCGACAAACATTTATAGATATTAATCAATTAAAAACTTTGAATTTGAGATATTAAAATTGTGTAATTAAATTCATTTGGTTTTTAAAAGTGTTCTTTCAAATTGATTAGCATACTATAGTTTTATATAAGAATGGAAATTTTGGTACAAAATTTGACAGATTTTAAATCGAGAATTGACCGTATTAAAATCAGCCGATCATTTTAAATTATCAACAAATATTTTAAAATTGCTCTGTAATATCAGAAGACTCATTTTAAAATGGTTATATTCTATGAATAAACACGTATCTTGTATATGTAATTTGGTCTTAAAAGGTATATAATTATTAGTAGGTAATTTTGTCAAATTTTGCCATTCCATTCTATATGTAAGAGATTTCAAACAAATTATATTACACCAGTGGATATAGAAAGTGTTACCCATAAGGAATTGGTAGAATATATCATGAAACGACATCAATGTATAGATTTTACAAAGACCAAATAGTTAAAAAAAAAAGAATTTCAATTTAAAGTAGTTTTCAGAGGTTTTTAAAATCTAAAATTTAATAGGATTCATTACAAATTATTTTGGACCAAACCATGTTTTTACTTATGAATGTATCACTTTATATTTCCACTAGCCTATATTCGTATGCATTTTAAAATTTCGCGTGTTTTTAAATTCAATTTAAATTTTTTAAATGTCTGAACATTTTCACAAAGAGTCATATAATACAAAAAATAAAGTTTTTCACAAAAATATAAATAATTAATATGCAAATAAAAAAAATAGATTTTTAAAAATAAACATAATCCTCAAAATTATTCTGAGATAGTCTTTTACATTATTCATAAAATAATATATACAAAAACACACAAGTAATATTTAATCCAAACAGGTATGTTATCGAATCGTGTGCTATGTACTTACAAAATCTAATTCATTGATTTATATAATTATTGTTAAGTTTTTTTGTTCTTATTTGCGAATTGCTTATTTACTTTATATGTATAGATGTACCATGAAAATGACTAATTATATTTAAATATATCGTTAAAGCCATAATAAAGAAAAAAAAATAGGTTGGAGGTAGATTACCATGGATGTATAAAGAGGTAATAAATAAGATTGTACAATACGCAAACATATATAAATGGTGTAATTTGAACTAGATGATGTAATGAATGTTGGAAGTCTCTTTGGTAAAGAAAAAAAAAAGAATTGATTGATTAAAATATTCCATAGATCTAGATGCTCCAACAAGAAGATTATTGTCCTGGGATTCCTAGCATTGAATGAATGTACATTGTCCATTATATCTCTTCATTATTGAAGATTATCTAGACATGCTCACTGAATAGAACTCTTGTAGACTAAACATGATGTCTACGATGTAGATACATCCCAAGGAAGCTTTTTACCCAGCAGAAAGACATTGTTCCTTGATTATTTACCTCATCTTTGTGGATGCTTTTGGTATTGTATTTGAGAAACTGCATTCCTATGGCCAGAAATGATGTTCTGTCTGTAGTATGGATCTTTTCTAGGAAGCCTTCTTTTCATCAGAAATGTAGGGGTATTGACTCACCTGTCTTTGAAGATGTTTATACATAAGGAATAGAGCATCTCTATTACTTAAAAAGGACGTAGATCCAGTCTTAAGATATATTATCCCACTATATAGAATATGGGTAGATGTTGCTTTCCAATGTTGTAATGCTCCTTGACCTTTCTTTTTATCCGTGAAGATGATCGTCGTGTTTGAGCCTCCCTGGGTTCTGAAAACGATGCAGATCCAACTCTCGGATTTCTTCTAACCCGTGTGTATAGATTTTCCCCTATGTCTCCATTTCCCTCCTATTCATTTTTGAAAATGATCATATTAGTTAAATGGCTTAGTACCTCTGACAATGATTTACAACTTGTCCGAGCTTGTCGTCACCCCACGAAAGAGTACGGTTTATATTTCCTCCAGGTTGTAATGAAGAAATAGTACCACTGGAAATGATGCCTTACTTGTGTTATACCACGAGCATATTCATCTCTAAGTTTGGGATAGGCAAGTCCGGTCCCATTTCGAGGAGTTTTGTGGGGAAATAAATAGAGGGAGTTGAGAGTTTGAGAGAGAATGGTAAGGCTTAGAGTCTAGAATCTAGATGCTGATCTTCAATGAGGACGAAAAAGGATAAGAGAAGCAGTGAAAGTTAAAGTTTGGGAGAGGAATGGTGGGGCTTAGGGTCCAGATTCTTGATGACGATCCTCGGGCGGAAGCTGTTAGGATCGGGGTTGATGACCATGAGGTTGGAGCCCTTGAACCGGTGGTACTTGGGGGGCTTGAGTGGCCGCGTGGGCGGCGCGGGGGAAGGCTTCAGCGGGATGTGTTTGCGCACCGGACTAGCCACAGCGCACGGCTTGGTCCTGGCGGACGTCGATAAGTCCAGAGCTCCCACTTGGTCTCTCCGCAGGACCTCGGACTTAGATAGCTCCTTAGCGGCCAGCTTCACCACAGGCTGGTGCTTTTGCTTCTCCACGAAGCGGTATTTCAATCGCAAGGGACTTTCCTGGCAACAGGACTTCAGGTTGGACATGTTCAAGATGAATGTTGAGTGAGTGCAGTTCCTCTATTATTCTCTTTAGAATTCCTGCTTTGAACATGTGTGGAAACATGCATTGTACTTACAGTAGAGGCATGGTTACAACGTTTACCCACCAAATCCTGCAGGTTAAATATGTGTATATTTTAAATTAAGTATTAAATTTGCCACACACACACATGAATAAGCTCTCTTTGTGTAAAATTGCTTTAAATATATGTAGGTTGTTTAGAAGGAGAATTTCAAATGTTGGTAGCTATCTCTGTGATTGGAAAGTGTTGAATCTGTATTCCTTAGACCTTAATATATTCTAAGTCCCTCACAGCTTCAAAGAGGTTCGAAATAATCCTACCTTGTTCCAGCGCGCTATGTATACGACGTCCAAGAGAGTGTAATCTTCTAGAAGAGGTTCTTTGTCCCAGCACAGCTCTACCTGTACCAGCAAAGTATTTAGATCACGGACAAACAAGTACGGTTACCACCTACCCTGTACTTGTTGGGCACGCCGTACTTGCGACGGATCAGTTTGGCCAGAGCCTGGAGCTTGCATCCAGCACAGCACTGCAGATACCGTCGCCGAGAGTCCTGACAAGTCGGTGTGTTGAGTGCGACATCAGCTAGATGGGAGGTCAGCCTACCTTCACTTGATTCTCCACACTAAGGTCGTACTCGATGGAGAGGCTCACCAGATCTTCCTTCCCCATCAGATCCCCGTAGCCCTCGCCTTTGTCTTCAGCTGAGGTTTCTGTACAGACGTCTGAGGTGACTGGCCTATTCTGCTAACCATATTCTCATTGCTCTTCAGCTATCCTAACTCACCTTTTTACTACCTAATCCGCAATATAATGCTAGGATAGTGGTGGTCTACACCATATTTTCAACAATAGAGGCCTAGGTTACGAAACCTCAGGGAGACATTGAAACAAAATAAATTGCTTAAATATCATCGATTCTTGCAAAAGCCCAACTGGTAGACACCACTAAGTTAAAGTAACTGAAAATGTCTGGCAGCTTGTAAGTGTAAGGAGAACTATTTTACCTGTGTAGACATGTGGTATACCTACACCATAAACATTTGCAAGAACACCCTAGCCAGCATGATTATACACATGTACATTTCAGCCGTTCTACAAAAACACAAAGTACCCATACAGTATAGAGGAATTGAAATGAAATCTGAAAATGTAAGTGAAGTAATCTAGTATGTAAGTGAAATTATCTAGTATGTAAGCGAAGTGATCTAGCATGTAAGTGAAGTGATCTAGTATGTAAGTGAAGTGATCTAGCATGTAAGTGAAGTGATCTAGTATGCAAGTGATGTAAGTGACGTGACTTACCTTGACCAGGATTGGAATCGTAAAAGTCCTTCCTCCTCTTCATCTCGTCTGCAAGGAGGCAGCACAAGCACATCAGGGTCAATGACAAAGGTTCAGACCAGGGTACATGAAATAACAAAGAATAACAGGACAGGGGAGAGAGAACAGAGGTAAATAAAAACAGAAAATAGTTACTAGACGTGTAAAAGGCATATTAATACAAAGAAGGGATATTGGACAGGAACAAGGCACACACACGGTCACGGACTCGGATTATATGAACCGAGTCCATGTTACAAGGCACAGATACAGGCCACATGAATGTGCATAAACAAGGTCAGTACTCACTGGAATAGAGGTCAGGCACCAGTTTATACACCAGGCTCTGGATGGTACGGTCTGACCTGGACCAATCAAATTTAGGTTAGCACAACAGACGATTTCTACTTCTCACATTGGAACACAGAGTAACATGGAAATTTACATTTCACGCATGTACCAAGGATACATTTATACAGCATAGGAGAGCTTAGAAATGCTTGATTTTAGCTTGGCTATCAGATTTCTAAAGCAAAGAAAGACATTGTGATCCACAGATTATATATAAAAAAAAAAAACATTATTTTACAAATATATTAAGCTAAAAGCTAGACGAATTGTTAATGTGTGTGTAGCATCCTTTCAAAATACAATGGCAATGCCTCACAATTCAAAGTGAATGCCTGCCAAAATATGACATACAAGCTAAAAAAAAAAAGAGAGAGATCAATAGGAATATCGGCAAAAAAAAAAGAACACCATTATAAGAACAAATATCGATTCTTGGCCCTTTGAATAAGTTCAAAGAGATAGTAAGAACAAGAGGATGCCGTTCACCAAATAGAACTAAAGCAACACCTGTTCTACAGGACTGACTTACCTGATGGCACGGTATGTCCGATGGACTTGAACTTCACAGATAGGACAGCGGCTGTTGGTGTCGAGGTACCGTACGATGCAAGCTCTGCAGCCTGAGACAATACCTCACAGTCACCTTTGGCTTCACGATTTGATTGGTCAGCAAGAACCTAAGAGCAATCTCTAGAACTTGTATCGTGCTGCACCTATGAGATTACAGGGATAAGTTTTTCTTTAAATTGGAAAACTCCCCTTTTATTAGGTTACAATTAATTTAAAATGCTTCAATATTTTGCTTGCTTTTTCATATATAGAGGCTGTGCTAATGTTTCTGTTGAAATTAAATATACCATTGAAAACAAAGACATCTTGAGGGCACTGATATTTAAATACATTCTCTTTTTCAAAATATTACATTTTAACATCAGGAATTAAAAAAATCCAAATATTAACCTATAAATAAAATCGTTATTAACAAAGATCTAGCAACGAATCTCAGCTAAAAATATTAAATTTGCATAATACATTTTTAGTAGAGAATAATGTGATAATAAACATGTATTATGCAAATTTAATATTTTTAGCTGAGATTCGTTGCTAGATCTTTGTTAATAACGATTTTCTTTAGGTGAATATTTGAACTTTTTTTCATTCCCGAGGTTAAAATGTAATATTTTGAAAAGAGAATGTAGTTAAATATTAGTGCTCTCATGTCTTTGTTTTCAATGGTACCTAAAGTTTCAACAGAAAAATTAGCAGAGCCTCTATATACGAATAAGCAAGCAAAATGTTGAAGCATTTCAAATTCATAGGAACCTAATAAAAGGGGAGTTCTCCAATTTAAAGAAGAGCTGGCATAACTATGATGTGCGATGTACTCACAGGTGTGGAGACACTCAACAATGGTCGTGGCGTCCACCAAATAGCCTCCGCACAGAATACAAGTCAGGTAGGGGTTGACCTCGGCCAGCTTCAGACGAGGCATGCAGCAACTCTGAAAACAACAGGTGGACCATCTTTATTTTTGTTCTCTAGACGCCTAATCGCGTGTGGAGTCCCCCATCGGGTGTCTCCCCAGGTGGCGGATAAGGGAATGCCTCCCAAAAATGGGTTGTACCAAGGAAATGAACTACTCGGGGTGGACCAAAGACTGTGGCAGGTTCTTGGGGCCCTCTCACAGTATCAGCCCCAGAGTAACACATGGTCTTTGGAGAGGAAGGAGTCGACAGGGATACACAGACGACCTAAAACAATGGACTGGAGGACACACCAACGAGCAGATGAAGAGGGTGGTAGAGGACCGGGAAGTATGGAGAGGCCATGTGACCCACCCTCAGTTTATGAAGGCATTGAAGGAGGAGGAGACGCCAAATATGAAAAAAAAAAGTTAGACATCCAAATCTATAAATGACAACGATTAAAATATTGAATTGAAACTACTAAGGGCTAGCCAAAATGAAAACCCTAATTACATATAATCAGAAGATATTAATTGCCAATAACTACAAACAATAACTTTAGAATAAATTCAGAAACCTGCAGGTCCCATTCCCACTGCAAGCAACGTCCATTAACAACAAAACAGAAGTTTGCAAGTGCCAATGCCACTTCAAGCAATGCCCATTACCAACTAGACAGAAGTTTGCAAGTACCAATACCACTTAAAGCAATGTCCATTACCAACAAGACAGAAGTTTTTAAGTGGCAATACCACTTCAAGCAATGTCCATTACCAACTATACAGAAGTTTGCAAGTGCCAATACCACTTCAAGCAATGTTCATTACCAACTAGACAGAAGTTTTCAAGTGCCAATGCCACTTCAAGCAATGTCCATTACTAACTAGACAGATGTTTGCAAGTACCAATACCACTTCAAGCAATGTTCATTACCAACTAGACAGAGGTTTGCAAGTACCAATACCACTTCACGCAATGTCCATTACCAACTAGACAGAAGTTTGCAAGTACCAATACCACTTCAAGCAACGTCCATTACCAACTAGACAGAAGTTTTTAAGTGGCAATACCACTTCAAGCAATGTCCATTACCAACTAGACAGAAGTTTGCAAATGCCAATACCACTTCAAGCAATGACCATTTCCAACTAGACAGAAGTTTGCAAGTGCCAAAACCACTTCAAACAATGTCGATTACCTACTAATCAGAATTTTGCAAGTGCCAATACCACTTCAAGCAATGTTCATTACCAACTAGACAGAGGTTTTCAAGTGCAAATGCCACTTCAAGCAATGCCCATTACCAACTAGACATAGTTTGCAGGTGCCAATACCACTTAGAGCAATGTCCATTACCAACTAGACAGAAGTGTGCAAGTGCCAATACCACTTCAAGCAATGTTCATTACCAACCAGACAGAAGTTTGCAAGTGCCAATATCACTTCGAGCAATGTCCATTACCAACAAGAAAGAAGTTTGGAAGTTCCAATGCCTCTCAAAGCAATTCCCATTAACAGCAAGACAGAAATTTGAAAGGGCCAATACCACTTCAAGCAATGTCCATTACCAGCAAGACAAGTTTGCAAGTGCCAATACCACTTCAAGCAATGTCCATTACCAACTAGACAGAAGTTTGCAAGTGCCAATACCACTCCAAGTAATGCCCGTTTACAGCAAGACAAGTTTGTAAGGGCCAATACCACTTCAAGAAATGCCCATTACCAACAAGACAATTTTGCAAGTGCCAAAACCACTTTAAACAACGTCCATTACCAACAAGACAGAAGTTTGCAAGTGCCAATACCACTCCAAGCAATGTCCATTACCAACTAGGCAGAAGTTTGCAAGTGCCAATACCACTTCAAGCAACGTCCATTACCAACAATACAGAAGTTAGCAAGTGCCAATACCACTCCAAGCAATGTCCATTACCAACTAGACAGAAGTTTGTAAGTGCCAATACCACTTCAAGCAACGTTCATTACCAGCAAGACAAGTTTGCAAGTGTCAATACCACTTCAAGCAATATCCATTACCAACTAGACAGAAGTTTGCAAGTGCCAATACCGCTTCAAGCAATGTTCATTACCAACCAGACAGAAGTTTGCAAGTGCCAATACCACTTCAAGCAACGTCCATTACCAACAATACAGAAGTTAGCAAGTGCCAATACCACTCCAAGCAATGTCCATTACCAACTAGACAGAAGTTTGCAAGTGCCAATACCACTTAAAGCAATGTCCATTACCAACTAGACAGAAGTTTGCAAGTACCAATACCACTTCAAGCAATATTCATTACCAACTATACAGAGGTTTGCAAGTACCAATACCACTTCAAGCAATGTTCATTACCAACTAGACAGAAGTTTTCAAGTTTCAATACCACTTAAAACAATGTCTATTACCAACTAGACAGAAGTTTGCAAGTGCCAATACCACTTCAAGCAATGTTCATTACCAACTAGACAGAAGTTTGCAAGTGCCAATACCGCTTCAAGCAATGTTCATTACCAACCAGACAGAAGTTTGCAAGTGCCAATATCACTTCAAGCAATGTCCATTACCAACAAGAAAGAAGTTTGGAAGTTCCAATGCCTCTCAAAGCAATTCCCATTAACAGCAAGACAGAAATTTGAAAGGGCCAATACCACTTCAAGCAATGTCCATTTCCAGCTAGACAAGTTTGCAAGTGCCGATACCACTCCAAGCAATGCCCATTTACAGCAAGACAGAAGTTTGCAAGTACCAATACCACTTCAAGCAATGTCCATTACCAACAAGACAATTTTGCAAGTGCCAATACCACTTCAAACAACGTCCATTACCAACAAGACAGAAGTTTGCAAGTGCCAATACCACTCCAAGCAATGTCCATTACCAACTAGACAGAAGTTTGCAAGTGCCAATACCACTTCAAGCAACGTCCATTACCAACAATACAGAAGTTAGCAAGTGCCAATACCACTCCAAGCAATGTCCATTACAAACTAGACAGAAGTTTGCAAGTGCCAATACCACTTCAAGCAACGTTCATTACCAGCAAGACAAGTTTACAAGTGCCAATCCCACTTCAAGCAATGTCCATTATCAGCAAGACATGTTTGCAAGTACCAATACCACTTCAAACAATGTCCATTAGCAGCAAGACAGAATTCTGTAGGTGACAATACCACTCAAAGCAATATCCATAACCAACAAGACAGAAACCACTTAAGAGCAAATACCTCTACAAACAACCTTAATTACTAACAAATAAAAATTTTGTGAATGCCAATAACTCAGCAGTAAACGTCCAATACCGACCACCAATCAGAGGCTTGTAAGTGTCAATAATTCTGAAAGCACAACCTACATATTAATTTAATTATAACTCTGGAATAACAACAACCCTGTAAGACACATCCATTATCAACAAAGCAACGTTCGGCAACAAAGGTTCACTACTAACAGATCCAAAACGTGTGTCAAAGCAACGACCATTACCATCATCCCCCCCCCCCCCCAATGAAAAAACTACTAAATGTCAGCCATCAAATCAGACACCCCAAGGTATCTTCAGCTAAATATCTTCAACGAGATCGAAATCATTGAATCACCAGAAACATAAAACTGGAACCATGGTTAAAAAACGAGACCTGAATAAAAGTTAACCCATAGATGTTTAGGTGTCGAAGTCAAAAAATAACAATCACTAGACCTCTAGGTTAAACAATCGATGTTTGTTTATAACCTGCACAATCATGTAACAATGCGATGGTTCACTAATAAACAATATACCTAAATAATTAAATGGAAATTGAGGAATAAAAACGTGAACTACAGTGATCTTGAGGCTAATGAAGATGATTGGGTAATGAATATGTTAATTTTAAAAAATATTCATAAATATATTTAAAATTTAACAACTATATTGATTCCTGAAGATATAAGAAAGTGGAATAGGAAGTAGATAAAATGTCTAAAGCGTCTCTATAAGGAAACGAAGTTAAAACTGCTGTCAGTCAACTTCATGTCGAAAGGATTTGAGTTCCCTTCTTCGCTCGTGGAGGATCGAGAAGAAATTTGATTGCCTTACAAGGTGTATTTAACATTGTTTTTGATATCTATTAAGGATAAAAGTGAATATACGCAAGTATTGACTGGTAAACCGACTTCAAAGTAGTATAACCATGTGATGGCAGCCATCTTGGATTCGGTCCGGCAAGAATATCAAAGCGAAATCTCGAAAAATAAAATAAATATCGAAATAATCACTTTTAGGGAAGATACACAAGGCTTTGTTCTCACAACCTACATATTTCTATTTCAATTTAATTTTAACATTAAGGAAAAACTTTGAAAACTTAGGTTGACCATTTGAAGCACATGTCCGGCAGCCATATTGACTGTATATGACAAAATAACCCTTACCATGACACGAAACAAGATTAATAGTAATATTTATGTACTAAAGATTCATGCTATAGATATAAATAACACGATTGTATGCGAAGTAGTTGTTGGTATAGTAGATGATAGGTGATCGTTTGGTAAATAATGGCTAGACGCCATGTTTTGAGCTTATATGACAAGCGGTTAGGGACGTGCAACAAGAAGAAATATGTAGATGCATGCAATACATGTAGATGATAAAGGTTAGAATGAAAGGCACGAGGCCTGTACTCACCAGTGGCCGCGACGTGGGCCCGCTCGCCTCGCACAACCCAAACAGACGAAGTCGCCTTCCTCGATGCCAGCGCCACCCGTCGCTGATTGGCTGGCGGCGTCACGTGACTCCAACCGCCACCAGCGCTCCTAACTACCATTGTAATTTGATTTGATCGGTCCAAAGAGCTTCTCATTATGTTGACTTCTTATCATAAGATTCGCGCAATACAGTACTCGATACTCATACCTTATTTACACTACCTCCTCATTTTTCTTTCAGAATAATATAACAAGCTATCATTTAATAACATCATATATACCCCAAACCATTAAAAAAAAATTAAATTCTATTTTATATTTTACAAATTTAAATTATTGTGTTGCACATTTTTTTAATATAAAAAATATTTAACTAAAAACTTTATAATTTTAATTAAAAAAGGCTTTTTTAAAATATCAAAAGAAAAAATTAAAACGAAGAGTCGTGTGAATTTAAAATGATGATATTCTAAAAAATGATTAACAATAGATGTTTTATGATATATTTCGCCATAGATTAACAGATCTAACAGTACAAGAGAACATATGATATTTTCCAGAACAATCTAGCAATCATTTACATACCATAAAAATGTAGTATTATTCAACAACATAACAAGTATTATTATCATAAAACACAAAGCGTTATCGGGATATCCTGTAAAAACGAACTATCAATGATATATTCTTAGAATCTTTTCCCTTGTATTTACAGTCGATACGTTGAATAGAGAATATTCAAGCTGAACGAAAGTAGAATAAAGCACTTTAAGGTGCTATAGTTTCCCAAAAGATCTTTAAATTTCGAATCCAAAGAATCTTTTGAAATATAAATTGCAACATAACATTGCCACCGAAGATATATTTCTATAATTAAATTACACCACTTCATCCCTAGTGGTTTTATGTACAATAAACGCCTTGAATTATCACGTTTATAGCTTACCACAACGTCACTAGATATTATGTTATCTGTACAAGAAACGCCTTAAACTACCATGGTTGTAGATTGATGGATCCTGGAACAGACGGATATTTTAGTAATTGTGCCTCATCGTTCCTAGATATTCTGTTACCTGTGCAAGAAACGCCTTAAAATACCATTGTTGTAGTTTGATGGATCTTGGAACAGACGGATATTTTAGCAATTGTACCACATCGTACCTAGATATTCGGTTATTCGTACAAGAAACGCATTGAACTATCATTGTTGTAGATTGATGGATCCTGGAACAGATGGATATTTTAGCAATTGTACCACATCGTCCCTAGATATTCTGTTATCCGTAAAAGAAATGCCTTAAATACCATGGATGTAGATTGATGGATCCTGGAACAGACGGATATTTTAGCAATTGTACCACATCGTACCTAGATATTCTGTTTCCTGTACAAGAAACGCCTTAAACTACCATGGTTGTAGATTGATGGATCCAGGAAGAGATGGATATTTTAGCAATTGTACCACATCGTACCTAGATATTCGGTTATTCGTACAAGAAACGCCTTAAACTATCATGGTTGTAGATTGATTGATCCTGGAACAGACAGATATTTTAGTAATTGTATCACATCGTCCCTAGATATCCGGTTATTCGTACAAGAAACGCCTTAAAATACCATGGTTGCAGATTGATGGATATTGGAAGTGACGGATATTTTAGTAATTGTACCACGTCGTCCCTAGATATTCTGCTACCTGTTCAAGAAACGCCTTAAAATACCATGGTTGTAGTTTGATGGATCCTGGAACAGACGGATATTTTAGTAATTGTATCACATCGTCCCTATGTATTCTGTTACCTGTACAAGAAAGGCCTTAAACAAACATGGTTGTAGATTGATGGATTCTGGAAGGGACGGATATTTTAGAAATTGTGCCACATAGTCTCTAGATATTCTGTTATCTGTACAAGAAACGCCTTGAACTACCTTGGTTGTAGATTGATGGATCCTAGAACAGACGGATATTTTAATAATTGTACAGCATCGTCCCTAGATATTCTCTTATCTGTACAAGAAACGCCTTAAAATACCGTGGTTATAGATTAATGACCCTGGAACAGAAGGATATTTTAGTAATTGTACCACATCGTCCCTAGATATTCTGTTACCTGTACAAGAAACGCCTTGAGCTACCATGATTGTAGTTTGATGTATCCTGTAACAGACGGATATTTTAATAATTGTACAGCATCGTCCCTAGATATTCTCTTATCTGTACAAGAAACGCCTTAAAATGCCAAGGTTGCAGATTGATGGATATTGGAAAAGAAGAATATTTTAGTAATTGTACCACGTCGTCCCTAGATATTCTGTTAACTGTACAAGAAAGTCTTGAACTACCATGGTTGTAGATTGATGGATCCTGAAACAGACGGATATTTTGGTAATTGTACCACGTCGTCCCTTGATATTCTGTTAACTTCACAAGAAACGCCTTGAGCTACCATGGTTGTAGATTGATGGATCCTGGAACAGACGGATATTTTACCAATTGTACCACATCGTCCCTAGATATTCTACTATTCGTACAAGAAACGCCTTAAAATACCATAGTTGTGGATTGATGGATCCTGGAACAGACGGATATTTTAGTAATTGTATCACATCGTCCCTATGTATTCTGTTACCTGTACAAGAAAGGCCTTAAACAAACATGGTTGTAGATTGATGGATTCTGGAAGGGACGGATATTTTAGAAATTGTGCCACATAGTCTCTAGATATTCTGTTATCTGTACAAGAAACGCCTTGAACTACCTTGGTTGTAGATTGATGGATCCTAGAACAGACGGATATTTTAATAATTGTACAGCATCGTCCCTAGATATTCTCTTATCTGTACAAGAAACGCCTTAAAATACCGTGGTTATAGATTAATGACCCTGGAACAGAAGGATATTTTAGTAATTGTACCACATTGTCCCTAGATATTCTGTTACCTGTACAAGAAACGCCTTGAGCTACCATGATTGTAGTTTGATGTATCCTGTAACAGACGGATATTTTAATAATTGTACAGCATCGTCCCTAGATATTCTCTTATCTGTACAAGAAACGCCTTAAAATGCCAAGGTTGCAGATTGATGGATATTGGAAAAGAAGAATATTTTAGTAATTGTACCACGTCGTCCCTAGATATTCTGTTAACTGTACAAGAAAGTCTTGAACTACCATGGTTGTAGATTGATGGATCCTGAAACAGACGGATATTTTGGTAATTGTACCACGTCGTCCCTTGATATTCTGTTAACTTCACAAGAAACGCCTTGAGCTACCATGGTTGTAGATTGATGGATCCTGGAACAGACGGATATTTTACCAATTGTACCACATCGTCCCTAGATATTCTACTATTCGTACAAGAAACGCCTTAAAATACCATAGTTGTGGATTGATGGATCCTGGAACAGACGGATATTTTAGTAATTGTATCACATCGTCCCTATGTATTCTGTTACCTGTACAAGAAAGGCCTTAAACAAACATGGTTGTAGATTGATGGATCCTGGAAGGGACGGATATTTTAGAAATTGAGCCACATAGTCTCTAGATATTCTGTTATCTGTACAAGAAACGCCTTGAACTACCTTGGTTGTAGATTGATGGATCCTTGAACAGACGGATATTTCAGTAATTGTACCACATCTTTCCTAGATATTCTGTTATCTGTACAAGAAACGCCTTAAACTATCATGGTTGTAGATTGATGGATCCTGGAACAGACGGATATTTTAGCAATTGTACCATATGTTCCCTAGATATTCTGTTACCCGTACAAGAATCGTCTTATATTACCATGGTTGTAGCTTATAGAACCTAGAATATATGGAAATATTAGTAATTTTACCACAATGTTCACAGTTGCCCTGTTATAAGTACAAGAAATATCATAAATTCCTCTAACTGGAAGAACCTCGAATATAGTCTTTTTTTTTTCATTAACACATTCTCTAGTTATTTTGTTACATATACAAGTGAAGCCCAAATATTTAAAATGTTGTAGCTAGAATCTAAATTATATGTCTATTTTAATACCTCTAGCACATTGTACCTATATTTCTGTTATAATAGGGATGGGTGAAAAAAGAGAGAGAGAAAGAGTTCTTTTATTACTCATGGAGCATTTTTCAAAGTAAAATTTATTATTTTTTCTACTCGAATCGAGCAGATAATATTGACATGAATTTTCCAAACAATTAGATATTGAAGAATCTAGAGTTTTGAAACGTTATACCTGTATGATTGTAATCAATTCACGAATCAATTTTCGGATATTTAACACAATATTTAAACCATTTTCTAGAAGTACTCTATAATAGGAAAGATACAAAGAATATTAGCATGGTCCCTGCGATACTTGTTTGACGGTATAACTACTGATATAAGTAGAATACAAGAATATTTGCATGGTCCCTGCGATACTTGTTTGATTGTATAACTACTACAATAGTAAGGATACCGAGAATATTAGCATGGTCCTGCGATACCAGTTTGGCGGTACAACTGCTACAATAGGAAGTATGCAGAGAATATTAGCATGGTCCCTGCGATACCAGTCGACGGGACAAATACTACAATAGGAAGGATAAAGAGAATATAAGCATGGTCCCTGCGATACCAGTACTATGGTACAACTACTACAATAGGAAGTATGCAGAGAATATTAGCATGGTCCCTGCGATACCAGTTCGGCAGTAAAACTACTTCAAAAGGAAGGATGCCGAGAATATTAGCATTTTCACTGCGATACCAGTTCTACGGTACGATTACTACAATATGAAGTATGCAGAGAATATTAGCATGGTCCCTGCGATACCAGTTCGGCGGTACAACAGCTACAATATGAAGGTTACAGAGAATATTAGCATGGTCCTTTCGATACCAGTTCGGAGGAACAACTACTACAATAGGAAGGATACAGTGAATATTAGCATGGTCCCTGCGATACTTGTTCGATGGTATAATTACCTAAATACGAAGAATAAAAATATATTAGCATTGCCCCTGCGATACCAGTTCGACGGTACAACTAATTCTAAAGGAAGGATACAGAATGTATTAGCATGGTCCCTGTGATACTTGTTCGACGGTATAATTACTTCAATACGAAGGATAAAAAGAATATTAGTATGGCCCCTGCGATACCAGTTCGGCGGTACAACTACTACAAAAGAAAGGATACAGAAAATATTGGAAATGGTCCCGTGTGATACTTGTTCGACGGTATAATTAATTCAATAGTAAGGATACATAGAATATTTGCATGGCCCCTGCGATACGAGTT
Organism: Cordylochernes scorpioides; assembly: GCA_030710605.1. NCBI lineage: Eukaryota > Metazoa > Arthropoda > Arachnida > Pseudoscorpiones > Chernetidae > Cordylochernes > Cordylochernes scorpioides. The sequence goes on from CP092874.1 coordinate 76,456,951, forward strand.
CGGCGGTACAACTACTACAAAAGGAAGGATAAAGAAAATATTAGCATGGTCCCTACGATAAATGTTTGGCGGTATAACTACTACAATAGGTAGGATACAAAGAATATTAGCATGCTCCATGCGACAGCAATTCGACGGTAAACTACTACAATAAGAAGGATGCAAATAATATCAGCATGGCCCCTGCGATCACAGTTCGACGGTACATTACTACAAAAGGAAGGATATAGAATATATTAGAATGGTTTCTGCGATACTAGTACAGGGTACAACTACTATAATCAGAAGGAGATACAGAAAATAAGCATGATAACTGCGATACCAGTTCAGCGGTACAACTACTACAATAGGAAGGATACAGAAAGATTAGCATGACCCTACGATACCAGTTCGGTGGTACAACTACTACAAAAGAAAAGATATATAGAATATTAGAATGGTTCCTGCGATACCAGTTCGGCGGTACAACTACTAAAAAAGGAATTAGTTGTATCGTCGAACTGGTATCGCAGGGACCATGCTATTATTCTCTGCATACTTCCTTTTGTAGCAGTGTACTGCCAAACTGGTATCACAGGTCCATGCTAATATTCTCAGTATCCTTCCTTTTGTAGTAGTTTTACCGCCAAACTGGTATCGCAGGACCTTGCTTATATTCTCTGTATCCCTCCTGTTGTAGTACTTGTACCCCAGAACTGGTATCGCAGGATCCAATCTAATATTCTTTATATATCCTTCCTTTTATAGTAGTTTTACCGTCCAAATGGTATCGCGGAAGCCATGCTGATATTCTTTTCATCCTTCCTATTGTAGTAGTTTACCGTCGAACTGGTATCGCATGGGGAATGATAATATTCTTTGTATCCTACCTATTGTAGTGGTTATACCGTCGAACAATTATCACAGGTATTATGCGAATATTTTTGTATCCTTACTTTTGTAGTAGTTGTACCGCCTGAATGGTATCGCAGAACCTAATAATCTCTGGATCCTTCCTTTTGGAGTAGTTGTGCTGCAGAACTGGTATTGCAGGGGCCATGCTAAAATTCTCTGTGTATCCTTATTATTGTAGTAGTGTACCGTAGTACTGGTATCGCAGGATCCATGCTAATATTCTTTGTATCCTACCTATTGTAGTAGTTATACCGTCGAATAAGTATCGTAGGGACCATGCTAATATTCACTGTATTCTTCCTATTGTAGCAGTTGTACCGCCGAACTGGTATCGCAGGGACCATGCTAATATTATCTGTATCCTTCTGATTGTAATAGTTGTACCGCCGATCTAGTATCGCAGGAACCATTCTAATATTTTCTATATCCTTCCTTTTATAGAAGTTTTACCGTCGAAATGGTATCGCGGGGGCCATGCTGATATTCTTTTCATCCTTCCTATTGTAGTATTCACCGTCGAACTGGTATCGCATGGGGAATGCTAATATTCTCTATTTTCTTCCGTTTGTAGTAGTTGTACCACCGAACTGGTATCGTAGGGCCATGCTAATCTTCTCTGTATCCTTCCTATTGTAGTAGTTGTAGCGCTGAACTGGTATCGCAGTGATCATGCTTATATTCTGTATCTCATTCTGATTGTAGTAGTTGTACCCTGTACTAGTATAGCAGGAACCATCCTAATATTCCCTATATCCTTCCTTCGGTAGCAATGTACCGTCGAACTGTGATCGCAGGGGCTGTGCTGATATTATTTGCATCCTTTTTATTGTAGTAGTTTACCGTTGAACTGGTGTCGCATGGAGCATGCAAATATTCTTTGTATCATACCTATTGTAGTAGTTATACAGACGAACAATTATCGTAGGGACCATGCTATTATTTTCTGTATCCTTCCTTTTGTAGTAATTGTACCGCCGAACTGGTATCGCAAGGCCCATGCTAATATTCTTTGTATCCTTACTATTGAATTAATTATACCGTCGAACAAGTATCACACGGAACCATGCTAATATTTTCTGTTTCCTTTCTTTCGTAGTAGTTGTACCGCCGAACTGGTATCGCAGGGGCCAAGCTAATATTATTTTTATCCTTCGTATTGAATACTTGTTGAAGGTATAATTACTTCAATACGAAGGATAAAAAGAAAATTAGCATGGCCCCTGCGATACCAGTTCAGCGGTAAACTACTACAATAAGAAGGATGCAAATAATAAGAGCATGGCCCCTGCGATCACAGTTCGACGGTACATTGCTACAAAAGGAAGGATATAGAGAATATAAGAATGGTCCCTGCGATACTTGTTCGACTTTATAATTATTTCAATAGGAAGAACACAAATAATATTAGCATGGCCCGTGCCATACCAGTTCTGCGGTTCAACTACTCCAAAAGGAAGGATACCTAGAATATTAGCATTGTCCCTGCGATACCAGTTTGGCGGTATAACTACTACGAAGGAAGGATACAGAAAATATTAGCAGGGTCCCTGTGTTAAATGGTTGACGGGATTACTACTACAAAATGTAGGATACAAAGAATATTAGAATGGTTCCTGCGATACTAGTTCGACGGTACAATAACTACAACCAGAAGGATACAGAGAATATTGGCATGGTCCCTACGATACCAGTTCGGAGGAACAACTACTAAAAAAGGAAGGATGAAGGGAATATTACAAGGTCCCTGCGATACCAGTTAGGCGGTACAACTGTTACAATAGGAAGGATACCGAGAATATTAGCATGGTTCCTGCGATACTTGTTCGACTTTATAATTATTTCAAATTGAAGAATACAAAGAAAATTAGCATAGTCCCTGTGTTACTCGTTTGACGGTATAATTACTACAATAGAAAGGCTACAAAGAATATTAGCATGGCTCCTGTGATACCAGTTCTGCGGTACAACTACTTCAAAAGGAAGGATACCTAAAATATTTGCATGGTCCCTGCGATAACAGTTCGGCGGTATAACTACTACGAGAGGAAGGATACAGAAAATATTTGCATGGTCCCTGTGTGTGATAATTGGTCGACGGTACAACTACTAAAATATGTAGGATACAAAGAATAATTAGCATGGTCCCTGCGATACCAGTTTGACGGTGTAAACTACAATAAATGGAAGTATATAGATATATTTAGGTTGGTGCCTGCGATACCAGTTCGGCGGTAACACTACTACAATTCGAAGAATACAGAGAATATTATAATGATCCCTGCGATACTTGTTCGACGGTATAATAACTTCAAAAGAAAGGATACAAAGAATATTAGAATGGCCCATGCGATACCAGTTCGACGGTAAACTACTACAATAGGAAGGATACAGAGAAGATTAGCATGTCCCCAACGATACCAGTTTGGCGGTACAACTACTATAAATGGAAGGATATAGAGAATATTAGAATGGTTCCTGCGATATCAGTTCGGCGGTACAATTGCTACAATAAGAAGGATAAAGAGAATATTAGCATGGTCCCCGCGATACCAGTTCAGGGGTACAACTACTACAATAGGAGGGATACAGAGAATATTAGCATGGTCCTGCGATACCAGTTCGGCATTACAACTGGTACAATAGCAACGATACTGAGAATTTTAGCATCGTCTCTGTGATACCAGTTCGACGGTAAACTACTACAATAGGAAGGATGCAATGCATATCAGCATGGCCCCTGCGATACAAGTTCGACGGTACAACTACTACAATCAGAAGGATACAGAGAATATTAGCATGGTCCCTGCGACCCCATTTTGACGGTAATTTACTACAATAGGAAGGATACAGAGAAGATTAGCATGGCCCCTACAGTTTGGCTGTACAACTACTATAAATGGAAGGATATAGAGAACATTAGGTTGGTTCCTGCGATACCAGTTCGGGGATACAACTACTTAAATAAGAAGGATACCGAGAATATAAGCATGGTCCTTCGATATCAGTTCGGCGGTAAAACTGTTACAATAGAAGGATACAGAGAATATAAGCATGGTACTGCGATACCATTTCGGCGGTATAACTGTTACAATAGGAAGGAAACAGTGAATATAAGCATGGTCCTGCGATGCCAGTTCGACGGTCAACTACTAAAATAGAAAGGATGCAAAGAATATCAGCATGGACCCTGCGATGCCAGTTCGACGGTACAACTACTACAAAAGGAAGGATACCTAGAATATTAGCATGGTCCCTGCGATAACAGTTCGGCGGTATAACTACTACGAAAAGAAGGATACAGAGAATATCAGTATGGTCCCTGCGATACTGGTCGACGGTATGATTACCTCATTAGGAAGGATACAGAGAATATCAGTATGGTCCCTGCGATACTGGTCGACGGTATGATTACCTCAATAGGAAGGATACAAAGAATATTAGCATGGCCCATGCGATAACAGTTCGACGGTAAACTATTACAATAGGAAGATACAGAGAAGATTAGCATGTCCCCAACGATACCAGTTTGGCGGTACAACTACTACAATAGGAAGGATGCAAAGAATATAAGCAGGGTACTGTGATACCAGTTCGGCGGTACAACTGCTAAAATAGTAAGGATAAAGAGAATATAAGCATGGTCCTGCGATACCAGTTCGGCGGTACAACTGCTACAATAGGACGGATACAGAGAATATGAGCATGGTCTTGTGATAACAGTTCGGGGGTTCAACTACTACAACAGAAAGGATACAGATAATATTAGCATGATCTCCGCGATATCAGTTCTGCAGTACAACTACTACAATAGGAAGGATACAGAGAATATTAGCATGGTCCCTGCGATACCAGTTCGGGGATACAACTACTTAAATAGGAAGGATACCGAGAATATAAGCATGGTCCTTCGATATCAGTTCGGCGGTACAATTGTTACAATAGAAGGATACAGAGAATATAAGCATGGTACTGCGATACCATTTCGGCGGTATAACTGCTACAATAGGAAGCAAACAGTGAATATAAGCATGGTCCTGCGATGCCAGTTCGACGGTCAACTACTAAAATAGAAAGGATGCAAAGAATATCAGCATGGACCTTGCGATGCCAGTTCGACGGTACAACTACTACAAAAGGAAGGATATAGAGAATATTAGGATGGTTCCTGTGATACCAGTTCTGCGGTTGAACTACTTCAAAAGGAAGAATACCTAGAATATTAGCATGGTCCCTGCGATAACAGTTCGGCGGTATAACTACTACGAAAGGAAGGATACAGAAAATATTTGCATGGCCCCTGTGTGTGTGATAATTGGTCGACGGTATAACTACTAAAATATGTAGGATACAAAGAATATTAGCATGGCCCCTGCGATACCAGTTTGACGGTAAACTACTACAATAGGAATGATACAGAGAAGATTAGCATGGCCCCTACGATACCAGTTTGGCGGTACAACTACTATAAATGGAAGTATATAGAGAATATTAGAATGGTTCCTGCGATATCAGTTCGACGGTAAACTACTACAATAGGAAGGATGCAAAGAATATCAGCATGGCCCCTGCGATACCAGTTCGGCGGTAAAACTGTTATAATAGGAAGTATACAGAGAATATTAGCATAGTCCCTATGCTACTTGTTCGACTGTATAATTACTACAATAGGAAGGATACAAAGAATGTTAGCATGGCCCCCGCGATACCAGTTCTGCGGTACAACTACTCCAAAAGGAAGGCTACCTAGAATATTAGCATGGTCCCTGCGATTCCAGTTCGGCGGTATAACTACTACAAAAGGTAGCATACAGAAAATATTAGCATGGTCCCTGTGATAATTGGTTGACGGGATAACTACTACAATATGTAGGATACAAAGAATATTAGCATGATCCTTGCGATACTAGTTCGACGGTAAACTATTACAATAGGAAGATACAGAGAAGATTAGCATGTCCCCATCGATACCAGTTTGGTGGTACAACACTATAAATCGTAGGATATAGAGCATATTAGATTGATTCCAGCGATATCAGTTCGGCGGTACAACTGCTACAATAGAAAGGATTCAGAGAATATAAGCAGGATACTGTGATACCAGTTCGGCGGTACAACTGCTACAATAGGAAGGATAAAGAGAATATAAGCATGGTCCTTCGATACCAGTACGGCGGTACAACTGCTACAATAGGAAGGATACAGAGTATATGAGCATGGTCCTGCGATACCAGTACGGCGGTACAACTGCTACAATAGGAAAGATACAGAGTATATGAGCATGGTCCTGCGATACCAGTACGGCGGTACAACTGCTACAATAGGAAGGATAAAGAGAATATAAGCATGGTCCTGCGATACCAGTACGGCGGTACAACTGCTACAATAGGAAAGATACAGAGTATATGAGCATGGTCCTGCGATACCAGTACGGCGGTACAACTGCTACAATAGGAAAGATACAGAGTATATGAGCATGGTCCTGCGATACCAGTACGGCGGTACAACTGCTACAATAGGAAGGATACAGAGTATATGAGCATGGTCTTGTGATAACAGTTCGGGGGTACAACTACTACAATAGGAAGGACACAGAGAAGATTAGCATGGTCCTGCGATACCAGTTCGGCGGTACAACTGTTACAATAGGAAGGAAACAGAGAATATAAGCATGGTCCTGAGATGCCAGTTCGGCGGTACAACTGTTACAATAGGAAGGATAAAGAGAATATAAGCATGGTCTTGCGATGCCAGTTCGGCGGTACAACTGTTACAATAGGATGGATACAGAGAATATTAACATGGTCTTGTGATAACAGTTCGGTGGTACAACTGCTACAATAGGACGGATACAGATAATATTAGCATGGTCCTGCGATACCAGTTCGGCGGTACAACTGCTACAATAGGACGGATACAGAGAATATTAACATGGTCTTGTGATAACAGTTCGGTGGTACAACTACTACAATAGGAAGGATACAGAGAATATTAACATGGTCTTGTGATACCAATTCGGTGGTACAACTACTACAACAGAAAGGATACAGAGAATATTAGCATGATCCCCGCGATATCAGTTCTGCAGTAGACCTACTACAATAGGAAGGACACAGAGAAGATTAGCATGGTCCTGCGATACCAGTTCGGCGGTACAACTGTTACAATAGGAAGGATACAGAGAATATAAGCATGGTCTTGCGATACCAGTACGGCGGTACAACTGCTACAATAGGAAGGATACAGTATATATGAGCATGGTCCCTGCGATACCAGTTCGGCGGTACAACTGTTACAATAGGAAGGATACAGAGAAAATTAACATGGTCTTGTGATAACAGTTCGGTGGTCCAACTACTACAACAGGAAGGATATAGAGAATATTAGCATGATCGCCGCGATATAAGTTCTGCAGTACACCTACTACAATAGGAAGGACACAGAAAAGATTAGCATAATCCCTGCGAATTTAATTCGGCGGTACATATATTACATTATTTTAATACCCTCCTACTACAATAGGCAGGATACAGAGAAGATTAACATGGTCTATGAGCAAGAGAATCTATCAAAAAGGATCGTGCTTATTTAAAAAAAATCAATAAACATTAAGGTATGCGAGGAATCTTTCCCAGAAGTTAGTTGTGTGGAGATGCTGAGAGGGTGTATGTGCATGGGTGAAATTCGAAGAGATACGGCAAAACTCGAACAATAATTACGGTCCAAAATACTTCAGTATGGTTTCAGCGTAATTTACTATCACATTATATGGCGTTAGCTGTAAATATAATGTGCTTAAAAACTACTTTTTTATTATTAAATACGGTTTTCATTAAGTTATTAGGTAGCGTATACTTCGATGCTGAATCTATCTAATTGTTGTAGTGTACTACTGATGGCAATTTAGAATTATTTGAAGACAATTTTGGAAGTAGTTCTCTTCTTGTTACTATGGTTTGTAAACTGTTAGTTTTCTTCTGGGCTCAGTGGGTTTCTTGGTTGGACTCTTAAAAATTTCCTTTAAAAAATACAGAATATTCTCACAATAAGTTTCTTTTTATTTAAAATGCTAGCTTTCAAGCGATAATAGCTCTTAAACGGGCTTAATAAAAACATTGACTATATCTAACAAGAAATATTTACAAATATATACGCGCGCAGCGTAGATATTTACAGCAGAAATTTTTAAATTTAAAAAGCGATAATCGCTTAAAAGCTACCATTAAAAAAAAAAAAAAAACTCAATGTGAAAAAATATTTTTGTATTTTTAAACGTTTTCCACCATTCTATCATGAATGTTGAAAAAAAAAAAGAACTTTTGAGACAACCTTTTAGCAGTTTCTAAATGGCCTGCAACCACAAGGCCAGGGAATTGTGGCAAACATCTCTTCCTTCTATTAAGCTCTCATATCTTTAGCAACATCTTATTTTGCCTTTCTTCATTCTTTTTTTTTTGTGACATGGATTCATTAATCAAGACTTCGAGGAAGTTATAGAAAAATAAACACAAGTCGGGAAGAAAAGATTCTTTTATGAGAGGATGATCATACAAGCTTTCGGGTAAAACGCCCTTCTATTTGTACCCGTAGAAGAGCGTCTTACCCGAAAGATTGTAGCATCGTCCTCGTATATAAAGAAGCTTTTCTCCTCGACTTCCTCTATTCCTCTATAGCTAATAGCGAGATTATCATTGTTTTAATTCTAACTCTAGGACGTATTCATTATTTTGCATATCTCTAGTACACGGGCCATAATAATAATGGTGGGTAGAAGTAGGCGACTGCTTTTACTGTAGGTGCACCACATGTCTACACATGTGAAAAGCAGTTCGACTTTTCACTTACAATATTCCAGAGCCCCGTTTGATTACTTGCACTCGCTGGTGGGGTTGGTCATTTGCAAGAATCGAGGGTCATTGAAGCATTTCTTAGGACGTATTCATACTGAAATTAGGGAACGCTAAGCAATTCTTATTTTAAGCAAATCAATATAATTAAGAGGGATATCAAAGGACGTATAGTGGTATTTTAACGTCACGTATATTTTATACAAACAGGAGTTCTTACATATTCAAAGGGTGAGTTTACTTGTAAAAGGAAATGTTAAATTTAAACATTTATCTTGTATATTAACTGTCAGAAATTCAGCGAAAATAAATAAAAATGTAACGAATTTTAATACTTTTTTTTTTAAATTAAAAAGGCATATATTGGATCAAAAATAATTTATTTTACCAATATTTCAGTTGGCTGAACGCCAACCTTTATCAAGGTGTTATAACACAAAAAATGTTTAAAATGTTATAACACCTTGATAAAGGTTGGCGTTCAGCCAACTGAAATATTGGTAAAATAAATGATTTTTTGATCCAATATATGCCTTTTTAATTAAAGATTTAATTATGGATTGCTCTATTTTCAAAACGATTTTTAATACATAATGTACATGTTGTACATTTACCAACTCAGTGATTTAGTCATCATGCATTGCCATGCCAGCTTGTTGCTCTCAGAAGTACCTAAGATTTTGTCAACAAAGACATCTCATACGTATATATTGTTGCATCATGGCTAATGAACCTATTTTATTTTAATTAGTAATATTATTTTTCATATATTTTAAATTCAAAATTATATTTTATTTTTATTTATTTTATTAAACAGAATATATGTATTATAAACAAAATATATGTATTATAGAATCATCATTTGTATTTAGGTACACGTGTGACTTCACTGCTCTCTTTGATGTGAGAAATAAATAAAAATATTCTGGAGGCTACTTAAAGTAGAGTTATCTCATTATTCCCTTATATAAATTTGTAGGATGGTTGAAACACGCTCTGGTAAGATGCAAGACCCAGCACAGGAGAGAATCATGGCTGAAGAGTCTGCCAAGCCGCAACCTGGTGCAACAATATGATGAGTGATTTCACCAGGTAGTTTACAAAGGCAACAGTGAAGATCTCAATATTTCTTTTTTATTCAGTTCCTAGGCTTTCCACATTTTAAAACTTTGCCTCTACTCAACAATTTCATAGAGCCCATCATGTATACCACTATGTATGAAGTTTGTACTCATGGACAAAACTTAAGGAAGTTTCATATTTTGATGTCATTGTTGTCTACTTTTTTAAGGAAACAGAGCACTTTTGTTTACAATTGGCTATCTCGTATTTCTAAAATAAAGGTCACTGTGTATCAAATATATTTCAGAGCCGACGCGCCGGGGCCTGCAGTCCGGGGAACCAGTGGGAAATATGCTACGAGAACTCTGAACATTGGACAAGACACCACCACCATGTCTGCAGATATAAACTGTTGATTTTCAACATCTAAGATCGGGAATCTAATCCCGATTTTTTCTGATAATAAAATTGTTTTAATGGCCCCCGATCCTTGCTAAGGTCCAACCCCACCAGTGAATACAAGTAACCAAACGGTTCCCTTGCTCATTTATTAGTTTAAAAGTCGAACTTGCATCTACCGCCATTTGTAGACAGGTGGTGCATAGTAGAACCTGTAGATAGTAAAAACAATCTCTAAATTCCCACAATAATTATCATGGCCTGTACCATATGTACTTAGGATAAGTAAAATAACAACAACAAAAAAGAAAATTATTTTTCCACAAGCGTGACACCGATGAGGTTTAGAATGACATGAGATTACCGTAGTTAAATAAAGATTCCTGGATCACGGCCAAGTTAATGGTCACGTCAGGACTTTCTCTCCTCTGAGAGGTCTCCAACATTCTACAATGGCCACTCGACCAGCACAACTGGTTCTTCGGACAAGGCCTGGAAGAAGATGGTATCTCCTACACATCATCGGTTCTAGCTATTTATGTTTCTTTTGTCCCTGAGAATAAAATAACTTTGAAGATTTCATGGCATTGTACTCTTCGTCAAGTCTTTTAAAAATGTACATAGTTATATACACGATATGCCCAATCAGTTCGTGATATGGTCGAAAAAATATATATCGGTATTTTAAACATACTGCCTTCCTACATCTCTACAGTTTGCATCGTTTCCCCGATGAATTTATACATTTGGAACAAGTAATCTTTAGAGTGCTATTTAGTACAATTGTCGATTAGGCCATGATTTTCCTCTCTAGTATAAAATATAGTTACTTTTAAAACCATTTCAAGTTTTGGACAAGTCATATGGAGATATCTTTGGAGAATAAGACGGTTGCTGAAGTGTTGTAGTGCCGTTTTTGGCCAAATCAGTCGGTATAGATGTGTGGCCGAGGATCGTCATGGTGAATAAAATAATTTTGCCTTAACTTCAAGTCTTCTTTAACTACAATGGTCTCTCATGTTCTGCCCGTGGAGACGCGTAATATCATTTTCAGTCGTGTTGCTTTATTAGGCATAATAGTTTCATATCTTATTATGAGTTTTTTTTTTTTTAAATTTCACGAATTTATTGAATATACTTGTTGCTTGATAAAAAAGAGACATGAGCCAAACTCCCAAAAATTATAACTATACTATATAGCTATATACTATAACTATCTATCTATTAAATATTTATTATTAATCTGTTTAAATAGTATAGTTATAATTTTTGGGAGTTTGGCTCATGTCTCTTTTTTTATCAAGCAACAAGTATATTCAATAAATTCGTGAATTATAAATTAATAAATTCTATAACTATACTATTTAAACAGATTAATAATAAATATTTAATAGATAGATATCTGTTTAAATAGTATAGTTATAATTTTTGGGAGGTTGGCTCATGTCTCTATCTATTAAATATACAGGGTGATCCAAAAGTCCCGCACTATTTTAAAAATTAATAACTCCGCGAATATTTGCGCTAGAGCAATGCGGTAAACACCATTGTGTTCAGAATGCAATGGGAATTTTTATGGCGAATAATGAAAAATTCGAAATTGATTTTAGTTACAATTTTATTCGCCAGATGGCGCACTACCAGAATCAGAGATTCAGCGGCCAAATTGTTTGATAAATTGAAAAATATAACTGATCGACATGTATTTTTTCTTTTTGAATACCAGGAAAGAACCCTAATAACATCAAATAACAAATTAATAAAACACCACTTCGCAAAAAGTATGAAGAATTGGTTAACAATTTTTAAATACAATCAGAGATATGTAAAATAGGTAAATGCAAATTAAAACATGTAGCAAAAAAAAAAAAATGATATTTTAGATACGGTTTGTTTCCGAAGATAATAAATGTCTAATATTTTTATTTCAACTCTCTCTCATACTGTACACAATTTTAAAGAATGTGTCCCCTCAAATAAAAATATTTTTTGAATCGACCTTTTGCGTTGAAAAACGTGTTAGTAAAATCATTTCGTATTTTATTTTTTTGCACAAAATTTCTAAAGTTATTGGTGTACAGAAAATATTCCTTATGCTATTTCTTCTAATGAGCGAAAAGCTAAAAACTAAACATAAGGAGAAAAATTGTGTGTACCAGTGTTATTCGAGAAGTTATAACACTCTGGTTTGCACGACATAATATGTGAGCAAATGACAAACAAAAAATTACTGTTCACAAAAAAAAAAGTCAAGATGTGAGGACAGCATTTATTATCCCCATATCCCAACACAAAGAGCTGCAAAATATTGGTAGATAATATAATACATGGCAGCTTATATAACACATGAGGTAACTGCCTTCTCTCTTGTATTAGGTCACAATCCTTGCTCAATGTAGCACCCTTCATTCTCAATAACCGCCTGCAGACGATAAATGACAGAATGGACAGCATTAAATAACATATCTGTTGAAATTGATAAAACGTTCCATCTGATAGAAGCATTCAACATGGCCAATATGGTAGGCCAGCATCGATAAACACCTGATTTAATGTACCCCCATAAACAAAAATCGCAAGGCGTCAAGTCTGGTGATCTTGGAGGCCACTGGTATATGGCGACTTATCCCACGAATTTCACCGAACGTATCCTTCAGCAATTGTTTGGCACCACGGGAGATATGAGGAGGTCCTCCAACTTTCATGAATGTTATTTCGCTTAGTGCTTTTTCCCTGCAATATGGGAATACCCTTTTCTCTCAAAAGTTGAACATAACGTTCACCAGTTACAAAAACGGTTTTAAAAGTTCTTCCATTGATTTTTCAAAGAAAAATGGCCCAATAATAAAAGAAGAAGTGAATCCACACAAAACTGTAACTCTAGGCTGATAAAGTGGCATTTCTGTAAGAATCCTAGGGTTGTCTGTTGCCCAAAAGCGGCTGTTTTGAATGTTAAATTCTCCGTTTAGAGAAAAGTGAGCATCATCTGTCCACAGAACATTCGACAGCCAGTTTTCATCACTATCAATTTGCCGGAAAACCCATGCAGCGAATTCTTGACGCATCTCAAAATCGCCAACTTTCAGCTCGTTATATCTTTGAATTTTGTATGGGTACACACAATAGAGACATTAAGTGAAGCCTCTTCGGATATCACAATCATACACGGCGATTTTAACGCCAAAAGTTCAACTTGGGGATCATCTGTCCAGGATAACAAAGGTCACCGACCTCGACCTTACACCATTAAATAAGGGAGAGAACGCCTATCTATTCGAGTCCACAGGCACAGAATCCGCAATAGACATCACAGCGATAAATTTCAACATCGCACCCACAACACAATGGAAAATCCTGAGAGGTGCAATCAGTGACCACAGACGAATTTTAACAACCCTAAACTTCAAAATTGAGAATGTCCAATAGAATAAAAGAACATGGAACTTTAGGAAAGCTGACTTGAAATAAATCACAGAAAAGCTTGAAGAACTGTGCAACGAAAAATTGAATTACAGAACGCTTGGCAAAAACTTGGAAAACTTCTCTTCGAATATATCAAAAGCTGCAAAAGCATCGATACCTAGAGGTAGACGTAAAGACCTGCGGATACCTCACTGGAAGAACCACAACATCGAGGCAATGATTTCAGAGAGAGACAATATCAATGAACTTCTTTAAAAAATAAAACAGAAGAAAAGAGAAAGGAACACATTGAAATTAGTCACAAAATAGAACAAGAAATTTGGATATGCAAACAAGAAAAATGGCAGATTTCTGCGAAAAAAATGGATCCAAGAAAGGACAGCCAACACTGGAATATGATTAGAGTGTTAGAAAACAATCAAAACCAACACCAATCCTCCAATACTCTAACCGATATAAATAGAACAGCGAGAAAACGAGAACAAACAGATGGCTATCATAAGTGCTGAATATCTGTCAAGCACTTCTATACTCAAATATACGAATGAAGACAGGACTCTAAAAATAATATAAACCAGTTAGTTAAACAAGCAAGAAACTTCCATCAACAAGATATTTTCTCGAAAGACTTCACACTTAATGAGCTAAACTCATCAATAAAAAAATCCAAGAGGTCACCAAAAGATAATCTAATGTTTGGTCAAATGATTAAACACTTTGAAGACAAAGCTAATAAACAACTCCTACGAATGCTAAACATTTCATGGTAAACTGGTAAACTACCAAAGAAATAGAAGATATCAATTACTGTGCCAATACTGAAACCAAACAAAGATGCCAAGGAATCCAAGAACTATCGGCCAATTGCTCTCACCAGCATACTTTGTAAAATAACAGAACGAATTATCCACTCTAGGCTCATAGTCTGGCTCACTAACAATAATAAAATAAATTTCTACCAAACTGCCTATAGATCCCAGCACTGTACGACTGATCAACTGTTCTACCTCTGTCAATCAATAATAGATTATTTCCAGGAAAAACCGCCAAAGAAGACCACGGCTATATTCCTTGATATGACCTCAGCTTTTGATCGAGTATGGAGGGAGAAATTACGTGAAAAGCTGCACAACATCGGAGTAAGAGGAAAAATCTTAACCTGGATTGCAGACTTCTTAAGGGGAAGAAGGTTAAAGGTTTGGGTCAATGGAGAATTTTCCAAGGAAGGAAGAACATTGGCTGGTGTAACTCAGTGAACTGTGCTCAGTCCTCTACTCTATCTGCTATATATTAACGACATCCATCCTTACCTCACTGAAGACTCAAAGGTTGCATGTTATGCAGACGATATAGCCATATGGCACACAAGTAGCAGCATAGAAAAATCGTATAAAATACTGAACACATCAATGAGAGGACTGGAGAAGTGGGCAATGGAACTCCAAATGACCATAAACCCAATAAAACCAAACCTATGCGTCTTCTCCACTGACAGGGAAAAAGGCATAAATATAACCACAAAATAAGCATAAACAAACAAATAATTGATAAAATTAGAAATCCAAAATACCTAGGGGTGATACTGCAGTCCTGGATCTTTCTAGTTGGTCTCGAGGACCACGCCATCACCATCTCCTACGTTTTCATCGTAGATCGCAAAATGCGTGGTGTTGCTGGAGACCCACTGGCGATTCTCCACCAAACTCTGCAGCGCTGGCAGAGGCGCCATATTCATTGTACATAGTGTATATAATGCATATTATCTTTTTTAAATAGTGCAGACTGTGCACTTTGCATGTATTGACAAGATGGCAATAAAATTATTTTAACTGTCATTGATGAGGAATTGGAATTTTCAAAACACATAATTAGCACCTCAAATATAGCTACCAGAAAACTAAACATTCTGAGATGGCTATGTGGAACAAATTGGGAAGAAAAACCCAGAATTCTCAGAACAACATATATCACCTCAATAAGGCCGATAATGGAATATGTAACACCGGTCTGGGCTCCCTCAAGCTCATCACTAAAAGTAAGACTAGACAGTGTTCAAGCAAAAGCGGCCAAAATAATCACTGGTGCTGTTTCATCCACCAACAATGAGAAAATTCAGAGAGAATGTTTTCTAGACCTTCTCGCTCGAAAGCAGAAGATAAAATAAAAACAACTTGGATCGGCACTTCGGAAACGAGGAACCAGAGGACGAGATCTCTCTGAACACTTGTGGTTTGGTGGATCCGCCCTTTTCTGAGAATGAGGTGAAACTGACGGCTTTCAAGTTCGGGAAAAGGAAATCTCCTGGTCCCGAAGGGGTCGATAAAACGGTCGTGAAAGCCCTGTTAAGAATGCACCCATCACTTCTTGCCAGGTTTTTCAATAGGTGTCTGGACACTGGTACTTTTCCTGAGGCATGGAAGGTTGCTCGAGTAGTGCTTCTCGAAAAGTCTGGTAGAAAGGGTAATTCTCCTAATGATTATCGTCCGCTTTCTTTACTAGTGTGTCTAGGTATGGTCCTGGATAGCCTACTAGCTCAGCGACTGAAGCACTGGCTAGAGAGTAATGAGCTCCTTTCCTCTTTCCAACATGGTTTTAGGGAAGGGAACTTCACAACCACAGCTCTGAACGAGGTGTTAGAGGGGGTTGAGATGGGCTTAAATAAGGGTGCTTGGGTTCTTTTCGTGGCCCTGGACATTGATGGTGCGTTCAGCTCCATGAGCTGGAACAAGCTGATGAGAAATTTGATGGACATGGGTTGTCCTGATAATTTGTGCAGCTTGGTTCGTGACTTCCTGAGGGATAGACGGATTAGCCTCAGTTTTGGTGGGCGGAAGTTGGAAAGAAACTGTGCTAGGGGTTGCCCCCAGGGCTCTTGCTGCGGACCTATTCTGTGGAATATCCTGGTAAACACCATTTCCCAGGAGGAGCTCCATGAGGGAGCCAGGCTGGTTCTCTATGCTGACGACCAGTTCCTCATCATTGAGGCTGCTTCGAGAGCGAAAGCTGAGAAGTGTGTTGAAGCTTCTCTCCAAATCCTCTCGAATTGGGCCCATGATTCTGGCCTTAAGTTCAATGTCTCCAAAACTAAAGCCCTCAGCTTTAAACCTAGGGACATAAGAACTAAAAGGTAAGGGATCAAATGGGAGCACAAGCCGGCTATCCGGATGAAAGGACGGAGGGTAGTCATGGGGGTGGTCATTGATGACAAGATGGGTTGGCAATACCAGGCGGAGGAGATGGTGGCGAGAGGCAGGAAGGCGTTGTGCAGGCCTGTCCTGGTTGGCTCTCAACAGGGGGGGGGGGAGAAGGAGGGTACTATTTTTAGGAACCTCTGCCTCTCCTGTGTCGAGCCAATCCTGCTATAACAGGGATCAGAAGGTGGCAAAAACTCTAGAGAGCGTGCAGAGGACAGCGGCACTCAGAATCACAGAGGGATATCACACTACCAGCAGTGAGGCCTTTTTGGTCCTCGCTGGGCTTATTTCCCTGTGATTGAAACTAGAGGAGAATACCATCAGACAGAAGATCTGGGAGAACAGGGAAGATGCCCTGGGACTTGAAGCGGGTGCCCTGGAATGGAAGAGGGACCCAAGGAAGCCTCCGCAGTGGTTGCCAAAGTGGAATTGGAGTCCTGGAGGGCCGACAGGGATTGGCACGGTGGTTTTCACTGATGGTAGTAAGCCTGGAACCAATACTGGAGCTGAAGTAGTGATTTTCACTAATGGAGAGCTGATCTTCCAAGAAAGCTTAACACTCAAAGTGGACGAATTGGTCTTTTCAACCGAGCTGGTTGCGATCAGGGTAGCCCTTAGAGTGTGTACCGAGAAGAACTTCAGCCCGGACCGCCTCTATTCAGATTGTATGTCGGCCCTCGTCGCCATCAATCTGGTGAAAGGGCAACTCGCGCATCAAATAATCCAGGAGCTGGAGATGACAACGCGGGCTCCGGAGCTCTATTGGGTTAGGAGACACAGCCTCATCGAAGGTAATGAGTTCGCAGACAGGCTCACTAAGGCAAGATGCTTTAGAGATAGATCACTGAGGACCCCAGTGACCAAGAAAGAAGTTATAGGAGGATCAGGGGGCACGTCCAGGACTTATGGTTGGACAGATGGAGGAACAGTGTGAAGGGGAGAGTGGTATATTCAATTGGGTAACAACACCCAAGTACCTCTGTAAGGTAATGTCCCACAAATTCATTAGGGTAGTTCGGGACATGGGCCCTTTCCCAGGAGTCTCCACAGATTTAAAATTAAGAGAAACCCTGATTACGTCTATGATGAAAGGGATGTGGATGCACGCCACTACGTCTTGGATTGTCCAAGGGTAGTGGGTGTGCAGGAAGAGAGAAGGAGGGCGAGGGGCGCGATCGAGAGTAAGCTGCTGAGAAATCACAGCAAGCTTCTTGAGAAAGCCCACGACGTGGCTGCTTAGCTTTTCCTCAGCTGTTAGTGAACAGAGTCGACCGGGGGCCGCCTCCCCGCGGTCCCTGCTGGAAACAGTAGATAGTGTCCTCTTTTGCTGTGATTAAAGGCCACCGGTATAGAAATCCTTCCAGACACGTTGTCTGGGAGGTGGTGTTTACAGGTACAATGTCCAAGCACTAGCTTGGATATCGTTACTTGGCTTATGAGTTGAACAGAATAGCAGCGAAGTGCATGCTTCGGGTGCCGGCTTGTGGACCGAAAGGTCTGGGTGGCCATCTACTTCTAGGGTGTACCAACTGTGCTTAGGTGGGATCCTCCAGTTCTTGTTTATTTTTGTTTTGGCTACTGTTTCTATTTCTTTAAAAGTAAGTTTATTTTTCTGTAGCAAGGTTTCTTTTGTGCCTTTTTTCTCTAGCGCATCAGCAGCTTCATTGCCTTCAATGCTAACATGTAAGGGTATCCATTGAAGGTGAATATTTGAGCTATGAGAGTTTTTGGAGATAACCAATCTCCTCCATCTGTCCAACCATAAGTCCTGGACGTGCCCCCTGATCCTCCTATAAACTTCTTTCTTGGTCACTGGGGTCCTCAGTGATCTATCTCTAAAGCATCTTGCCTTAGTGAGCCTGTCTGCGAACTCATTACCTTCGATTAGGCTGTGTCTCCTAACCCAATAGAGCTCCGGAGCCCGCGTTGTCATCTCCAGCTCCTGGATTATTTGATGCGCGAGTTGCCCTTTCACCAGATTGATGGCGACGAGGGCCGACATACAATCTATTCCGTATATTTATGGGTTACCGAAAATTCACAAAGAAAACATTCCCCTCAGACCTATTATTTCTTATCACCTCTCACCCGCCATGCCCTTATCTCGATTCTTATCATCATACCTAACTCCTCTCATCCGTCCAACAAATAGATATTCAATAACCTGTATAACTGATTTTATAAATGAATTGAGAAACTCAAAACCAATGACAGATTGCATCATGGGGTCATTTGATGTTGTGGCCTTATTCCTCAGTCTTCCTCACCATTTAATTATGAATAATTTGAAAGAAATATTGGAACGAAACTTAACTAATCCTGCAGAAAGCTCAAAAATAATTACTTTATTAAAATTATGTCTATCAACATCTAACTTCAGTTGAAGATAAACTCTACCAACAGATATGTGGCTCTCCTATGGGAAGCCCGCTTTCATTGATTGCGGCGGAGATTGTCATGTCTGAATTAGATAGATGATCAACAGTTTTGAGGAATTAGGTATAAGAAAATGGTATAGGTATATAGGTGATGTATTTTGCGAATTCCAAAAAGGAAAAGAGCATCAAATTTTAAATACTCTAAATGATATAACTCCCAAATCAAATTTTACTATGGAATTAGAAACCAAATCGGTGTTACCTTTTCTTGATATCCTAATTTTAAAAACAGAACAGAAATTCCACTCCACAGTCTACTATAAACCTGGCATAGAATCTTCGTATTGAATTTTAAAATCATACAGCCCAATAGGACACAAAATATATATAGTGAAAACGTTAACTAAAACGAATAGGACACATTGTTCTCTACCGATTTCAAGAAAATTGAAAAACGAAATATCATCCAAAAATCTGAGAAATAATGGATTTCCAATAGTTTTTTATATATACACATTTCTACAACCAATCCCTCTCTATAAAACAAACAATATACCGGGCAAATAGTTATCTACAATATTCACCTGCTAATGAAAGATTATCCATGAATTGAGGAAATATGGCATAAAATGCTTATTTAGAAATTCCCGAACCATAGGCCAGATCATTAGAAACCCCATAACCAAATCCAATAATAATACAGAGTCTAGAAACAAGCAGAACCGCTATATACTTCATCTCCTGCCGACAATGCAATGCCTCTTACATAGGAGAGACCAGCAGATCAATAGACATAAGAGTTAAAGAACATAGCCGTAATATAAGAAACCAAGATAACAAATCCTTAATATTCCAGCACGAAAATTCTACAGGTCATCAATTCAACCTACAAGATGTCACATGTCACTTCCATAGCATATTCTCCAAATACAATAGACTCATTCTAGAATCTTTAATCTCCAAAGACAATAATAGCATAAACAGAAGAATTGATCTACCCCAACAGTTCCAGCATATTCAACGCAGATGATGCCAAACCCCCAACGAAACAGTACCCTCTACAACTGCCACTATTTTTATTTTTGAATTTTTAAATGTATTCTCTGAATCTCTATTGTATCTGTTGCACGCATTTGCGGAGCCAGTGGCCTGATGAAGCGCGACCGCGCGAAAGCTTGCCTCCCATACCTTAATAAAGAAACTCTGCAATTGAATTTTGAATTGCAAATATTTGAAATTTATTTACCTCAATCATAACCAATTATGTTCCTGCTTACTTTGTCTCTAAGTTCCCTTGTGTGACTCAAGTGTTGTATTGCACTTCTACTATCAGTAAGAATCCATATATCGTGATGTTTAGTGTTTCTGATGGATTTTAAGGCTTCATAGATGGCTATAAGTTCTGATCTGAAGACTGAGCAAAAATCTGGGTTTCTTCTGTTTATTTTCTCATTGCCATTTGTGGTTTTAATGAGAGAGTCACTGTCAGTGTGTCCCAACTCGTCTCTGCTACCATCGGTATAGATAGTTATTACATTTTTAGGAATTTTATATTAATTATTTCTAATAATAATTGTTTTAAGTATTCTGGATTTTGGTATTGTTTGTTAGTGGGTTCATTTAAAGTGGCATTAAAAATAACATTTTGTTAGTGATTCGCATGGGGATATTTTTTCTGCTAAATAATATTTTTCCACTTTATATTTTAAAAATCCATTTCTTTTGGCCAGGTGGAGAGGGCCTTCTTTTTTGAGTCTTATATTGGATTCCCAATTAAGTATGCAATTGGATGTTCTGTGTTTGTTTTCATAACTCTTGATTTTGTTTATATATTTTGGCAGATTGAAGCTTCTTCTACCCTTTAAGGGCATAATGTCTGCCTCGTAAAGTACAATATTATTAGGGCAGGTATTTGAAGACCTGTAATAATTCTAGCTGCATTTAGTTGTATCCTTTCCAGTGATTTTAGATTTGTTTCAGATGCTGTACCATAGATTTGATATCCATATTCCAAGATAGGTCTCATTAGAGATGTGTAAGTTAATTTTAGTGTTGTTGCTTCAGCTCCCCACTCTTCCTGAAATATATTTCAAGATTTTTAGTCGGTCTCTTCCTTTTCTAACAACTCCTTCAATATGTTTACTGGAGTTAATTTCTGGATCCAGGGTGTAGCCGAGATATTTAGGATGTTTATTATATTGCAATTGTTGTTCTTTCAGAATAATTTTGGTCTTATTTTGTATAGTTTCTTATCGGTAGTAAAAAGACAGGTTTCAGATTTTTGGGGGTTAAATTCTAATTTATGTTTATTAGCAAATTTTTCTAGGTGGAGAAGAGTCTTGTTCAAATCTCTTTCAGTTTTTTCCAGTTAGTGTTGCTGCTCCATAGAATA
>CP092874.1:76478636-76547280 GCA_030710605.1 Cordylochernes scorpioides
CCTGAATAAAAGTTAACCCATTGATGTTTAGGTGTCGATGTCAAAAAATAACAATCACTAGACCTCTAGGTTAAACAATCGATGTTTGTTCATAACCTGCACAATCATGTAACAATGCGATGGTTCACACAATTTGCCTAAATAATTAAATGGAAATTGAGGAATAAAAACATGAACTACAGTGATCTTGAGGCTAATGAAGATGATTGGGTAATGAATATGTTAATTTTAAAAAATATTTATAAATATATTTAAAATTTAACAACTATATTGATTCCTGAAGATATAAGAAAGTGGAATAGGAAGTAGATAAAATGTCTAAAGCGTCTCTATAAGGAAACGAAGTTAAAACTGCTGTCAGTCAACTTCATGTCGAAAGGATTTGAGTTCCCTTCTACGCTCGTGGAGGATCGAGAAGAAATTTGATTGCCTTACAAGGTGTATTTAACATTTTTTTGATATCTATTAAGGATAAAAGTGAATATACGCAAGTATTGACTAGTAAACCGACTTCAAAGTGGTATAACCATGTGATGGCAGCCATCTTGGATTCGGTCCGGCAAGAATATCAAAGCGAAATCTCGAAAAATAAAATAAATATCGAAATAATCACTTTTAGGGAAGATACACAAGGCTTTGTTCTCACAACCTACATATTTCTATTTCAATTTAATTTTAACATTAAGGAAAAACTTTGAAAACTTAGGTTGACCATTTGAAGCACATGTCCGGCAGCCATATTGACTGTATATGACAAAATAACGCTTACCATGACACGAAACAAGATTAATAGTAATATTTATGTACTAAAGATTCATGCTATAGATATAAATAACACGATTGTATGTGAAGTAGTTGTTGGTATAGTAGATGATAGGTGATCGTTTGGTAAATAATGGCTAGACGCCATGTTTTGAGCTTATATGACAAACGGTTATGGACGTGCAACAAGAAGAAATATGTAGATGCATGCAATACATGTAGATGATAAAGGTTAGAATGAAAGGCACGAGGCCTGTACTCACCAGTGGCCGCGACGTGGGCCCGCTCGCCTCGCACAACCCAAACAGACGAAGTCGCCTTCCTCGATGCCAGCGCCACCCGTCGCTGATTGGCTGGCGGCGTCACGTGACTCCAACCGCCACCAGCGCTCCTAACTACCATTGTAATTTGATTTGATCGGTCCAAAGAGCTTCTCATTATGTTGACTTCTTATCATAAGATTCGCGCAATACAGTACTCGATACTCATACCTTATTTACACTACCTCCTCATTTTTCTTTCAGAATAATATAACAAGCTATCATTTAATAACATCATATACCCCAAACCATTAAAAAAAAAAAAATTCTATTTTATATTTTACAAATTTAAAATTATTGTGTTGCACATTTTTTTAATATAAAAAAATATTTTACTAAAAACTTTATAATTTTAATTAAAAAAGGCTTTTTTAAAAATATCAAAAGAAAAAATTAAAACGAAGAGTCGTGCGAATTTAAAATGATGATATTTTAAAAAATGATTAGCAATAGATGTTTTATGATATATTTCGCCATAGATTGACAGATCTAACAGTACAAGTACATAGGATATTTTCCAGAACAATCTAGCAATCATTTTCATACCATAAAAATGTAGTATTATTCAACAACATAACACGTATTATTCTCATAAAACACAAAGCGTTATCGGGATATCCTGTAAAAACGAACTATCAATGATATATTCTTAGAATCGTTTCCCTTGTATTTACAGTCGATACGTTGAATAGAGAATATTCAAGCTGAACGAAAGTAGAATAAAGCACTTTAAGGTGCTATAGTTTCCCAAAAGATCTTTAAATTTCGAATCCAAAGAATCTTTTGAGAAATATAAATTGCAACATAACATTGCCACCGAAGATAAATTTCTATAATTAAATTACACCACTTCATCCCTAGTTGTATTATGTACAATAAACGCCTTGAATTATCACTTTATAGCTTACCACAACGTCACTAGATATTCTGTTATCTGTGCAAGAAACGCCTTAAAATATCATTGTTGTAGATTGATGGATCCTGGAACAGACGGATATTTTAGTAATTGTGCCACATCGTCCCTAGATATTCTGTTATCTGTGCAAGAAACGCCTTAAAATACCATTGTTGTAGATTGATGGATCTTGGAAGGGGCGGAAATTTTAGCAATTGTACCATATCGTCCGTCCCTAGATATTCTGTTATCTGTACAAGAAACGCATTGAACTACCATGGTTGTAGATTGATGGATCCTGGAACAGATGGATATTTTAGGAATTGTATCACATCGTACCTAGATATTCTGTTATCCGTAAAAGAAATGCCTTAAAATACCATGGTTGTAGATTGATGGATCCTGGAACAGACGGATATTTTAGCAATTGTACCACATCGTACCTAAATCTTCTGTTACCTGTACAAGAAATGCCTTAAACTACCATGGTTGTTGATTGATGGATCCTGGAACAGACAGATATTTTAGTAATTGTATCACGTCGTCCCTAGATATTCGGTTATTCGTACAAGAAACGCCTTAAAATACCATGGTTGCAGATTGATGGATATTGGAAGTGACGGATATTTTAGTAATTTTACCACGTCGTCCCTAGATATTCTGCTACCTGTTCAAGAAACGCCTTAAAATACCATGGTTGTAGATTGATGGATCCTGGAAGGGACGTATATTTTAGTAATTGAGCCACATAGTCTCTAGATATTCTCTTATCTGTACAAGAAACGCCTTGAACTACCTTGGTTGTAGATTGATGGATCCTAGAACAGACGGATTTTTTACCAATTCTACCACATCGTTCCTAGATATTCTGCTATTCGTACAAAAAAGGTCTTAAAATACCATGGTTGTAGGTTGATGGATCCTGAAACAGACGGATATTTTAGCAATTGTACCACATCGTACCTAGATATTCGGTTATTCGTACAAGAAACGCCTTAAAATACCATGGTTGTAGATTGATGGATATTGGAAGAGACGGATATTTTAGTAATTGTACCACGTCGTCCCTAGATATTCAGTTATTCGTACAAGAAACGCCTTAAAATACCATAGTTGTAGATTGATGGATCCTGGAAGGGACGGATATTTTAGTAATTGTATCACATCGTCCCTATGTATTCTGTTACCTGTACAAGAAAGGCCTTAAACAAACATGGTTGTAGATTCATGGATCCTGGAAGGGACGGATATTTTAGAAATTGTGCCACATAGTCTCTAGATATTCTGTTATCTGTACAAGAAACGTCTTGAACTACCATGGTTGTAGATTGATGGATCCTAGAACAGACGGATATTTTAGTAATTGTACCACGTCGTTCCTAGATATTCTGTTAACTGTACAAGAAACGCCTTGAACTACCATGGTTGTAGATTGATGGATCCTAGAACAGACGGATATTTTAGTAATTGTACCACGTCGTTCCTAGATATTCTGTTAACTGTACAAGAAACGCCTTGAACTACCATGGTTGTAGATTGATGGATCCTGGAACAGACGGATATTTTAGTAATTGTATCACATCGTCCCTAGATATTCGGTTATTCGTACAAGAAACGCCTTAAAATACCAAGGTTGTAGATTGATGGATCCTGGAACAGACGGATATATTAGTAATTGTATCACGTCTTCCTTAGATATTCTGTTAACTGTACAAGAAACGCCTTGAACTACCATGGTTGTAGTTTGATTTATCCTGTAACAGACGGATATTTTAATAATTGTACAGCATCGTCCCTAGATATTCTCTTATCTGTACAAGAAACGCCTTAAAATACCGTGGTTGTAGATTGATGGATCCCGGAACAGACGGATATTTTAGTAATTGTATCACGTCGTCCCTAGATATTCGGTTATTCGTACAAGAAACGCCTTAAAATACCGTGGTTATAGATTAATGACCCTGGAACAAAAGGATATTTTAGTAATTGTACCACATCGTCGCTAGATATTCTGTTACCTGTACAAGAAACGCTTTGAGCTACCATGATTGTAGTTTGATGTATCCTGTAACAGACGGATATTTTAATAATTGTACAGCATCGTCCCTAGATATTCTCTTATCTGTACAAGAAACGCCTTAAAATGCCAAGGTTCCAGATTGATGGATATTGGAAAAGAAGGATATTTTAGTAATTGTACCACAACGTCACTAGATATTCTGTTTCCTGTACAAGAAACACCTTGAACTACCATGGTTGTAGATTGATGGATCCAGGAAGAGATGGATATTTTAGTAATTGCACCGTATCTTAACCTAAATCTTCTGTTACCTGTACAAGAAACGCCTTAAACTACCATGGTTGTAGATTGATGGATCCAGGAAGAGATGGATATTTTAGTAATTGCACCGTATCTTAACCTAAATCTTCTGTTACCTGTACAAGAAACGCCTTAAACTACCATGGTTGTAGATTGATGGATCCTGGAACAGACAGATATTTTAGTAATTGTATCACGTCGTCCCTAGATATTCGGTTATTCGTACAAGAAACGCCTTAAACTATCATGGTTGTAGATTGATGGATCCTGAAACAGACGGATATTTTAGTAATTGTACCACGTCGTTCCTAGATATTATGTTAACTGTACAAGAAACGCCTTGAACTACCATGGTTGTAGATTGATGGATCCTGGAACAGACGGATATTTTAGTAATTGTATCACATCGTCCCTAGATATTCGGTTATTCGTACAAGAAACGCCTTAAAATACCAAGGTTGTAGATTGATGGATCCTGGAACAGACGGATATATTAGTAATTGTATCACGTCTTCCTTAGATATTCTGTTAACTGTACAAGAAACGCCTTGAACTACCATGGTTGTAGTTTGATTTATCCTGTAACAGACGGATATTTTAATAATTGCACAGCATCGTCCCTAGATATTCTCTTATCTGTACAAGAAACGCCTTAAAATACCGTGGTTGTAGATTGATGGATCCCGGAACAGACGGATATTTTAGTAATTGTATCACGTCGTCCCTAGATATTCGGTTATTCGTACAAGAAACGCCTTAAAATACCGTGGTTATAGATTAATGACCCTGGAACAAAAGGATATTTTAGTAATTGTACCACATCGTCGCTAGATATTCTGTTACCTGTACAAGAAACGCTTTGAGCTACCATGATTGTAGTTTGATGTATCCTGTAACAGACGGATATTTTAATAATTGTACAGCATCGTCCCTAGATATTCTCTTATCTGTACAAGAAACGCCTTAAAATACCGTGGTTGTAGATTGATGGATCCCGGAACAGACGGATATTTTAGTAATTGTATCACGTCGTCCCTAGATATTCGGTTATTCGTACAAGAAACGCCTTAAAATACCGTGGTTATAGATTAATGACCCTGGAACAAAAGGATATTTTAGTAATTGTACCACATCGTCGCTAGATATTCTGTTACCTGTACAAGAAACGCTTTGAGCTACCATGATTGTAGTTTGATGTATCCTGTAACAGACGGATATTTTAATAATTGTACAGCATCGTCCCTAGATATTCTCTTATCTGTACAAGAAACGCCTTAAAATGCCAAGGTTGCAGATTGATGGATATTGGAAAAGAAGGATATTTTAGTAATTGTACCACAACGTCACTAGATATTCTGTTTCCTGTACAAGAAACACCTTGAACTACCATGGTTGTAGATTGATGGATCCAGGAAGAGATGGATATTTTAGTAATTGCACCGTATCTTAACCTAAATCTTCTGTTACCTGTACAAGAAACGCCTTAAACTACCATGGTTGTAGATTGATGGATCCTGGAACAGACAGATATTTTAGTAATTGTATCACGTCGTCCCTAGATATTCGGTTATTCGTACAAGAAACGCCTTAAACTATCATGGTTGTAGATTGATGGATCCTGAAACAGACGGATATTTTAGTAATTGTACCACGTCGTTCCTAGATATTCTGTTAACTGTACAAGAAACGCCTTGAACTACCATGGTTGTAGATTGATGGATCCTGGAACAGACGGATATTTTAGTAATTGTATCACATCGTCCCTAGATATTCGGTTATTCGTACAAGAAACGCCTTAAAATACCATGGTTGTAGATTGATGGATCCTGGAACAGACGGATATATTAGTAATTGTATCACGTCTTCCTTAGATATTCTGTTAACTGTACAAGAAACGCCTTGAACTACCATGGTTGTAGTTTGATTTATCCTGTAACAGACGGATATTTTAATAATTGTACAGCATCGTCCCTAGATATTCTCTTATCTGTACAAGAAACGCCTTAAAATACCGTGGTTGTAGATTGATGGATCCCGGAACAGACGGATATTTTAGTAATTGTATCACGTCGTCCCTAGATATTCGGTTATTCGTACAAGAAACGCCTTAAAATACCGTGGTTATAGATTAATGACCCTGGAACAAAAGGATATTTTAGTAATTGTACCACATCGTCGCTAGATATTCTGTTACCTGTACAAGAAACGCTTTGAGCTACCATGATTGTAGTTTGATGTATCCTGTAACAGACGGATATTTTAATAATTGTACAGCATCGTCCCTAGATATTCTCTTATCTGTACAAGAAACGCCTTAAAATGCCAAGGTTGCAGATTGATGGATATTGGAAAAGAAGGATATTTTAGTAATTGTACCACAACGTCACTAGATATTCTGTTTCCTGTACAAGAAACACCTTGAACTACCATGGTTGTAGATTGATGGATCCAGGAAGAGATGGATATTTTAGTAATTGCACCGTATCTTAACCTAAATCTTCTGTTACCTGTACAAGAAACGCCTTAAACTACCATGGTTGTAGATTGATGGATCCTGGAACAGACAGATATTTTAGTAATTGTATCACGTCGTCCCTAGATATTCGGTTATTCGTACAAGAAACGCCTTAAACTATCATGGTTGTAGATTGATGGATCCTGAAACAGACGGATATTTTAGTAATTGTACCTCGTCGTCCCTAGATATTCTGTTAACTGTACAAGAAACGCCTTGAACTACCATGGTTGTAGATTGATGGATCCTGAAACAGACGGATATTTTAGTAATTGTACCACGTCGTCCCTTGATATTCTGTTAACTGTACAAGAAACGCCTTGAACTACCATGGTTGTAGATTGATGGATCCTGAAACAGACGGATATTTTAGTAATTGTACCACGTCGTCCCTTGATATTCTGTTAACTGTACAAGAAACGCCTTGAACTACCGTGGTTGTAGATTGATGGATCCTGAAACAGACGGATATTTTAGTAATTGTACCACGTCGTCCCTAGATATTCTGTTAACTGTACAATAACGCCTTGAACTACCATGGTTGTAGATTGATGGATCCAGGAAGAGATGGATATTTTAGTAATTGCACCGTATCTTAACCTAAATCTTCTGTTACCTGTACAAGAAACGCCTTAAACTACCATGGTTGTAGATTGATGGATCCTGGAACAGACAGATATTTTAGTAATTGTATCACGTCGTCCCTAGATATTCGGTTATTCGTACAAGAAACGCCTTAAACTATCATGGTTGTAGATTGATGGATCCTGAAACAGACGGATATTTTAGTAATTGTACCACGTCGTCCCTTGATATTCGGTTATTCGTACAAGAAACGCCTTGAGCTACCATGATTGTAGTTTGGTGTATCCTGTAACAGACGGATATTTTAATAATTGTACAGCATCGTCCCTAGATATTCTCTTATCTGTACAAGAACCGCCTTAAAATGCCAAGGTTGCAGATTGATGGATATTGGAAAAGAAGAATATTTTAGTAATTGTACCACGTCGTCCTTTGATATTCTGTTAACTTCACAAGAAAAGCCTTAAAATACCATGGTTGTTGTTTGATGTATCATGAAATAGACGGATATTTTAGCAATTGTATCATATGTTCCCTAGATATTCTGTTACCCGTACAAGAATCGTCTTATATTACCATTGTTGTAGCTTATAGAACCTAGAATATATGGAAATATTAGTAATTTTACCACAATGTTCACAGTTGCCCTGTTATAAGTACAAG
The DNA here is from genome assembly GCA_030710605.1 of Cordylochernes scorpioides. Classification (NCBI taxonomy): domain Eukaryota; kingdom Metazoa; phylum Arthropoda; class Arachnida; order Pseudoscorpiones; family Chernetidae; genus Cordylochernes; species Cordylochernes scorpioides. Next base: position 76,486,697 of record CP092874.1, read on the forward strand.
AAATATCATAAATTTCTCTAACTGGAAAAACCTCGAATATAGTATTTTTTTCACTAACACATTCTCTAGTTGTTTTGTTACAAATACAAGTAAAGCCCAAAAATTTAAAATGTTGTAGCTAGAATCTAAATTATATGTCTATTTTAATACCTGTAGCACATTGTACATATATTTCTGTTATAATAGGGATGATGAAAAGAGAGAGAGAAAGAGTTCTTTTTTTACTCATGAAGCATTTTTCAAAGTAAAATTCATTATTTTTTTCTACTCGAATCGAGAAGATAATATTGACGTGAATTTGCCAAACTATTAGATATTGAAGAATCTAGAGTTTTGAAACGTTATACCTGTATGATTGTTATCAATTCACGAATCAATTTTCGAATATTTAACACAATTTAAACCATTTTTTAGAAGTATTATATAATAGGAAAGATACAAAGAATATTAGCATGGTCCCTGCGATACTTGTTTTAACGGTATAACTACTGAAATAAGTAGAATACAAAGAAAATTTGCATGGTCCCTGCGATATTTGTTTTTTTTTTATATAACTACTTCCCATAGGAAATATGCAGAGAATATTAGCATGGTCCCGGCGATACCAGTCGACGGGACAAATACTACAATAGGAAGGATAAAGAGAATATAGGCATGGTCACTGCGATACCAGTACTACGGTACAACTACTACAATAGGAAGTATGCAGAGAATATTAGCATGGTCCCTGCGATACCAGTTCGGCGGTAAAACTATTACAAAAAGAAGGATACCGAGAATATTAGCATGGCCCTGTGATACCAGTTCGACGTTACAACTACTACAAAAGAAAGGATACAGAAAATATTAGCATGGTCCCGTATGATACTTGTTCGACGGTATAATTAATTCAATAGTAAGGATACATAGAATATTAGGATGGCCTCTGCGATACAAATTCGGCGGTACAACTGCTACAATAGGAAGTATGCAGAGAATATTAGCTTGGTCCCTGCGATACCAGTTCGACGTGACAAATACTACAATAGGAAGGATACAAAGAATATTAGAATGGCCCATGCGATACCAGTTCTGCAGTATAACTGCTACAATAGGAAGGTTACAGAGAATATTAGCATGGTCCTTGATACCAGTTCGGAGGAACAACTACTACAATAGGAAGGATACAGTGAATATTAGCATGGCCCCTGCGACACTTGTTCGTTGGTATAATTACTTCAATACGAAGAATAAAAAAATATTAGCATTGCCCCTGCGATACCAGTTCGGCGGTACAACTACCACAAAAGAAAGGCTACAGAAAATATTAACATGGTCCCGTATGATACTTATTCGACGGTATAATTAATTCAATAGTAAGGATACATAGAATATTAGGATGGACCCTGCGATACAAGTTCGGCGGTACAACTACTACAAAAGGAAGGATAAAGAAAATATTACCATGGTCGCTACGATAATTGTTCGGCGGTACAACTACTACAATAGGTAGTATATAAAGAATATTAGCATGCTCCATGCGACACCAATTCGACAGTACACTACTACAATAAGAAGGATGCAAATATAATCAGCATGGCCCCTGCGATACCAGTTCGACGGTACATTACTACAAAAGGAAGAATATAGAGAATATTAGAATGGTTCTTGCGATACTATTACAGGGTACAACTACTACAATCAGAAGGAGATACAGAATATAAGCATGATCACTGTGATACCAGTTCAGCGCTACAACTACTACAATAGGAAGGATACAGAGAAGATAAGCATGGCCCTACGATACCAGTTCGGTAGTACAACTACTACAAAAGAAAGGATATATAGAATATTAGAATGGTTCCTGCGATAACAGTTCGGTAGTACAACTACTACAAAAGAAAGGATATATAGAATATTAGCATGGTCCCTGCGGGATACCAGTTCGGCGGTACAACCTCTACAATAGGAAGGATAGAGTGAATATTAACAAGGCCCCTGCGATACTTGTTCGATAGCATAATCACTTCAATAGGAAGGATAAATAGAATATTAGCATGGCCCCTGCGATACCAGTTCGGCGGTACAACTACTACAAGAGGTAGGATACAAAGAATATTAGCATGGCCCCTACGATACCATTTTGGTGGTACAATAACTATAAATGGAAGGATATAGAGAATATTAGATTAGTTCCTGCGATACCAGTTCGGCGGGAAAACTACTTTAATCAAAAGGATACAGAGAAAATTAGTATGGTCCCTATGATACTTGTTCGACAGTATAATCACTTCAATAGGAAGGATACAAAGAATATTACCATGGCCCATGTGATACCAGTTCGGCGGGAAAACTACTTTAATCAAAAGGATACAGAGAAAATTAGTATGGTCCCTATGATACTTGTTCGACAGTATAATCACTTCAATAGGAAGGATACAAAAAATATTACCATGGCCCATGTGATACCAGTTCGACGGTAAACTATTACAATAGGAAGGATACAGAGAAGATTAGCATGTCCTCTACGATACCATTTTGGCGGTACAACTACTATAAATAGAAAGATATAGAGAATATTAGATTGGTTCCTGCGATATCAGTTCTTGGGTACAAGTACTACAACAGGAGGGATACAGAGAATAAAAGCATGGTCCTGCGATATCAGTTCGGCGGTACAACTGTTACAATAAGAAGGATACAGAGAATATTAGCATGGTCCTGCGATGCCAGTTCGACGGGACAAATACTACAATAGGAAGGATAACGAGAATAAAAGCATGGTCACTCCGATACAAGTACTACGGTACAACTACTACAATAGGAAGTATGCAGAGAATATTAGCATGGTCCCTGCGATACCAGTTTGGCGGTAAACCTACTACAAAAGGAAGGATACCGAGAATATTAGCATGGCCCCTGCGATACTTGTTCGATGGTATAATTACTTCGATAGGAAGGATAAATAGAATATTAGCATGGTTTCTGCGATACCAGTACCACGGTACACTACTACAATAATAAGGATACAGATAATTTTAGCATGGGATTGCGCTACCAGTTCTGCGGCAGAACTACTCAAAAAGGAAGGATCCAGAGATTATTAGCATGGTTCTGCGATACCATTCAGGAGATACAACTACTACAAAAGTTATGATACAGAAAATATGAGCATAATCCCTGTGTGTGTGAGTGTGTGTGATAATTTTTCGACGGTATAACTACTACAATAGGTAGGATACAAAGAATATTACCATTCCCCATGAGATACCAGTTCGATGGTAAACTACTACAATAGGAAGGATGAAAAGAATATCAGCATGGCTTCCGCGATACAATTTGGACGGTAAAACTACTATATAAGAAAGGATGAAGAGAATATTAGAATGGTTCCTGCGACACCAGTTCGACGGAAAACTACTACAATAAGAAGGATGCAAATAATATCAGCATGGCCCCTGCGATCACAGTTCGACGATACATTGCTACAAAAGGAAGGTTATAGAGAATATTAGAATGGTTCCTGCTATACTAGTACAGGGTACAACTACTACAATCAGAAGGAGATACAAAATATAAGCATGATCACCGCGATACCAGTTCAGCGCTACAATTACTACAATAGGAAGGATACAGAGAAGATTAGCATGGCCCTACGATACCAGTTCGGTGGTACAACTACTACAAAAGGAAGGATATAGAGAATATCAGCATGTCCTCTACGATACCATTTTGGCGGTAAAACTACTATAAATAGAAAGATATAGAGAGTATTAGATTGGTTCCTGCGATACCAGTTCTGGGGTACAAGTACTACAACAGGAGGGATACAGAGAATAAAAGCATGGTCCTGCAATATCAGTTCGGCATTACAACTGGTACAATAGGAAGGATACAGAGAATATTAGCATGGTCCCTGCGATACCAGTTCGACGGGACAAATACTACAATAGGAAGGATAACGAGAATATAAGCATGGTCACTGCGATACAAGTACTACGGTACAACTACTACAATAGAAGGGATACAAAGAATATCAGCATGGCCCCTGCGATACTAGTTCGGCGGTACAACTACTACAATAGGATGTATACAGTGAATATTAGCATGGCTCTGCGTACTTGTTCGATGATATAATTACTTCATTACGAAGAATAAAAATATTATTAGCATTGCTCCTGCGATACCAGTGTTCGACGGTACAACTAATTCTAATGGAGGATACATAAATATTAGCATGGTCCCTCTGATACTTGTTCGAAGGTATAATTACTTCAATACGAAGGATAAAAATAATATTAGCATGTCCCCTGCGATACCCGTTCGGCGGTACAACAACTACAAAAGGAAGGATACAGAATAATTACCATGGTCCCTACGATAATTGTTCGGCGGTACAACTACTACAATAGGTAGGATTCAAAGAATATTAGCATGCTCCATGCGACACCAGTTCGACGGTAAACTACTTCAATAAGAAGGATGCAAAGAATATCAGCATGGCCCCTGCGATACCAGTTCGACGGTACAACTACTTCAAAAAAAGGGATATAGAGAATATTAGAATGGCTCCTGCGATACTAGTACAGGGTACAACTACCACAATCAGAAGGTAACAGAATATATGCATGGTCCCTGCGATACCATTTCGACGGTAAACTACAACAATAGGAAGGATACAGAGAAGATTAGCATGGCTCTACGATACCAGTTTGGTGGTACAACTACTACAAAAGGAAGGATGCAGAGAATATTAGTATGGTCCTTGCGATAACAGTTCGGCGGTACAACTACTAAAAAAGGAAGGATGCAGAGAATATTAGTATGGTCCCTGCGATACTTGTTCAATGTAATATTTACTTCAATAGGAAGGATAAATAGATAATTAGCATGGCCCCTGCAATAACATTTCGACGGTATAACTAATACATTAGGTAGGATACAAAAATATAAACATGGTTCCTGCGATACCAGTACCACGGTACACTACTACAATAGTGAGGATACAGAGAATTTTAACATGGCCCCTGCGATACTAATTCGGCGGTATAACTACTACAAAAGTAAGGATATAGGAAATATTCACACATGGTCCCTGTGATAATTGTTCGACGGTATAACTACTACAATAGGTAGGATACAAAGAATATTAGCATGCTCCATACGATACCAGTTCGACGGTAAACTACTACAATAGAAAAGATACAGTGAATATTAGAATGGCCTCTGCGATACTTGTTCGATGGTATAATTATTTCAATAGAAGGAATACAAATAATATTAGAATAGTCCCTGTGATACTCGTTCGACTGTATAATTACTACAATAGGAAGGATACAAAGAATATTAACATGGTCCCTGCGATACCAGTTCGACGGTAAACTACTACAATAGGAATGATACAAAGAAGATTAGCATGGCCTCTACGATACCAGTTTGGCAGTACAACTACTATAAATAGAAGTATATAGAGATAATTAGGTTGGTGCAGGCACAACTATTTCGGCGGTCACACTACTACAATTTGAAGGATACAGAGAATATTATAAATATCCCTGCGATACTTGTTCGTCGGTATAATTAATTCAAAAGGAAGGATACAAAGAATATTAGAATGGCCCATGCGATACCAGTTCGACGGTAAACTACTACAATAGGAAGGATACAGAGAAGATTAGCAAGGTCCCTGGGATACCAGTTCGGGTGTACAACTACTACAATAGGAGGGATACAGAGAATATAAGCATGGTCCTTCGATATCAGTTCGGGGTACAACTACTACAACAGGAAGGGAACAGAGAATATAAGAATGTTCCTGCGATGCCAGTTCGACGGAAAACTACTACAATAGGAAGGATGCAAAGAATATCAGCATGGCCCCTGCGATACCAGTTCAACGGTGCAACTACTACAAAAGGAAGGATATGTTGAATATTAGAATGGTTTCCGCTATACTAGTTCGGCGGTACAACTACTAAATCAGAAGGATACAAAGAATATTAGCATAGTCCCTGCGATACCATTTCGACGGTAAGTTACTACAAAAGGAAGTATACAGAGAAGATTAGCATGGCCCCTACGATACCAGTTCGCTGGTACAACTACTACAAAAGGAAGGATAAAGATAATATTAGAATGGTTCCTGCGATACCAGTTAGGCGGTACAACTGTTACAACAGAAAGGATACAGAGAATATTAGCATGATCGCCGCGATATCAGTCCTGCAGTACACCTACTACAATAGGAAGGATACAGAGAATATTAGCATGGTCCCTGCGATACCAGTTCGGCATTACAACTGGTACAATAGGAAGGATACAGAGAATATTAGCATGGTCCTTCGATATCAGTTCGGCGGTACAACTGTTACAATGGGAAGGATGCAGAGAATATAAGCATGGTACTGCGATACCATTTCGGCGGTATAACTGCTACAATAGGAAGGATACCGAGAATATAAGCATGGTCCTTCGATATCAGTTCGGCGGTACAACTGTTACAATAGGATGGATGCAGAGAATATAAGCATGGTACTGCGATACCATTTCGGCGGTATAACTGCTACAATAGGAAGGATACCGAGAATATAAGCATGGTCCTTCGATATCAGTTCGGCGGTACAACTGTTACAATAGGAAGGATGCAGAGAATATAAGCATGGTACTGCGATACCATTTCGGCGGTATAACTGCTACAATAGGAAGGATACCGAGAATATAAGCATGGTCCTTCGATATCAGTTCGGCGGTACAACTGTTACAATAGGATGGATGCAGAGAATATAAGCATGGTACTGCGATTCCATTTCGGCGGTATAACTGCTACAATAGGAAGGATACCGAGAATATAAGCATGGTCCTTCGATATCAGTTCGGCGGTACAACTGTTACAATAGGAAGGATGCAGAGAATATAAGCATGGTACTGCGATACCATTTCGGCGGTATAACTGCTACAATAGGAAGGTTACCGAGAATATAAGCATGTTCCTTCGATATCAGTTCGGCGGTACAACTGTTACAATAAGAAGGATGCAGAGAATATAAGCATGGTACTGTGATACCAGTTCGGCGGTATAACTGTTACAATAGGAAGGATAAAGAGAATATTAGCATGGTCCTGCGACACCAGTTCGGCATTACAACTGGTACAATAGGAAGGATACAGAGAATATTAGCATGGTGTCTGTGATACCAGTTCGGGGTACAACTACTACAATAGGAAGGAAACAGAGAATATAAGCATGGTCCTGCGATGCCAGTTCGACGGAAAACTACTAAAATAGGAAGGATGCAAAGAATATCAGCATGGACCCTGCGATACCAGTTCGACCGTACAACTAATACAATCAGAAGGATACAGAGAATATTAGTATGGTCCTTGCGATAACAGTTCGGCGGTACAACTACTAAAAAAGGAAGGATGCAGAGAATATTAGTATGGTCCCTGCGATACTTGTTCAATGTAATATTTACTTCAATAGGAAGGATAAATAGAATATTAGCATGGCCCCTGCAATAACATTTCGTCGGTATAACTAATACATTAGGTAGGATACAAAAATATAAACATGGTTCCTGCGATACCAGTACCACGGTACACTACTACAATAGTGAGAATACAGAGAATTTTAACATGGCCCCTGCGATACTAATTCGGCGGTATAACTACTACAAAAGTAAGGATATAGGAAATATTCACACATGGTCCCTGTGATAATTGTTCGACGGTATAACTACTACAATAGGTAGGATACAAAGAATATTAGCATGCTCCATACGATACCAGTTCGACGGTAAACTACTACAATAGAAAAGATAGAGTGAATATTAGAATGGCCTCTGCGATACTTGTTCGATGGTATAATTATTTCAATAGAAGGAATACAAATAATATTAGAATAGTCCCTGTGATACTCGTTCGACTGTATAATTACTACAATAGGAAGGATACAAAGAATATTAACATGGTCCCTGCGATACCAGTTCGACGGTAAACTACTACAATAGGAATGATACAAAGAAGATTAGCATGGCCTCTACGATACCAGTTTGGCAGTACAACTACTATAAATAGAAGTATATAGAGATAATTAGGTTGGTGCAGGCACAACTATTTCGGCGGTCACACTACTACAATTTGAAGGATACAGAGAATATTATAAATATCCCTGCGATACTTGTTCGTCGGTATAATTAATTCAAAAGGAAGGATACAAAGAATATTAGAATGGCCCATGCGATACCAGTTCGACGGTAAACTACTACAATAGGAAGGATACAGAGAAGATTAGCAAGGTCCCTGGGATACCAGTTCGGGTGTACAACTACTACAATAGGAGGGATACAGATAATATAAGCATGGTCCTTCGATATCAGTTCGGGGGTACAACTACTACAACAGGAAGGGAATAGAGAATATAAGAATGTTCCTGCGATGCCAGTTCGACGGAAAACTACTACAATAGGAAGGATGCAAAGAATATCAGCATGGCCCCTGCGATACCAGTTCAACGGTGCAACTACTACAAAAGGAAGGATATGTTGAATATTAGAATTGTTTCTGCTATACTAGTTCGGCGGTACAACTACTACAATCAGAAGGATTCAAAGAATATTAGCATGGTCCCTGCGATACCATTTCGACGGTAAGTTACTTTAATAGGAAGTATACAGAGAAGATTAGCATGGCCCCTACGATACCAGTTCGCTGGTACAACTACTACAAAAGGAAGGATAAAGATAATATTAGAATGGTTCCTGCGATACCAGTTAGGCGGTACAACTGTTACAACAGAAAGGATACAGAGAATATTAGCATGATCGCCGCGATATCAGTTCTGCAGTACACCTACTACAATAGGAAGGATACAGAGAATATTAGCATGGTCCCTGCGATACCAGTTCGGCATTACAACTGGTACAATAGGAAGGATACAGAGAATATTAGCATGGTGTCTGTGATACCAGTTCGGGGTACAACTACTACAATAGGAAGGATACCGAGAATATAAGCATGGTCCTTCGATATCAGTTCGGCGGTACAACTGTTACAATAGGAAGGATGCAGAGAATATAAGCATGGTACTGCGATACCATTTCGGCGGTATAACTGATACAATAGGAAGGTTACCGAGAATGTAAGCATGTTCCTTCGAGAGAGAGAGAGAGAGAGAGAGAGATATCAGTTCGGCGGTACAACTGTTACAATAAGAAGGATGCAGAGAATATAAGCATGGTACTGTGATACCAGTTCGGCATTACAACTGGTACAATAGGAAGGATACAGAGAATATTAGCATGGTGTCTGTGATACCAGTTCGGGGTACAACTACTACAATAGGAAGGATACCGAGAATATAAGCATGGTCCTGCGATGCCAGTTCGACGGAAAACTACTACAATAGGAAGGATACAGAGAAGATTAGCATGTCCCCTACGATAACAGTTTGGCGGTATAACTACTCTAAATGGTAGGATATTGAAAATATTAGATTGGTTTCTGCGATATCAGTTCGGCGGTACAACTGCTACAATAAGAAGGATAAGAGAATATTAGATTGGTTTCTGCGATATCAGTTCGGCGGTACAATTGCTACAATAAGAAGGATAAGAGAATATTAGCATAGTCCCAGCGATACCAGTTCGGGGATACAACTACTACAATAGGAGGGATACAGAGAATATTAGCATGATCCTGCGATACCAGTTCGGCATTAAAACTGGTACAATAGGAAGGATACAGATAAGATTAACATGGCCCCTACGATACCAGTTCGGTGGTACAAATACTACAAAAGGAAGGATATAGTGAATATTAGAATGGTTCTTGCGATACCAGTTAGGTGGTACAACTGTTATAATAGGAAGGATACAGAGAATATTAGCATGGTCCCTGCGATACTTGTTCGACTTTGTAATTATTTCAATAGGAAGAATACAAAGAATATTAGCATGGCCCCTGTGATACTTGTTCGACTGTATAATTACTACAATAGGAAGGATACACAAAGAATATTAGCATGGTCCTTGCGATAACAGTTCGACGGTAAACTACTACAATAGGAAGGATACAGAAAATATTAGCATGGTCTCTGTGATAATTGGTTGACGGGATAACTACTACAATATGTAGGATACAAAGAATATTAGCATGTTTGCGATACCAGTTCGACGGTAAACTACTACAATAGAAAGGATACAGAGAATATAAGCAGGGTACTGTGATACCAGTTCGGCGGTACAACTGCTACAATAGGAAGGTTAAAGAGAATATAAGCATGGTCCTACGATACCAGTACGGCGGTACAACTGCTACAATTGAAAGGATACAGAGAATATAAGCAGGGTACTGTGATACCAGTTTGGCGGTACAACACTATAAATCGTAGGATATAGAGCATATTAGATTGGTTCCTGCGATACCAGTTCGGCGGTACTACTGCTACAATAGAAAGGATACAGAGAATATAAGCAGGGTACTGTGATACCAGTTCGGCGGTACAACTGCTACAATAGGAAGGATAAAGAGAATATAAGCATGGTCCTGCGATACCAGTAGGGCGGTACAACTGCCACAATAGAAAGGATACAGAGAATATAAGCAGAGAACTGTGATACCAGTACGGCGGTACAACTGCTACAATAGGAAGGATACAGAGAATATTAGCATGGCCCATGCGATAACAGTTCGACGGTAAACTACTACAATAGAAAAGATACAGTGAATATTAGAATGGCCCCTGCGATACTTGTTCGATGGTATAATTATTTCAATAGAAGGAATACAAATAATATTAGCATATTCCCTATGATACTCGTTCGACTGTATAATTACTACAATAGGAAGGATACAAAGAATATTAGCATGGTCCCTGCGATACCAGTTCGGCGGTATAACTACTACAAAAGGAAGGATACAGAAAATATTTGCATGGTCTCTGTGTGTGTGTGATAATTGGTCGACGGTATAACTACTACAATATGTAGGATACAAAGAATATTAGCATGGTCCCTGCGATACCAGTTCGACGGTAAACTACTACAAAAGGAAGGATACAGAGAAGATTAGCATGTCCCCTACGATAACAGTTTGGCGGTATAACTACTCTAAATGGTAGGATATTGAGAATATTAGTTTGGTTTCTGCGATATCAGTTCGGGGATACAACTACTACAATAGGAGGGATACAGAGAATATTAGCATGATCCTGCGATACCAGTTCGGCATTACAACTGGTACAATAGGAATGAAACAGAGAATATTAGCATGGTCTCTGTGATACCAGTACGGCGGTACAACTACTACAATCAAAAGGATACAGAGAATATTAGCATGGTCCCTGCGACCCCATTTTGACAGTAAACTACTACAATAGGAAGGATACAGATAAGATTAGCATGTCCCCTACGATACCAGTTTGGCGGTACAACACTATAAATCGTTGGATATAGAGCATATTAGATTGGTTCCTGCGATATCAGTTCGACGGTACTACTGCTACAATAGGAAGGATAAAGAGAATATAAGCATGGTCCTGCGATACCAGTACGGCGGTACAACTGCTACAATAGAAAGGATACAGAGAATATAAGCAGGGTACTGTGATACCAGTTCGGCGGTACAACTGCTACAATAGGAAGGTTAAAGAGAATATAAGCATGGTCCTGCGAGATACCAGTACGGCGGTACAACTGCTACAATAGATAGGATACAGAGAATATAAGCAGGGTACTGTTATACCAGTTCGGCGGTACAACTGCTATAATAGGAAGGATAAAGAGAATATAAGCATGGTCCTGCAATACCAGTACGGCGGTACAACTGCTACAATAGAAAGGATACAGAGAATATAAGCAGGGTACTGTGATACCAGTTCGGCGGTACAACTGCTACAATAGGAAGGTTAAAGAGAATATAAGCATTGTCCTGCGATACCAGTACGGCGGTACAACTGCTACAATAGAAAGGATACAGAGAATATAAGCAGGGTACTGTGATACCAGTTCGGCGATACAACTGCTACAATAGAAAGGATACAGAGAATATAAGCAGGGTACTGTGATACCAGTTCGGCGGTACAACTGCTACAATAGGAAGGATACAGAGAATATTAGAATGGTCCTGCGATGCCAGTTCGGCGGAAAACTGTTACAATAGGAAGGATACAGAGAATATTAGCATGGTCCTGCGATACCAGTTCGGCGGTACAACTGTTACAATAGGAAGGATACAGAGAATATGAGCATGGTCCTGTGATACCATTTCGGCGGTATAACTGTTACAATAGGAAGGATACAGAGAATATTAGCATGGTCCTGCGATACCATTTCGGCGGTATAACTGTTACAATAGGAAGGATACAGAGAATATTAGCATGGTCCTGCGATATCAGTTCTGCAGTACACCTACTTCAATAGGAAGGACACACAGAGAAGATTAGCATAATTCCTGCGAATTTAATTCGGCTGTACATATATTACATTATTTCAATACCCTCCTACTACAATAGGAAGGATACAGAGAAGATTAGCATGGTCTATGAGCAAGGAAATCTATCAAAAAGGATAGTGCTTATTAAAAAAAATCAATAAATATCAAGGTATGCGAGGAATCTTTCCCAGAAGTTAGTTGTGTGGAGATGCTGAAAGGGTGTATGTGCATGGGTGAAAATCGAAGAGATACGGCAAAACTCGAACAATAAGTACGGTCCAAAATCCTTCATTATGGTTTCAGCGTAATTTACTATCACATTATATGGCGTTAGCTGTAAATATAAAGGGATTAAAAACTATTTTTATTATTAAATACGGTTATCATTAAGTTATTAGGTAGCGTATACTTCGATGCTGAATCTATCTAATTGTTGTAGTGTACTTCTGATGGCAAATTAGAACTATTTGAAGACAATTTTGGAAGTAGTTCTCTTCCTGTTACTATAGTTTGTAAACTGTTAGTTTTCTTCTGGGCTCAGTGGGTTTCTTTGTTGGACTCTTAAAAATTTCCTTTAAAAAAATACAGAATATTCTCACAATAAGTTTCTTTTTATTTAAAATGCTAGCTTTCAAGCGATAATAGCTCTTAAACGGGCTTAATAAAAACATCGACTATATCTAACAAGAAATACTTACAAATATATACTCGCGCAGCGTAGATATTTACAGCTGAAATTTTAAAATATATAAAGCGATAATCGCTTGAAAGCTACAAAAAAAAAAAAAAAAACTCAATGTGAAAAAATATTTTTTTATTTTTAAACGTTTTCCACCATTCTATCATGAATGTTGAAAAAAAAAAAAGAACTTTTGAGACAACCTTTCAGCATTCATGGTAAACCTATTGCGGATTTCGACAATTTAGAAAGAGGGGATCATATATCGCCACAACTCTTTTTTATTAACGCTATTAAAGGAAGCTTTCGGGCAAGCCCTTCTTCAGCTAACTAAAAAAAAAAAAGAGTTGCGGCGATATATGATCCCCTCTTTCTAAACCTTTTAGCAGTTTCCAATTAGCCTGCAACCACAAGGCCAGGGAATTGTGGCAAATATCTCTTCCTTCTATTAAGCTCTCATATCTTTAGCAACATCTTATTTTGCCTTTCTTCATTCTCTTTTTTTTTTGTGATATGCATTCATTAATCAAGACTTCGAGGAATTTATAGAAAAAGAAACACAAGTCGGGAAGAAAAGCTTCTTTTATGAGAGGATGATCATACAAGCTTTCGGGTAAGACGCCCTTCTATTTGTACCCGTAGAAGAGCGTCTTACCCGAAAGATTGTAGGATCGTCCTCGTATATAAAGAAGCTCTTCTCCTCTATAGCTAATATAGAGATTATCATTGTATTAATTCTAACTCTAGGACGTATTCATTTTTTTGCTTATGCTTATCTCTAGTACACGTGGTACTGCCTATAATAATAATGGTGGGTAGAAGTAGGCGACTGCTTTTACTGTAAGTGCACCACATGTCTACACATGTGAAAAGCAGTTCGACTTTTCACTTACAATATGCCAGAGCCCCGTTTGGTTACTTGTATTCGCTGGTGGGGTTGGTCATTTGCAAGAATCGGGGGTCATTGAAGAATTTCTTAGGACGTATTCATACTGAAAGTAGGGAACGCTAAGCAATTCTTATAAGGCAAATCAATATAATTAAGGCCGGATATCAAAGGACGTATAGTGGTATTTTCACGTCACGTATATTTTATACAAACAGGAGTTCTTACATATTCAAAGGGTGAGTTTACTTGTCAAAGGAAATGTTAAATTTAAACCTTTATCTTACATATTAACTGTCAGAAATTCAGCGAAAATAAATAAATATGTAACGATTTTTAATTCTTTTTTTTTTAATTAAAAAGGCATATATTGAATCAAAAAATCATTTATTTTACCAATATTTCAGTTGGATGAACGCCAACCTTTATCAAGGTGTTATAACACAAAAAATGTTTAAAATGTTATAACTCCTTGATAAAGTTTGGCGTTCAGCCAACTGAAATATTGGTAAAATAAATGATTTTTTTGATCCAATATATGCCTTTTTAATTAAAGATTTAATTATGGATTGCTCTATTTTCAAAACGATTTTTAATACATAATGTACATGTTGTACATTTACCAACTCAGTGATTTAGTCATCATGCATTGCCATGCCAGCTTGTTGCTCTCAGAAGTACCTAAGATTTTGTCAACAGAGACATCTCATAAATATGATGATTTATTTCACCAGGTAGTTTACATAGGCAACAGTGAAGATCTCAATATTTTTTTTTTATTCAGTTCGATTCAGAGATGTAGGAAGGCAGTATGTTTAAAATACCGATATATATATTTTCGACCATATCACGAACTGATTGGGCATATCGTGTATATAACTATGTACATTTTTAAAAGACTTGACGAAGAGTACAATGCCATGAAATCTTCAAAGTTATTTTATTCTCAGGGACAAAAGAAACATAAATAGCTAGAACCGATGATGTGTAGGAGATACCATCTTCTTCCAGGCCTTGTCCGAAGAACCAGTTGTGCTGGTCGAGTGGCCATTGTAGAATGTTGGAGACCTCTCAGAGGAGAGAAAGGCTTTCCACATTTTTAAACTTTGCCTCTACTCAACAATTTCATAGAGCCCATCGTGTATACTACTATGTATGAAGTTTGTACTCATGGACAAAACTTAAGGAAGTTTCATATTTTGATGTCATTGTTGTCTAATTTTTAAGGAAACAGAGCAATTTTGTTTACAATTGGCTATATCGTATTTCTAAAATAAAGGTCACTGTGTATCAAATATATTTCAGAGCCGACGCGCCGGGGCCTGCAGTCCGGGGAACCAGTGGGAAATATGCTACGAGAACTCTGAACATTGGACAAGACACCAACATGACTGTAGATATAAACTGTTGATTTTCAACAGCAAAGATCGGGAATCTAATCCCGATTTTTTCTGATAATAAAATTGTTTTAATGGCCCCCGATCCTTGCTAAGGTTCAACCCCACCAGTGAGTACAAGTAACCAAACGGTTCCCTTGCGCATTTATTAGTTTAAATGTCGAACTTGCATCTACCGCCATGTGTAGACAGGTGGTGCATAGTAGAACCTGTAGATAGTAAAAACAATCGCTAAATTCCCACAATAATTATCATGGCCTGTACCTTATGTACTTAGGATAAGTAAAATAACAACAACAAAAAAGAAAATTATTTTTCCACAAGCGTGACACCGATGAGTTTTAGAATGACGTGAGATTACCGTAGTTAAATAAAGATTCCTGGATCACGGCCAAGTTAATGGTCACGTCAGGACTTTCTCTCTTCTGAGAGGTCTCCAACATTCTACAATGGCCACTCGACCAGCACAACTGGTTCTTCGGACAAGGCCTGGAAGAAGATGGTATCTCCTACACATCATCGGTTCTAGCTATTTATGTTTTTTTTTTGTCCCTGAGAATGAAAGAACTTTGAAGATTTCATGGCATTGTACTCTTCGTCAAGTCTTTTAAAAATGTACATAGTCATATACACGATATGCCCAATCAGTTCGTGATATGGTCGAAAATATATATATCGGTATTTTATACATACTGCCTTCCTACATCTCTACAGTTTGCATCGTTTCCCCGATGAATTTATACATTTAGAACAAGTAATCTTTAGAATGCTATTTAGTACATTTTCGATTAGGCCATGATGTCCTCTCTAGTGTAAAATATAGTTACTTTTAAAACCATTTCAAGTTTTGGATAAGTCATATGGAGATATCTTTGGAGAATAAGACGGTTGCTGAAGTGTTGTAGTGCCGTTTTTGGCCAAATCAGATAGATGTGTGGCCGAGGATCGTCATGGTGAATAATATAATTTTGCCTTAACTACAAGTCTTCTTTAACTACAATGGTCTCTCATGTTCTGCCCGTGGAGACGTGTAATATCATTTTCAGCCGTGTTGCTTTTTTAGGCATAATAGTTTCATATCTTATTATGAGTTTTTTTTTTTACAATTTCACGAATTTATTGAATATACTTGTTGCATGATAAAAAGAGACATGAGCCAAACTCCCAAAAATTATAACTATACTATTTAAACAGATTAATAATAAATATTTAATAGATAGAGAGAGAGAGATATCTGTTTAAATAGTATAGTTATAATTTTTGGGAGGTTGGCTCATGTCTCTATCCATTAAATATATATTACTAGCCGAATGACCCGGGCAACGCCCGTGTTTTACCCGATTGAATGTTTTGATTCAAATACTATTAGTTACAATTATAAATTGGCGCCTTAATTAATTGCATATGTTAGTTAATAACTATAGCCTATGTGCTTTATCTGTCTATGTACTGTTGGCTTCCGTAGGCGTCTCTTACTGGGAAAAGGAAAGAGAGGATTCCATTTGGTTATTATCTAATATATGCATTTATTTAGGGAGCGACCCGCTCCAACACAATAGTTACATAAATAGCGAGTGGGGGGGGGGGGGGGGCAAAGGTGGCGTGACCGTAGCCAACCAATAGGAGGGCGCCATTCCAAAAAAAAGCAAACGGTGACAGAGAGAGATGACTGATTAGGAGATGAGGAAAGACGCTCGTAACTGTATATATAATTACTTGTTATTAATATAATCCCTTCGGTATAATTGTAAATAAAAGACAATTCGCCGAGGGAAGAGTTCCCTCCCCTAGTGCAAAAAAGTGATTTACATAGTACAGTTTAAATGTCACAATCTATTATAACCCCCAAGTAAAGCACGCGCAACAGAAGCCCGCGTTGATTATGCATTGAAACAAATGTAAACAACCAAAAAACTTTATTTAATTTTAAATCTTATTTTATTGGCGTATTAATGATGTAAAATATTTTCTCCCGTAGAAGGGCTTACTTGCACGAAAGCTTGAGAGATTTTTAAATAAAAAATATTTTTAAAAGAATCTTTTCCCTGGAGGCTTAATGTTCTTATTTTAATATTGATTCAAGGGATTATTTTATAGAAATTGATTATAGGTTAATGCTAATTATCTATTGAGGTTATGTCTTCTTCTTTCTTATCTCCACTCAATCATATTAAGGTATCAAGCTTGTAAAGCTTGATATTTTTGATGGTGTCTGATTTGACAACCATCATGATTGGGTAAAGTAAAATGCGTCTGCCTTTGTCATTAAGACTGGGAGCACTACTCAGTGGCAGGCCGACTTAGCTCCAAAAGAAATGGCCGCCTCTGACACGAGGAACAGACGCCATGTGCAGCCGCTCCTAACATGGAGTACAAACGCTGCTTATCCTGTATCCCTGGATCAGGATCCCTTACAGGGTACTATCAGCCGGGCCAGCTGAGCCCAGGTTTTTTAGCGAGCTTGTTACTGCTCCCCCATCCTCCTTTTTCATCCGGGCTTGGGACCGGCAACGGCGGAGTTTGAGGTTATGTGATTACAATAAATAACAAATTGGGAAGCCGGAGATTATTATTTAGGTAGGAGGAATTATACTATGATATATGCCGGGAAAATCTATGGATATATTGATTCCTTTGAGGTTTTTAGTGAGTAAAGATTCGAGTACTAGGCGCTGGTGCTAGCTCTTTATATCTTGACTAGCCGAATGATCCGGGCAACGCCCGTGTTTTACCCGATTGAATGTTTTGATTCAAATACTATTTGTTACAATTATAATTTGGCGCCTTAAATAAATGCATATGTTAGTTAATAACTATAGCCTATGTGCTTTATCTGTCTATGTACTGTTGGCTTCCGTAGGCGTCTCTTACTGGGAAAAAGAAAGAGAGGATTCCATTTGGTTATTAACTAATATATGCATTTATTTAAGGAGCGACCCGCTCCAACACGATAGTTACAAAAATGAGGGGGGGGGGGGGGCAAAGGTGGCGTGATCATAGCCGACCAATAGGAGGGCGCCATTCCAAAAAAAAAAAAAAAGCAAACCGTGACAGAGGCGACGAAGAATGACGCTCGTAACTGTATATAGAATAATAGGTTGAGGGTTCAAATGAATGGCCTGTGTTGTGCTGGTATACGAGACAGATATATATAAAATAAACTATTCCCTCAGCGAATTGTATTTAATTTATATATTATTTATAATACAATATAATGCGGTTTATGATTGTAGAACGACATTTGAAAATTATCCCGCATGTGTTTCTTTTGAACGAAAATCGAAATTTATTTTAAGGAGAAATAACGATTATTTAAAACTTTAGGAATGAAGTATGAAAGGATGAATAGTGAAGAGTAATGATAAACGGCTTATTATCTTAAATGTTTTCTATCATATGTTATATGAATGCATATATGAAATTATCTTGAAGAGTGTCGAGAGAATAGATGTATTGTTTTTATAAATATAAATTAATTGTATATCACTACTATTGTTTCAATATCATACTCTATTCTATGAATGTTATAGAAAAATGACACTTTATTTTTCCGTTCATCATTACTCTTCACAATTCATCCTTCCATACTTCATCCCTAATGTTAGAAATAATCGTTATTTCTCCTTAAAATAAATTACGATTTTTCGTTCAAAAGAAATATTTGCAGTAAAACTTGTCAAACATCATTTTGCAATAATAAGCCACATTATATTGTATTATAGATTTTTATTTCAGCTAAACCAGAATTCGCCTGTGTTTAACGACTCACTAATGATCAATCTAGACAGGAACATTACCCTCATCTCCCGTCTAACGGCAGGTCACACACAAAGGTCTTTGACAACCAAGAAAGACATTTTCCAACTTGGACGAAATATCAGGATGCTGAAACCTCCTGGGAGAACATCATATAGACATGCGTCTTAAACCAACATGATCTATACAGGAATCTTCAAGTCATTCATAGAATGAAATAACATGATATCTGCATATAAGACGCCTTAGACAAACCAAAGGGTGGATAAGAAAAAAAAAATAAAAAATAATTTATAACGTCAAACCATATATTGCCATTTGTCCAAATTTTGGCGAGATAATTTTAGATATATTCAGCTGAGGGAGTCAAATACACTTAGGTTGAAATAGAATTACATGAAAATTTATTATATTTATTGAGAAGCTTTTAGTATTTTAGAATTTTCTGTATACAACGATACAAAAAATAATAAAAAAAACATTTCGCGCTGCGCGTTAGACTTCTGAAAGTTTGCATTTGTGTCCTTAGACCTAAAATTACATAATCTTCTTGGGTCTTAGAAAGGTAAAGAAACAGTTTTGCAAGAATAATGATGTATATAACTTTTTAAAAAGAAATAAAGCAGTGGAAGACTCGAGTTGTTTTTGCGTACATGAGGAACAAACCTCAATACATCTTTTACTAGATTGTCCTGTTTTTCAAGACTATAGAATCGAAAGTAATTTAATAGTAACAGATCCAAGTATTTTATTTCCAGTAAAGAAATGTATATTAAATTCAATACCTTTTGTAGATATATTTTTAATTATATAGCAACAAATATCTTTTAAGAAACTGATAAATTATGCTTATTGTACATATTGCCAGACACTTATTTATTTTGTATACAGTTCTTTTTCTCGTTTTTTCTCTCTTTCTCATTGTTAACATCATATGACTATTCTATTCACGGCCTAAAATTATTGTATATATATATGTATAGACAAATGTAAAGGCATACATGTATGACAGCGCAAGTGTCCCTAGGGGGACATAGAACTTTAAATTACTACTCTGATCAAAAAGTTTCGACACTTTGCTCATAAGTTAAAAAAACTTTATTATTCTACCAAATTCAAATTGTCCCCTTCAAAGTAGTCCCCGTTGGCCGCGATGCACTTCAGCTACTTTTTTTCAGTCGGCAAAATACCTCTGGTAGTCTGTTTTCGGGATCGCATTCATGGCCTTCTTCGATTCCACTTTGATCTCTTCTATGCTCTGAAATTTCCGACCCTTTAACTTTTTTTGAGCTTTCCAAAGAGGAAGAAGTCGCAGGAGGCAAAATCTGGATTGTAGGGGGGTTGGGGAAACACAGAGGTTGAGTGGTCCTGCAGGAACTTCGAGATTTTGAGGGCTGTGTGCGCCGGCGCGTTATCGTGGTGGAGGATCCCCGACTTGCTCCTCCACAGCTCCGGCCGTTTCTGCTGATCGCTTCCCTCAATCGCCTTAACACTCCCAGGTAGGAGTCAGCAGTTATTGTAGAGCCTTGTTGTTGAAATTCATGATGACGATGCCCTGGTAGTCGAAGAACACCGTCAACATGACCATGACTTTGCTGGGAGCCTTCCTCGCTTTCTTTGGTCTCGGCTCATTTTTGAAGCGCCACTCCGATGCCTGTTGGGTAGTTTCCGAATCAAAGCCGTAAATCCATGTTTCGTCTCCAGTAATGACCCTCTTCAGCAATTCGGGGTCGTCGGTTGTCGCTTCGAGATTGAGACTGGCCGTTTCTTTCCGAGCGTTCTTTTGATCAAAAGTCAAATCTTTGGGAACGAGAACGCGGCGTTGAGTCTTCTCACTCCCAAAATGTCCTTCATTATCGATTGAGTCGACCCGAATGATATCCCTGATTCTTCGGCGACCTCCCTGACAGCTATTCGTCGGTCTTCACACACCAGTTCCAACACCTTGTCTACTTTTTCAGGCGTGGTTGATGTGGACGTCTCCCGGAACGCTCGTTGT
Source organism: Cordylochernes scorpioides (assembly GCA_030710605.1). Taxonomy (NCBI): domain Eukaryota; kingdom Metazoa; phylum Arthropoda; class Arachnida; order Pseudoscorpiones; family Chernetidae; genus Cordylochernes; species Cordylochernes scorpioides. The sequence goes on from CP092874.1 coordinate 76,507,825, forward strand.
CGGCGGTCTCTTCCCGACCCTCCTTGAAGCGCTTGTACCAATCGAAAACTCGTCTTCGGCTCATGACGGCATCCCCGTAGGCTGTTTGCAACATCGAAAAAATTTCGGCACCCTTGAATCCGTTTTTCACACAGAACTTGATGCAAATTCTTTGATCCTCCATTTCGGTGACTAACGAAATCGAAGCACGGGCAAAATGGCTTCACTTCGAACAGCCGCTATTCGCGCTGTTGTGGCGCGTGATTTTTGAAAATTGGCAGGTCTACAACCAAGGGCGACGCTTGCGTTTGCCACAAACCGGGAAAAATATATTGAGTTTTCAGGATTTTATGAGCAAAGTGTCTAAACTTTTTGATCAGAGTAGTAAAATAAAATTTCAAGTGAAGTAAATTTAATAGGTAAAGCTATTTATATGACAAATAATACGTGTGTCTTTTCTCTCCCCCCCCCCCCCTTAAAAATAAAAAAGAAATCCAAATGGCAATTTCGATACCTTCAAAAAGGTTGAGTCATAAAGATAGAAGTCAGAAACAGACCAAAAAGAAGACTAAGAATATATTCCTGAACTTGTTACTCGACTGTGTCTAGGAAGGAGTCAATAATGCAATCCATGTCCATTATTAATGTGCGCGTGACGACAATCTTCCATCCACCGCTACACGGCCGTGGCATACCAAATAATGCAAAGGCTTCTAATCCGGAAGCCTTTGGTTGCCATGGGCTGAAAATCGATGAAGAGCGGTGCCAACTCCTAATTTACATCCATTTGGAGAAGTTTATTGATCCGTTGTGTCTCGGTTGCCTGGCAACCAAGTCGCTGTTGCTACGAGGCATCGAGGAGGAAGGATTCTCTCAACAGCTCTAATCTTCCTCATGGAGATTTTGAAGATTTCATCTTCCACACCTTTCATCCTCTTCGTGGAGAGAGAATTCCACTCTTGATTTTTTCTTAATATTCATATTTCACTTACCCCTGGTATCAACTTTTTAACAAGTACATCTCGATATAAATCCCATAATAAGACTGCAATTACATTCCAATTATTTCCATTCACTAAGGTCATTTCAGAAAATGAACACGCTGATACTTTTACCAAATTATGGGCAGAAAAATGGCTAAAAAGACGCAAGCCCCTAAATGCCGTCCTGAACGAAAGAGACCACTTTATAAAGACAGACAATAAAACAATAAAAATATCCAGTAACGAAAATTTATACAACGTTAAAAAAACAGCAGTATATAGTAACTATACTATACTATAATAACTATACAGTAAATAGCACTTAAATAGAGAAGAGAGTACAATGCTCTCACGGTGAAGAACGGAACATTCAAAATTCTGCTATTCAAGGATGCTACCAAGATCTTTCAAAAAATGAACAAAATATACCAACCAATAAGTCCACAAAATTTAATAAGCTGTTTAATACTTTCAACAAAGGATCTGGTCAAGCCCAGTTATAGAATAAAGATTTGGCTACGTGGTCAACGATGATATAGACGTTGATGTCCCTGCATCCTGATAGATACATCATATGCCCACTCAGACCTTTAGGTCCATAAGCCGGCATGCCCTCACTACTATCTTGCTTATTAGCCAAGTACCAAATCCAGGGTTCCACGGGCAGGCGATCACCGGTCGACACTGATTAAAGCAGCCGAGCCGCTACTAATTGATACTGCGTATATTGGAGCCATCTACTCTCTTGAAAATGTCCCCAAACGCAACAATGCATCAACCAAATCATAGGCATCAACCTTCACAGAATTTATAAAGCTGACAGCTTTACTGTCAACTACTACGTTCTGGACCATCTACTTTCTGGTAAGTGTCTCGAGCGCAACCCATAGTTTCAGATCATCTGCGTACTTCACAGCCCACATGACTTCCAACCTTAAAGAGAGTACTATTAGGCGTACAAATAAGTTTTAAGGGATTTAAAAAAAAATAAATTCGAAGCTTTATTCAGAGAAATCAGTACAATATATTTCATTCAAAGTATTGTCCATCTTTAGCTACGACTTTTTCCCATCTTTCAGGCAGCATACGGATTCCGTGTCGAAAAAATGCCTCGTCTTTTGAGGCGATCCAAACATCGACCCAATTTTTCGCCTCTTCGTAAGAAGTAAAGTGCTGCTCGGTCAGGCCATGTGTAATCGAATGGAACATGTGGTAGTCTGAAGGAGCAATGTCTGGTGAATACGGCGGGTGGGGTAGGATATCCCATTGAAGCGCCTCCAAAGTCTCCTTGACAACTTTTGCAACATGTGGCCGAGCGTTGTCGTGCTGATAGATCACCTTGTCATGTCTTATGGCATATAGTGAGCGTTTGATCTTCAATGCTCGGCTTAATCGCATCAATTGTTGTTGGTAACGTTCTCCAGTGATGGTTTCGTTAGGCTGAAGTAGCTCATAGTAGATCACTCCGAGCTGATCCCACCAGATGCATAGCATTAGCTTCTTGCCATGAATATTCGGTTTGGCCGTTGAAGTTGATGCATGACCCCACGATTTTCTGCGCTTTGGGTTGTCGTAGTGAATCCACTTTTCGTCCCCCGTCACCTTTCGATGCAAAAAAAACTCTTCCGAGTTTGTCTTTTGAGCAGTAGTTCGCACGTGCAAATACGGCGCTCGATGTTTCCTGGCTTGAGTTCATATGGAACCCAATTTCCTTGTTTTTGCACCATACCCATGACCTTGAGACGGTTCGAAATCGCTTTTTGAGTCACTCCCAAGGTTTCAGCGAGCTCCTCTTGAGTTTGGCTTGAATCTTCGTCCAATAAAGCCTCCAACTCAGCATCTTCGAACTTTATTGTCCTCCCTCCGCGTTCTTTGTCTCTGGTGTCAAAATCGCCACTTTTGAAATGCCGAAACCGGTACTCACATGCTTTTATTGATAGAGCATGTTCCCCATATGCCTCACACAACAATAGATGTCCATCAGCTGCACTTTTACTCAAATTAAAACAAAAAAGCAGCGCTTCCCGCAAATTGTGTTTTGTTGGCACAAAGGATGACATGGTTAGAGCACAAAAAAAAAGTTCCTTACACTTGAGTGAAAAGACTCCTTCTGATATTTTGGGCGAAATGATGAAGCCTCAACATGAAACCTTACAAGGTCCGATGCTATTTATATAATATTTGTTGTGTCTTCTTTTGCAAATCCCTCAAAACCTATTTGTACTCCCAATACATAAAGTTTTACTAGAGTTACTGCATGCAACTGGGACACAAACTCTTTTTTAAGCGTCCCTGTATATACTTCGAAGCTTCCTGATAATCGGTTTCTCAATCTGTTCAGCAGTCCTCTTGGGTGCTTGCCTTACAGGGAGTTAATGTATGCAATAGGGTCGCCCACGCTCCTGTAGGCGTCCCTTCAAGCAATCTACGACTTCCTGATCATCGGCTTCCACACATCCAGCAGTACCAATGACAGCCTGCCTTACTGATAGTCACTCTCTTACGACGAGGCCACATACGCTCCCATAAGCGTCCTTCCTTCGTGACCATCAGGCCATAGGCCTATCTACCCTTATCGGCAACCAAAGGTCGCCGGCCTTACTGACAGCCAAAACACACAACGATGGGATCACCTGCTGTCCTGAAGGCGTCCACGCACATCAATTATAGCCGTCAGATAATCGGCACCTCATATTTCTTTCACCAAAGATAACTAACCATATCGAGAAATCAACGCGAATTCATTTTATTGCATCCTGACACTCATCAGGCACCATCAACTGACTAATCTCACTGCATCAAGAATTCCAATACTCAAGAAATTTTAATACATCAGGATTGAAAACTTGAAATTTTTGTTACATTACATCCCTGATACTTCAGAGTCCAGTTCAAGAATAATTTCTTTCCTGCTCTCGTGTATATATGAGGGTGAAAGGAGGTCCTCAGACTTTACTTTCTTCAATCAGAATGAGAAAGACCCTTGCTGAACAGAGAATACACCCAGTATTGTCGACAATTTACTTTTCTCCAGGTAACCGAAACTGCTGAGAATAAGTATCCAACTTTTATCAGCCACCATGGGCTGACTACGTTAGCCTCATTGAGAACTTCACTTCACTAAGACTCCAGAATCCAGTTAAAGAATAAATTTATTTCCAGCTCGCGTATATCTGAGGGGGGCCAGGCCCTCAGACTTATAATTATTCGTGCAAAATGTTCCGCACCCTTTCTTCCAATATTCCCACGTACTCAGCTGTCTCACACACCTTTACTCGCCCATCGTCCAACATGATATTGTGCACCATTTTAAATTATCTTTCACCAGGACAACGCATCTGCTCATAAAAGTATGTTCACAATGGGATTTGAGGTAAGATTTGATAGGCTATTTGCCCTTATTATCCTGATTTGGCACCCTCGCAATTTTATCTCTCCCCACACCTAATAAATTTATTTCTGGAAATCGCTTCGCGTCCAAAGAAGTAGAGGGGCATGTAGATGAATATTTTAACAGCTTTCCAGACTCTCATTTCCGAAAAAGAATACTGATATTGGAGAGAGACTGGACCAAGTGAGGTCAAGTGAGACACCGTGTTTGGACAGAGTGGGGCTATGTTTGAAATGTGATGATAATACTGATTTAAAAACTAAATAGGATTTAAAAAAACCGGCTATAGGTCATAAAATAGTAGAATAGTTTTTTAAATAAAACTGAAAAACTTATACTTTTATTCTTTTGGTATACACGATATTAAAATCTATTTTAACTCTGAAGCAAATTCTGAAATACAAAGTTTCTCAAATTAAGAAAAAGGCATCTTCTGATCGTGAAACTAAAGGTTGTTGATCACTTACGCCATCTGTCGGAATAAATATAAACCAATCGTTGATTAAAAAAAAAAATCATAAATGGCCAAATATTAAACAAGAAAAGCTAACCACGTGCGCGTTTCGGGCTGTTGGTTCTCATCAGAGTGGTGCAAATTGTACTTTAACGACCAAAAAAGTAGGTCTTTGGGGAATCCTGAAAAATCATTGGTAGTTTCCTTCAATAACACTGGTCAACAAGATTTTTGCACAAGAGAACCTGATTATGTTTCTAGTGTAACTTTTCATGCTGAACTCAAAAATCTAATCAGAAATTTCCCATCACCTATGTTTTTTGCGTGACGGTCTTTTTAGTATTGGGATAAATACACTAAAAATTGCAAACAATGTCACGTAACTGGTTTATCAAAAAATAATTTTCTTTGTCCACAAAGAAATAGCATCTTATCTACATGTCCTGAATCCAAATATAGCATTAGTTTTTTTCTATTACACAATATTTCTGAGATACACCTACTTGAATTTGGAAATATTGTTAATATATAGGCATATATGAACGAAACATATTTATTATTGAAAAGCAGAGACAGTGGATTTTCTTCTATACTTTGCTTGTGGTAGATCCCTCTTGAGTGCCCAGCAGTCGTCGGCAAGCATAGCGGGACTCCATTTACCTTGGTACCGCTTCTCCATGCTTGATATAGCTTGATGAAACCTCTCACCATGCTCATCGCTAACTGCGCCAAGATTGTCTGGAAAGAAATCTAGATGTGAATGCAGGAAATGGATCTTGAGGGACATGTTACATCCCAGTGCCTTGTAGGAAAGCAACAGATCATTAACTATGTCTCGGTAATTTTCAACCTTGACACTTCCTAAGAAGTTTTTGCAAACGTTTCTAAAGGAAATCCATGCTGCTGCTTCAACTTCATTCAAACTATTTTGAAAATTTCCATCCTGCTGCAATTCTCGAATCTGAGGTTCAACGAAAATGCCTTCTCTAATCTTCGCTTCACTTATACTAGAAAATTTTTATTTTAGGTAGGCAAATCCACTGGCATTTCGATCCATTGCCTTGACAAAGTTCTTCATTAATCCCAGTTTAATATGTAATGGTGGTAAGTAAATATTTTCTAAATCGATCAGGGGTAGATTTGCAATATTTTTATATCCTGGAGTAAAGATTTTACGGTTTGGCCAGATTTTTTTAATGTAATGCCTTTCCCTATCTCTGCTATCCCACTCACACAGAAAACAACAAAATTTTGTATATCCAAGCTGTAATCCACGCAAGAGAGCAACGACTTTCAAATCGCTGCATATTTTCCAACCGTATCTTTCATATTCTATCTTTTTCAAAAGCAGTTTCATGTTTTCGTAAGTCTCTTTCATGTTGGATGCATGTATTTATTTCAATACTAAAAAAAGATCGTCAGGCAAAAACCATGGGTGATGGGAAATTTCTGATTAGATTTTTGAGTTCAGCATGAAAAGTTACACTAGAAACACCATCAGGTTCTCTTGTGCAAAAAAAAAAAGTTTTTTTTTGTAGACCTGTGTAATTAAATATTACCGATTATTTGATATTTATTCCGATAGATGTCACAAGCCATCAGCACAAGTGTTAGTTTCACGATTAGAAAATGCCTTTTTCTTAATATATTGTGTTGTTTCGTATATGTGGTGCCTAGCGCAAATAATTTTTAAATATTCATACATTATATAGAGGTTTTCCATAATGCTATATATATATATATTTCAAAATAATGTTTATATATATGTTTTTTTTAAATAGAGCAATCCATTAATAAATCTTTAATTAAAAGGGCATATATATTGGCTATTGTTGATCCAATTTATGCCCTTTTAATTAGAGATTTATTTATGGATTGCTCTATTTTCAAAACGATATCAACCAGTTTTGGTTATGACGCTCTACGCCTTGTAAGAACAATAGAAAGGCTTCGACTTTATATCAACAGTTGGAAGTTACATTATAACCACAGATGACTGTCAGCGGGAATTATTGCAATATATGCTCTTTTAATTAAATATAAATGTTATATATAAATATCAAATTCTACCTGAAAATGTGGATAGAATTTGAAAAAAAAAATTCTGCCAACAAAATATTCATAGAAAATTCGATTCTATGTCGATAAAAATATATAGCTTTATGAAAAATGAATCTATTGGAAAAAAACTCGACAAGGTGAAAATGTTGACGTGGATTCCTGAAAAAAATATTGGAAACCTTTTCTTAACAACTTTCTAAGAAGGATATATTTCTTGGAGCTACCGTTTTTTTTATTTGGAAACATTTTTCTGCTTTTTTTTTTGTATTTGTGGTTCTTAGAATATTGATCCATACTTGTTGAATTCTTTTTTTCTGAAGAGTTCAGAATCCCACTTGACTTGATAGACATCTCTGAGCCTTCCACGTCACAATATCATCCTTGTCATCACTCGAAATCCTTTTGCTCTTTTTTCCTATAAAGTTTTAGGGGTACGTTTATTTACGAGTCCAATAAATTTCATAAATTAAAGTTTAAAACATTACGCCTTCAGGGAAATTTTATTTTTAAAAATGTTTTATTACAAAAATCTCTCTAGCTTTCGGGCAAGAAAGCCCTTCTACAGAAGAAAATATTTTACATTAAATCGCTAAAAAATATTAGAGTTGAAATCAAATAATATGCTTGGGATTTTATTTTACTCTTATTCTATTGGCGGTTTAATGTAAAATATTTTCTCCTGTAGAAGGGTATTCTTGCTTGAAAGTTAGAGAGATTTGTAAAAAAAACTTTCCCTGGAGGTCAAATGTTTTTACTTTATTATTGATTCAAGGGATTATTTTATCGAATACATATTCTGTTGAGAAACTTTTATAAAATCTTTCTTCTCAGATTTGAACCTGAGACATAATCATAAAAAAAATCAACGATTTACCAGACGGATAAAAATGTCCCCTTGCTTTCTAGGTACACCACCAATGGATAGTGGGCTACCTAGACCGAAGTGTGTACGCCATCTTTCTAGTACACCACCAATGGATAGTGGGCTACCTAGACCGAAGTGTGTACGCCATCTTCCTAGTACACCACCAATGGATAATGGGCTACCTAGACCGAAGTCTGTGTGTACGCTATCTTCCTAGTACACCAATGGATAGTGGGCTACCTAGACCGAGGTGTGTACGCCATCTTCCTAGTACACCACCAATGGATAGTGGGCTACCTGGACCGATATCTGTACGCCATCTTCCTAGTACACAGATAGATAGTGGGCTACCTAGACTGAAGACTGTACGCCATCTTCCTGGTACACGATGGATAGTGGGCTACCTAGACTGAAGTCTGTACGCCATCTTCCTAGAACACCATCAATGGATAGTGGGCTACCTAGACCAAAGTTTGTACGCCATCTTCCTAGTGCACCAATGGATAGTGGGCTACCTAGCCCGAAGTCTGTACGCAATCTTCCTAGTTCACCAATGGATAGTGGGCTACCTAAACCTAAGTCTGTGTGTACGCTATCTTTCTAGTACACCAATGGATAGTGGGCTACCTAGACCGAAGTCTGTGTGTACGCTATCTTCCTAGTACACAGATAGATAGTGGGCTACCTAGACCGAAGTCTGTACGCCATCTTCATAGTACACAGATAGATAGTGGGCTACCTAGACTGATGTCTGTACGCCATCTTCCTAGTACACCATTGGATAGTGGGATACCTAGCCCGAAGTCTGTACGCCATCTTCCTGGTACATCACCAATGGATAGTGGGCTACCTAGACCGATGTCTTTACGCAATCTTCCTAGTACACAGATGGATAGTGGGCTACCTGGACTGAGGTCAGTACGCCATCTTCCTAGTACACGATGGATAGTGAGCTACCTAGACTGACGTTGGTACGCCATCTTCCTAGAACACCACCAATGGATAGTGGGCTACCTAGACCGAAGTCTGTACGCAATCGTCCTAGTACACCAATGGATAATGGGCTACCTAGACCGAAGTCTGTACGCCATCTTCCTAGTACACAGATAGATAGTGGGCTACCTAGACCGAAGTCTGTGTGAACGCTATCTTCCTAGTACACCAATGGATAATGGGCTACCTAGACCGAAGTCTTTACGCCATCTTCTTAGTTCCCCGATGGATAGTGGGCTACCTAGACCGAAGTTTGTACGCTATCTTCCTAGTACACCCCCAATGGATAGTGGGCTATCTAGACCGAAGTCTGTCTGTACGCTATCTTACTAGTACACAATGGATAGTGGGCTATCTAGACCGAAGTCTGTCTGTACGCTATCTTACTAGTACACCAATGGATAGTGGGCTACCTAGACCGAAGTCTTAAAGCTATCTTCCTAGTACACAATGGATAGTGGACTACCTAGACAAAGTGTGTACGCCACCTTCCTAGTACACAATGGATAGTGGACTACCTAGACAAAGTGTGTACGCCACCTTCCTAGTATACCACCAATGGATAGTGAGCTACCTAGAGCAGAGTCTGTCTGTACGCTATCTTACTAGTACACAATGGATAGTGAGCTACCTAGACCGAAGTCTGTAAACTATCTTCCTAGTACACCGATGGATAGTGGGCTACCTAGACCAAAGTCTGTACGCCATCTTCCTAGTACAGCACCAATGGATAATGGGCTACCTAGACCGAAGTGTGTGTGTACGCTATCTTCGTAGTACACCAATGGATAGTGGGCTACCTAGACCGAAGTCTGTACGCCATCTTCTTAGTACACCAATAGATAGTGGGCTACCTAGACCGAGGTTTGTACGCCATCTTCCTAGTTCGCCAATGGAGAGTGGACTACCTAGACCGAAGTCTGTGTGCACGCTATCTTTCTAGTACACCAATGGATAGTGGGCTACCTAGACCGAAGTCTGTGTGTACGCTATCTTACAAGTACACCGATGGATAGTGGGCTACCTAGACCGAAGTCTGTAGGCCATCTTCCTAGTACCCCACAAATGGGTAGTGGTCTACCTAGACCGAAGTCGATACGCCATCTTCCTAGTACACCGATGGATAGTGGGCTACCTAGACCAAAGTCAGTACGCCATCTTCCTAGTATACCACCAAAGGATAGTGTAATATCTAGACCGAAGTTTGCCTGTACGCTATCTTATTAGTACAAAATGGATAGTGGGCTACCTAGACCGAAGTCTGTACGCCATATTCCCAGTACACCGATGGATAGTGGACTACCTAGACCGAAATATGTTTGTACATAATCTTTCTAGTACACCAATGGATAGCGGGCTACCTAGACCGAAGTCTGTACGCTATCTTCCTAGTACACCTCCAATGGATACTGGGCTACCTAGAACGAAGTCTGTCTGTACACTATTTTACTAGTACACAATGGGTAGTGGGCTACCTCGACCCAAGTCTGTTAGGATTTTTATAAGTTGTTTTTTCATAGATTAATTTATTTATATTTTGACCAGATGACCGGACGACTTTACATGTATATAATTGGTTTTAAATGATGTAAATTAGTTAGTTATGAAAGGAAATTAAAAGTATTGATTTTCTGAGAGGTGTTGGTGTTTACTCTGCTCGATTGTAGACTAGGAAAGAATTGGTTCCTAACAGGTTATGGGCCCAGCACGCTTCCACTGCGCCGTAGAAGTAATTAGAAGTTAAAGCTGAAGAAAGTAAAGTAGAAAAAGCTGAAGTTAAAGCTGAAGAAAGTAAAGTAGAAAAAGCTGAAGTTAAAGCTAAGAAGGTAAAGAAGAAAATTTGAAGATAGAGCTAAAGAAAAAAGGCTGAAGGCTAAAGAAGATAAGGCCAGGGAATATAGGGCTAAAGAAGAAAATTTTAAGTTGGGCTAAAGAAGATAAAGCAACCAGGATAAAGAAAAGAATTTGATTATTAGAAATTTGAGCGATATAAAATCTGAACTTTATACAAATAAGAAGAAAAGATTTAAGTTATATATTTTTTTGTGAAATTTACATAGCTAGAAATAATCAATGGCTGATGAATTGAGAATACCTAAACTAGACGGTAATAATTATTATTCGTGGGCTATAAGAACCAAATCAATTTTAATCCAGAAGGACATATGGGATGCGATTGAGCCTGGCTTTCCTAGGGAAACTACAGAAAAACAGAAGCGGAAAGATAATTTGGCATTATCTATCATATTATTAGCAGTTGAAGATTCATTCCTGGATGATATCGGTGATTGCAAGCGAGCGATTGATGCATAGCAGATACTGGAGGACATCCACACAAAGTATGGCTTGCTGCATATATTATAACTACTGAGAGAGTTTTTCACATTGTCAAAAGAAATGACGAATATATGAAAGAATATTTCGCGAGAATAATGGATTGCCATAGAAAATTAGCAAAGTGCCACCATGGATTTGGGGATGGCGAATTGGCGTTGATTATGTTATTGGGATTACCAAAAAGTTACGAGCCGCTGATTCTCAGTTTGGAACAGCAGGAGGAGAAGCTATCTACTAGTATGGTTAAATCTAAATTACTTTTAGAAGAAAAACGACAGAACCAGCGTAAAATTCCTCAAGAAGATCCTAATAGCGCTTTTGCGGTAAGAAGAAAGGAGGATACATGCAAATCACCATGTCACGAGCGAAATAAATTTGAATATGATCATCCAAGGAATTATCATAATACGTGGACGGAAGGGAAAAAAGAAAATTATAATTATTTCAGGCGGACAAGATGTTTAAATTGTGGCAAATTAGGACACACGGCTAGGAATTGCAGATTTGCCAACTCATCAAGGAGAATTAGCGAAGGTATGCTGAAACAAAGTACGTTAGACCTTACTCATAAAGTCCTATTTGCAAATAACTTGAAAAACAACTCGCAGAATATCTGGTTTCTGGACAGTGGAGCTACTGAACATATGACGTCGAACAGACTGAAAATGACGAATACAAAAAGTATTTCAACTTCAGTTGAAATGGCAAACAATGAGAAAATAAAGGTATCAGAGATGGGTGATGTAACCATCAAACTCGGTCACGAATATGGAGGTCAAACCTTGTTCTTGGAAAACGTATTATACGTTCCTGAGTTAGACGGAAATATTTTGTCTGTTGGAAGGATTGAGGAAAGAGGAAACAAAGTTTTATTCCAGAATGGCAAGGCCTCTGTTTTTGGAAGTGATGGCGGGTTAATTTTGAAATCTAATAGAAGAGGAAGAATCTATACAGTGGAAGAACTGAAGATGGCTAAAGTGAAGTCACCTAGTGCAGATATCTGGCACAGAAGGCTAGGACACATTTACAAAAGGGATCTCCAAAATGTGAGTGACACAGAAGAGTGGAGGTGTGCCTTGAAGGTAAAATGAGAAGACTCCCATTTCCTTCCAAACCTGTCGAAAGTAAGAGGACTTTATCACCCTTGGAGCTCATCCATTCGGATGTAGTAGGTCCCATTAGCCCAATGTCGAAGGGAACAATTATTTCGTGACAATCATAGACGACTTCACCCATTACACTACAGTATATTTCATGAGATCTAAATCAGAGGTACTTGAAAGATTCAAGGAATATAAGAACAGTGTTGAGAATTACCACAGCAGAAAAATCAAAGTCTTAAGGAGTGATAATGGGACGGAATATGTTAACGGCGAATTTAATAAATTTCTCAATAAAAATGGTGTCAAGCGACAGCTTACAGTTCCAAGAACACCTCAGAAAAATGGAACTGCGGAAGGAATGAATCAGACATTACTAAACACAGCCAGATGCATTTTACTTGAATCAGGGATTCCCAAATCGTTCTGGGCAGATGCCGTAAATACAGCATGTTACTTGAGAAACAAATGTTCTAGTAAGGTGATAAGTAACAAAATACCAGAAGAAATGTGGACCGAACGGCCAGTGAGGATTGAGCATATCCGAGTTTTCGGTTGTCAGACCTGGGCATACAACGACCAGCGTCGATCCAAATTTGATTCAAGAAGCAGAGAATGTGTTTTAATTGGTTATCCGGAAGGAGTCAAAGGATACAAGGTTTGGGATATAAGAAACAATAAGGTCTTCGTAACCAGAAACGTCAGATTTAGAGAAGACGTTTTCCCAATCAAGAAAATCGATAAACAAATTTCACATGAAACTGATTTTTTCCAGGTTTTACATAACAATTTTGAAGAAGACTATGAATCTGTAAATGAGGAAGAGACGAAATTTGTAGAAAGAAACCAGAAAGACGAAGAATTAAAGAAGGAAGATGAAGGGGAATACTAAAATGAAGCTGCAATCCCAAGAGGATATTCAGGGACTGATGGGGCAATATCAGTAGAGAAAAATCTGAATAACTTAGAACGAAAAGAGGATGAAGAGCAGGCCTGTGAAGACGAAGAACTGAGGAGAGAAGACGAAGAGGAAGGCCAGAATGAAACTATAATCCCAAGAAGATCTTCAAGAATTGCGGCTTGGCGGAGGGAGTATTGCAGATTTTCTAACTAAGGGAATTGGAAGAATTAAACTGACCAGGATCTTGGCCACTCTAGGCCTCCGATGAGGGTATGAAAACAACTTTAAAATGGGGGGCATTGTTAGCATTTTTATAAGTTGTTTTTTCATAGATTGATTTATTTATATTTTGACCAGATGACCGGACGACTTTACATGTATATAATTGGTTTTAAATGATGTAAATTAGTTAGTTATGATAGGAAATTAAAAGTGTTGATTTTCTGAGAGGTGTTTGTGTTTACTCTGCTCGATTGTAGACTGGGAAAGAATTAGTTCCTAACAGACAATGGATAGTGGGCTACCCAGGCCCAAGTCTGTATGTACGCTATCTTTCCAGTACTCCGATAAATAGTGGGCTACCTAGATCGAAGTCTGTGCGCCATCTTCCTAGTATACCACCAATGGATATTGGGCTACCTAGACCGAAGTCTGTGTGTACGCTATCTTCCTAGTACTCCGATGGATAGTGGGCTACATAGATCGAAGTCTGTGCGCCATCTTCCTAGTATACCACCAATGGATAGTGGGCTACCTAGACCGAAGTCTGTGTGTACGATATCTTTCCACTACACCAATGGATAGTGGGCTACCTAGACCGAAGTGTGTACGCCATCTTCCTAGTACACCACCAATGGATAGTGGGCTACCTAGACCGAAGTGTGTACGCCATCTTCCTATTACACCATCAATGGATAATGAGCTACCTAGACCGAAGTCTGTGTTTACGCTATCTTCCTAGTACACTAATGGATAGTGGGCTACCTAGATCGAAGTCTGTTCGCCATCTTCCTAGTACACCAATGAATAGTGGGCTACCTAGACCGAAGTCTGTACGCCATCTTCCTAGTTTACCAATGGATAGTGGGCTACCTAGACCGAGGTCTGTACGCCAATTTCCTAGTACACAGATAGATAGTGGGCTACCTAGAATGAAGTCTGTGTGTACGCCATCTTCCTAGTACACCAATGGATAATGGGCTACCTAGACCGAAGTCTTTAAGCTATTTTCCCAGTACACCAATGGATAGTGGAATACCTAGACCAAGTCTGTACGCCATCTTCCTAGTATACCACCAATGGATAGTAGACTACCTAGACCGAAGTCTGTACGCCATCTTCCTAGTTCACCAATGGATAGTGGGCTACCTAGACCAAAGTCTGTGTGTACGTAATCTTTCTAGTACACCAATGGATAGCGGGCTATCTAGACCGAAGTCTGTGCGCCATCTGCCTAGTACACCTCAATGGATAGTGGGCTACCTAGGCCGAAGTCTGTCTGTACGCTATCTTTCTAGTACACCGATGGATAATGGGCTACCTAGACCGAAGTCTTTAAGCTATTTTCCCAGTACACCGATGGATAGTGGAATACCTAGACCAAGTCTGTACGCCATCTTCCTAGTACACCACCAATGTTTAGTGGGCTACCTAGACCGAAGTCTGTGCGCCAACTTCCTAATACATCACCAATGAATAGTGGGCTACCTAAACCGAAGTCTGTACGCTATCTTCCTAGTTTACCAATGGATAGTGGGCTACCTAGACCGAGGTCTGTACGCCAATTTCCTAGTACACAGATAGATAGTGGGCTACCTAGAATGAAGTCTGTGTGTACGCCATCTTCCTAGTACACCAATGGATAATGGGCTACCTAGACCGAAGTTTGTGCGCTATCTTCCTAGTACACCCCCAATGAATAGTGGGCTACCTAGACCGAAGTCTGTCTGTACGTTATTTTTCTAGTACACCGATGGACAATGGGCTACCTAGACCGAAGTCTTTAAGCTATTTTCCCAGTGCACCAATGGATAGTGGAATACCTAGACCAAGTCTGTACGCCATCTTCCTAGTTCAACAATGGATAGTGGGCTACCTAGACCGAAGTCTGTACGCCATCTTCCTAGTACACAATGGATAGTGGACTACCTAGACCGAAGTCTGTACGTCATCTTCCTAGTACACCACCAATGGATAGTGGACTATCTAGACCGAAGTCTGTACGCCATATTCCTAGTACACCACCAATGGATAGTGGGCTACCTAGACCGAAGTTTGTACACCATCTCTCATTACGAACATATGTCAGAGTTTGACCCTGGTCGTGCCATTGGATTGAAAGAGGCTGGTTGGTCTAATCGACTAATTGCGCGACATCTGTGTCGAAGTGATGCGGCTATTAGGCGATGTTGGCAAAAGTAGGTCAACAACGGAAGATTGCAACGTCAGGACGGCTGCGGTCGACCAAGGCCAACAACAGATCGAGAGGACAGAGCAATTGTCAGAATGGCTGTCGCAGCATCGGAATCCATGTTATCTACCATCTAACGTGTGACCGGCACACAAGTGTCCAAAATGACCATCAACAGGCGACTGAGAGAGCGGAATCTAAGAGCTCGCCGACCGTTACGATGCCTACCCCTCACACCCGTGCACCGACAAGTCCGACTACAGTGGTGTCGGGAGCGATCAACTTGGAACTGCGCTGACTGGGGACGTATAGTCTTTAGTGACGAGTCCCGTTTATTACTGTTTTCTGACGACCGTCGCAAACGTGTCTGGAGACTCCTGGACAGCGTGTGGATCCTGGCCTGACTGTCGAACACCACACAGGTCCACAACAGGGCGTTATGGTCTGGGGTTCCATTTCATTTGATAGCAGGACCCCATTGGTAGTCATTCCTGGCACCCTGACAGCACAACGGTACGTAGACGACATTCTACAGCCTGTTTTGTTGCAGTTCCTCTCACATCACCCCGGGCTTACTTTTCAACAAGATAATGCCCGGCCACACACGGCACGTGTTACTATGGATTGTCTTCAATCTTGCCGAACTCTTTCGTGGCCAGCAAGGTCGCCTGATCTCTCGCCCATAGAGCACATCTGGGACGTGATGGGAAGGCGATTGCAACCATCCCGGAATGTTGACTATTTAGCCCGACAGTTGGAGACAATTTGGCAAGAAATCCCGCAGCACACCATCCGGAATCTTTATCAGTCCATGACACGCCGGGTGGCAGCCTGCATCCAGGCCAGTGGGGGTCCAACGAAAAATTGACATTCTCAATTTGTGACGATCAAACTCTGAAATAAAACAATTAATTGTTCTGAAATTTTAATCGTTTTCCCCCCTATACATGCTCTTTACATACACCAGTTTATGTACTAATCTGACAACTCCTTCTTGGCGCGTCGATTTTTTTATTATACATTGTATATGTATAGACAAATTCAAAGGCATACATGTATGACAGCGCAAGTGCCCCTAGGGGGACATAGCGCTTTAAATTGAAATAAATAAATACAATACTCAATACCTAAAACTTTCTATGCCGAAAATCCAGAAATAGTCACCAAAGACAATGCCAATATTGCAGCCGACCAAAGATAAGAAATAATTACATTGGTGATATTCACCTGTCTTCTTCTTCTTCCTTATCTCCACTCAAACATATTAGTATATGAAATTGTGACCCTTGATGGTGTCTGTTTGACAACCATCATGACTGGGTGAAGTAGAATGCGTCTGCCTTTGTCATAAAGACTGGAAGCACTACTCAGTGGCAGGCCGACTTAGCTCCAAAAGAAATGGCCACCTCTGATATGAGGAACAGACGACATGTGCAGCTGCTTCTAACATGGAGTACAAACGCTGCTCATTCTATATCTCTGGATTAGGAGCCCTTACCGGGTACTATCAGCCAGGCCAGTTGAACCCAGGTTTTTTCTCCTTTTTCATCCGGGCTTGGGACCGGCAAAGGCGGAGTTATATTCTTATGTGACTATTCAAAATGTAAATTTTCATGCGAGCAAAGGTGAAAATATAGTTCGGTAAACCTGAATACATGTTTTATACAAGTTACCTTTCGTGCTTAATTCCAAAGCTAAAATTTAATTCGAGGACTTTAAATCACGAAAACACGTCTAACAATAATATTTTTAACCACTAAAATCGAAAAATAATTTAAAAGAAAGTTATATTCTCGTATTATCATTGCCTTCTATGAAAAATCGATAATAATAGGGAGATAAAATATGATTCCATTTGAAACCTTCCAGAACTGCTACGAAAAAAAGAAAAAGCCTCCGCCAATGTGAAGATACCCAAAGGAACTACTCAAAAAAATAGTGTATGAAAAAAAAAAAGGTTGAAAATATGTTGTTTGTGATATATATGTTCAAATACCTGATTAAAAAGGTATTAAATTTAATGCCTTTTTGGTAATAAAATAAGGACATTTTCAAAAATAGAAAATGATCTTTTTCTATAGGCGTAATTTCCTTGCAAAATGAAAAGCAAAAATTTTTTTAGACTTACATCATTATCGAAATTGAAAAGAAGGTGGGCCAAATAAATTGATCGGTCAATTGTCAAACATTTTTTTTTAGCAGACGATTTTTTTAAAATTGCTTTGTCAGCCGAATATTTAAATCTTATTTTTTTATCTAAATAATGAGGCGCTAAATTTACTCTAAAGAAAAAATCTTTAAAAAAAATCCTATTGTGTTTAATAAATCTATTTTAAATGAAGATATTTTAGATTAGGCAAAAATAATATTTGTTTTTATTTTATTTCAATTTAAAGCGCTATGTCCCCCTAGGGACACTTGTGTCATACATGTATGCCTTTACATTTGTCTATACATATATATACAATAATTTTAGGTCGTGAATAGAATAGTCATATGATATTAACAATGAAAAAGAGAGAGAGAAAAAAAAACTATAAAAAAGACCTGTGTACAAAAGAAAGAAGTGTCTTTCAATATGTACAATAGGCATAATATAAATTATCAGTTTCTTAAAAGATATTTGTGTTGCTATATAATTTAAAATATATCTACAAAAGGAATTGAATTTAATATTCCATTATTTACTGTAAATAAAAATACTTGGATCTGTTGCTATTAAAATATTTTTTTCTTTAATTCTTTTAATGATAACACTTAATAAAGAGCAAAACGCCACATCATATACCATCACTAAGGCATCAATAAAATGTCCGATAATTTGTGTGTTCATTAAGAGATAAATATTCTATGGCGCAATTCTATCATCATAAATATATCTTATTTACCACATTTGGGACTATTTCTTTATAAAAATTTCTTCTTTATTATTAAAAATATAATTATTAATAGGGTTGGCCACTATTTAGGACTATTTCATAAAATAAACTTTAATAGTTATTCTACAACATGCTAAAATATTGTAGCAGAATATTAAAAATTAATAAAAACATTTTAAATTTATATATGTTGTTACTCAGCGTATTTATTTCATTGCATTTCAGTTATTTAAAGCGAATAAATGTTGTTAATTGTTTTTGTTAAAATAAATGTGTTTAAGCAACTCTGGCAGTGCAGAAGAAAGGAATGTGTATAGCCCTAATGTTTACATTCTGTTAGTTTTGATATTCTCTAATTAATATGTTTGTAATTTTGGTAAAGATAATAAAATAAGATATTATCTTAATTTGTAGTATGTTAAATAAACTACAAAATAATAGATTATGAGACTGAAGTTTAAATAATAACAAAGAAATATCAAGAACGTATTTAGTGAGTACAACTTTAAATATACAAGTTATACATTTATAAGTATAGTTATACAAGTATAATATTCATGATAAAATTGTGAAAAGTATTAAAATTACAAATTACTCATTGTGAGAATATAATTGTAATTTTAACAAGTATAATATACAAACATACTTGTATTTTAAAATGAGCGTAAATAATTCTAATTTGCCAATTTTGACTGGTACAAATTTCAACAGCTAGAAATTTAGAGTTAAACTATTGTTAGAAGAAAAACAAATACATCTAACATTAGAAAACGAAATTAATGATTTTGTCGATGAAAAAGAACGCGAGTTATTTGCAATATTAAGAATGCAAAGGCAAAATTTACGCTTGTTCAATGTTTAACTGATAAACATCTAGACATAATTAAAGATGCAAAAACAGCTAAAGAAATGATGAAAGTGCTCGAAAATATATTTGAAAGAAAAAGCGTGTACAAAACTAACACTAAAAAGAAAGTTGTTGACTTTAAAATGCAAACATAATGAAAAATTAGAGCACCATTTTCTTAAATTTGATTCTATAATTCGTAAATTGGATAATATAGGTTCCAAAAAGGATGAATCTGACAAAATATGTCATCTGTTATTGTCATTTAATGAAGAGTATGAAAATGTAATCACAGCAATGGAAACAATAAACTCTGAAATAACAATGTTATTTGTTAAGGCAAGATTGCTGGATGAAGAACTCAGAAAGAAAAATAAACAAGGGGAACCTAGGAACGAAGAAATGACCTTTGGATCATTCACATTTACATGCTATAATTGTGGCAAGAAAGGTCACCAGGCTACAGAATGTAGAAGTAAAAATATTTTTTTTCAAAAGAGAAAAGAATCAAATACAAAAAGAAAGAAATGAAAGACAAAGAGAGAGTCAACCTAGACAAAAAGCCTATCAGATGGATCACAAACTATCATTTGTAGCAGTGTCGGGCAACCTTTTTCGAGTTGCGGCGCACTAAGCTTAATTTCTTTTTTTCGCGGCGCACCTGTGGTTCTCACTATAAATTTCCTCGTAGGTAATTAAAATACAACAATAAATACTAGTAAACATTTAAACATATATATCACATTTTATTAATTTTCAATATTAAATTAACATAATCAATGCGAGCATTGCGATTGTTTTTGAGAGCATATCAAATCAATACGGGGATCTACTTGTGAAAGACAAACGCGCATCTCCTCATCTATCATTTGAAGTCTTTCGCGCTTCTTAGACTTCATTTCTGTGTGTTGAAAAACCTTGCTCACACAGGTAGGAACTTCCAAATGGCAACAATGATTCGATGGCCGCATTACTAAGTTGAGTGAGAATTTCGTAACAAAAATATTTTTTTCCTTTTTTAACCAACAGATTTTACGGTGTACAAAACTTATTGTGTGAATGTGTGTGTGTTTTACAACATGCAAAAAAAGAAGAATTACTACAGCAATACTTTGACGAAAACTCCGAATAAATTTTTTAAATAAATTTATAAATTTTTTTGTTTTCTTTTTTTTTTTAAGCTTTGTAGCTTTGAGTCTCTATTAATAAACAGCTGTGACAAAGATTGTAAATGACGGTTAAGTTTGGACATATTATTTTAAAAATTAGGTATTTTCCCGCAGTATGTATTCAACTTTATTAAATAAAGTTGTTTTCGCGGATTGTTTTTTTTTTTAACTTTTGATTTTAAATAGGTACGTACCTATTTGCATTTTTATTTTTTAATAATGGCACGTGCCAGTTATGTACGTCAAGATTATGTACATAGGTTATATGAAATATAAAATTATGCAAACTGTTGTAATTATAATTTCAAAATAAGTTTTATATAAAATGAAATTTGCTTTTTTTTAATTTTATTTTTTATATGAAAATTTTTGAAAAAAATTATTAAAATTGAAGAAAAATTATATAAAATATTTTTTGAAACATTATTTTTATATTTAACCAAAAGTTCTAAATACCTACAAAAATGTTCGCGGCACACCTAGAATTCTTCGCGGCACACCAGTGTGCCACGGCACACCGGTTGCCCGACACTGATTTGTAGCAATGAATGCTATAGATTGCAATGAAAATGATAATATTATTTTAGACTCAGGAGCAACACAGAACCTGATAAAAAGTGAATTAGAAAAATATATGACAGATGTGAAGATTTTAGAACATAAGGTTGAAATTCATATTGCTAATGGCGAAATTTTTTTTTTTTTTTGCTTATCCCTAGTACACGTGGTACAGGCCATGATAATCATGGTGGGTAGTTAGCGACTGCTTATACAGTAAGTGCACCACATGTCTACACATGTGAAAAGCAGTTCGACTTTGCACTTACTAATGCCAGAGCCCCGTTTGGTTACTTGCACTCGCTGGTGGGGTTGGACTTTTGCAAGAATCGGGGGCCATTGGAGCATTTTTTTTTTTTTTAAATAGAAAAAAGTGTCCAATGCGGGTTCGAACCCGGGTCCTAGTGGTCGAAAACCAAACGGTTTAACCAGCCTTCCACCGACCCCACTAATGGCGAAATGATGTCAGCTAATAAAAGTGGAACTTTAAATGTAAAGATCAATAATATGCCAATAGCAATCCATGGACTAATTGTTGATGGCATTAAACAGAACTATTGTTGTCAGTAGGAAAAATTATACAACAGTGCCACCAAGTGATATTTAAACAATCTGAAATAAAATAATTACAAGAAACCATGAATTTAAGTGTAATAATTATAGAAACTTGTACTCACTTAAAATAGAAATAGACAGTAACCCTGAAAGTGTTATAGCTCATGCAGTCAAAACTGATGACACATTGTGGCACAGAAGATTGGGACATCTGAATAGATACAGTTTAAAGAAATTAGGGCTACCAAGTCCACAAGGGAAATGTGAAACCTGTATCAAAGGAAAAAGCACAAGAAGATCATTTGAGAAAACCTGGAAAACAACTAAGGAAATTGGAGAGCTGATACATTCAGACTTATCAGGACCAATTAATCCACCAACATATGATGGAGAAACATATTTTCAGGTACTAATAGATGTCTACTCACACTTTGTAGTAGTGCGACTTCTCAAATCAAAAAGTGAAGCTGAACAAAACATAATTGATTTTATCAAGTTTATAAAAACTCAACATAACAAGAAAACAAGAAAAATTAGAATAGATAATGGTAAGGAATTTTCATCTGGAAACTTCAAGCAGTTTTGCAGAACAAAAGGTATTCAGATAGAATATACCTCACCTTACACACCACAACAAAATGGCACTTCTGAAAGAATGAATCGAACATTGATTGATAAAGTGAAAACAAAGTTGGCAGAAACAAATCTACCAAAATATCTTTGGGGAGAAACCATTTACTGCTTAGCATACGAATTAAACAGAAGTCCAACAAGTGCGAACAAAGGAATACCTCCGGCTATCATATGGTATAAGCGAAATGACCTATATAAACTTAAGGTTTTTGGCTCAAGAGCTTGGAGACTTATTATACTCAAACCAAGAAAACTAGATGCTAGAACAAAATCAACAATCATGGTTGGATACAGTGGAAGCGGATATCGCATCTGGGATCCGGAAACTGATAAAGAAATGATTTCAACAGATGTAACATTTGATGAAACATTAACTAAATTTGATAAGGAAATCATCTCAGACCAAACAGAACCTAAAAGAATAATAACTGAATCTCAAGATGAAGAAGAAACCCCACAAACATCGGAATAATCAGACAAAGAAGAAAGTGTAACTACAAGATCGGGTCGAATAATCAAACCACCAAAGTATCAAGAAGATCATGAACTATATTCAGTATATTGTTTGTTTACAAATGGTGAAGATCCAATTTCTTACAATCAAGCAATTAGGCAAAAAGAATGAAAGGAAGCTATTGATAAAGAAATTCGATCTCATGAAGAATTGAAAACATGGTCTTCAATAAAATTAGGAGAAAAATCAAATTTCAAACCAATTGATTTTGATTGAATTTGATTTTGATATTTATTTATGGAAAGATATATCGAAAGATATTACAAAATAATATTTTCCAAATATATTAGCACTCTTAAGCCTTATTTCTAAGAATTAATTAAAAAAAAAAGCACATTCGTTAAGATAGCATGAAAAATAACTTGAGCAATAACTTCCTATCATTTGAATAATCTGATAAACTGGCCCAAAAAGTTGGCTTTTTTAATATTAGAAGTATTTGATTTATTTTAACTTCCTTTTCTCCGAATAAACTTCCAACCAACAAATAATTTTCAAAAGAAGTATTTAAGTAACAATATTAAATGTTTTTGTACAATATATTTCTAGATTTATAATTTTTTTCAACGCTGAAGGTATGGAATTAAAATGCTGGGCGATGCCAACATATTGGATCTTTTAATTAGTTACATCAAATAGTACCATCTACGATGAAACACGTGGAAAATCTGACCTAAAATGACTGTCCGATGTCGAGTCACGGAAGAAAAATTTCTAAAAAGACACAAATGCGTCAATACACGGTGAAAATCTGTGATACATAGGATCCTCTGCGTTGAGTCACGGCGAAATTTGCTTCTCCCAGGAACCTTTACAGATAACAGGAAATTTTGCTTTACAAAGAACCAGCTACGACGAATCACGAGAGAATTTGCTCTCTTCATAGGACCTTTTATATCGAATCAGACTATCTACATCGGGAAATGCGAGAGTTATCTATTTATAAGAGCTTCTAGAAGTCTCTGGTAGAGAATATACTTCACATATGACCATCTACTTTGAATCACAGCGAAACTTCAATCTACAATAGACCTTCTATGTCAAGAAACCTGTAGAATACGCTTTAGATAGGATATTCTTCGTCGATTCAGTCAAATATCTTCTCTATATGAGACCTTCTACGTCTAGACACGGCGAAAATCTGCTCTACATAGGACCTATTACGTTGAATCATGTCGAATAACTGCTCTAAATACTACTTTCTTCGTCGAGTCACTTAAGAAAATTCTTCCAATAGTGTTGAATATCCATTAATTAAAATTGTGGTATTTTGCATAACCATAGTTATGTTTAGAAAATTGTCGTGATATGCAAATAAGGTTTTGCATAGTGTTTGTTTTGCTATGTTAATTATTTTTATGTATATATATATATCCTTAATTTGTAAATAGTCAGTGTAGTTTATATTAATGTTCGTGTGGCAATAAAGGCCTTTTTAGTAAATTCTTTTTTAGTTTTTTTGTTATTATTTAACAAAAGTGGCGAGCCTGCCAGGATGGAACGTGACAAGAAGTTGCGCTCGGTGACCAGAACGAGATTTACTAAAGTAGTAAATATTTGGATCCCGAAATAAGAAAAACTGATGCTGATGTGGGTGTGGTCAAGGACCAATTTAGTAAATTAAAGGACATCGATTGCAAATTGAAGGATCTTGACCAGAAGATGTTGGATCATATGATGTTGGCTGATGCAGAAGAAGATACTTTAAATTGTGAAATTGAGGAAGCAGAACATTATTCAGATACCTTCATCACCCTGGAAAGAAGGGTAAGAGAATTAATTGATTCGGATAACAAAATTGATGTTAAATCCCTGGGAAGCTCAAATGGGTCATCAATGGCCAAAAGTTATAAACTTCCCAAGTTCGAAATAAGAAAATTTGATGGAGAACTGATTAATTGGCTTCCATTTTGGGCACAATTTGAAAAAATTCATGAGGATACTGAGCTGCATGATGCAGACAAGTTTCATTACCTGGTGCAGTCGATGCAATCAAACACTAGAGCCAGAGAGCTCATAGAAAGCTATCCCCAAACAGCAGAAAACTATGCAAAAGCGGTCCAAGCCTTGAAACAAAGATATGGACAGAAAGATTTGCTTGTTGAAATATATGTAAGGGAACTGCTTAAACTAATGATGGCAAATGTCAGGACTCCACCAGATGAGAGGCGGTCAGTGGCTAAGCTATACGACAAGCTTGAAACCCAACTAAGATCTCTGGAATCTTTGGGTGTTGACACCAAGGAAAACACAGCATGGCTTTTCCCTATGATAGAGTCTTGTTTGCCAGAAGATGTGCTGGTTGCTTGGCAGAGATCACCGCTGAATAGTTGTGAGGCATCAAAGGACTCTAATTCTATCTCCAGCTCTCGCCTTAACAATCTTTTGGACTTTCTTAGAAGAGAAGTGGAAGGGGAAGAAAGAAGACTTCTAGCCAGGAGAGGATTCGAAGGGTTTTCCCCAAAAGAGAAACTTTGAAATAAGGTTAAACAGAATTCAAATATACCTACCGCTGCAGGTTTATTTTCTGCCAAGGAGATGGGATGTTTGTTCTGTGAGAAGAATCACCAAAGTAAAGACTGCATCACTGCTCAATCTATGCCATTCAAGGATAAAAGAGCAAAGATCTATGAAAAGAGGTGTTGTCTTAAATGCCTTAAACCTGGACATCTTGCAAAGGCTTGCAAGAGGACAGTACAATGTAATATTTGTACCAAAGGACACTACGTCCTGCAGCCGAAAGGAAAATACGCATGTCTCTGAAGTAGTGCAGAGTGCTTTAGCCAATCAGCAGTGTACCAGAGATGTAACATTAATGACCTTGATGGTCAATATTATGGGAAATAATGGCTATAGAAGAGTGCGAGCACTCTTGGACCCTGGTTCTCAGAAGTCCTATATTTTGGAATCCACTGCACTAGAAGTAAAATTGAAGCCCGTCGGCAATGCAAATATTGCTCATTCATTGTTTGGTGGTACACAAACAGAAACAAAATGCCATAAGGTATATACGGTCGCATTATGTAGCAACCTATCAGAATTGGACAATCTGAGAGAATTTGAATTCTTGGGTCAAGACATTATTTGTGGAGAGATTCCAAGGACGCCTAAAGGAGCATGGTTGAATGAACTAAAAGGATCTAGAATTTGGCTATCTGATCTTGGGAGAGATAGCCCCAAGATAGAACTTTTGATCGGCAGTGATGTTTATGGAAGCCTTTTGTCGGGACGTGTGAAGCAGCTGAAAAATGGACTAACAGCCATAGAAACACATCTTGGATGGACAATTTGTGGCCCTTCACCGAAGAAAGATGAGCAGTCTGATTGCTCATCACTGGTGGTCATCAGCATGCACAGTAGAAATATGTCGGTGGATTATTTGAGGGATTTAGAAACGATTGGCATAAAAGATCCCAGGGAAAATCTCACAAAGCTAGAAGAAGATAAGATAGTACACCAGCACTTCTTAAATACTGTTCATCAGCAGGAAGATGGACGCTTTTGTGTAGGATTACCTTGGCTGGGGAACCAAGAAGGAATTCCATCCAATCGTCATATTGCAGAGAGAAGACTTTTCAACACAACCCGTAAATTGAGAGCTAAATGTGTCTTCAGCGAATATGATAGGGTGTTCCAAGAATGGCTAGCTGAAGGTGTTATTGAAAAGGTGTCTCCAGAAGATTTGAACAGGAAGTGTCATTATCTCCCTCATCACCCAGTGGTTAAAGCCAATAGCAACACCACCAAGATAAGACCTGTGTTTGACGCATCATGTAAGGACAAGGGGAATCTTTCATTGAACGATTGCTTGGCAAGTGGCCCAAATGTTATTGAACAGATCCCAGCTATCCTACTGAAGTTTAGAGAAAATGCTTTTGGAGTTATTGCTGACATTAGAAAAGCCTTTTTGCAAATTGAAGTGAAAGAAGAAGATAGAGACTATCTTAGATTCTTATGGTGGAAAAATAATCATCAGATTCAGGTTTTCCGTCACAAGCGAGTTGTCTTTGGTGTGACCTGTAGCCCCTATTTGCTTGGAGCAGTCATCCTGCATCATCTCAAGGGAGTCTCATCTGAATTTGGAGCTCTTCCTCAGAAGTTGATGGAATGTTTGTATATTGATAATTGTGTCACTTCAGTGGATACCGAGGCAGAATTAGTTGATCTGGTGGAGAAATCTACTGAGATATTTGCCAAAGCCAAGATGGATCTCAGAATGTGGCAATTCGGACCTATACACCGAGTCAAAGAAGTCTATTCTGGATTACCTCCTAGTGTTGATATAGAAATGAGTGAAGAGGCTTCAGTTCTGGGCATGAAATGGAATCTTTTAGAAGATACTCTTAATGTGACCCCTAAGTTCGGAGTTATAATAAACTCACTTTCCAAGAGAGACCTCTTGTCTCATACCCAACAGATCTTTGACCCAATTGGATTCTTGGCTCCTGTTTTATTACATGCTAAACTACTTATTCAACAAGCCTGGACAGTCAAAACTGATTGGGATGAACCTTTACCATCAACCATTCAAGAAAAATTTATGAAGTGGTACAGTGAGTTGGACACTCTTGCCGACATAACGATTCCACGTAGAGTGGGCCATGGGATTAGAGCTCATTGGTCCATTCACATATTTTGTGATGCCAGCCAAAGTGCATATGCAGCAGCAGCTTTTCTACGTTGTCCTGAGAACAAAGGAGTGTCAGTACAACTTTTGATGGCCAAATCCCGGCTAGGTCCACTTAAGAAAACTACTATCCCTAGGATGGAACTTCTTGCTTGTATGTTGGGAGTTAGACTCAGCAGGTACATAACTGAGTCTTTGAATTTGGCTGCAGAACCGGTGTATTACTGGACAGACTCTACTACAGCACTTTCATGGATCAAGACGAATAGGCAGTGGGGCACCTTTGTAAACAGCAGAGTCAAAGAGATATGCAACACTTCAGGTCCGAACAAATGGTTTTATGTACCAGGGAGCCTCAACCCTGCAGACCTTCCTTCAAGAGGTTGTAGTGTACTACAGCTTAAACGCACCAGATGGTGGGAGGGACCTGAATGGCTCAAGCAGCCTCAAGATCACTGGCCAAAGCAATTATTCCACTCAGACAGAACTTTGGTCAATTTAGAAATAGATAGACAAGTATTGGTGACTACACATGTCAGAACTGAAGTAGTGCCATGGTTTGAAAGATTTTCAAATTTTACAAAGATTGTCAGAATAGACGCGTGGTCAAGCCACCACGGAGACTCAATTTGTAATGCTTAACTCCTTTTATGTACCACATGTATATCACTTGTCTTAATTGTATGATTTTCTTCCCCAAATCATAGGTGGGAGTATGTTGAATATCCATTAATTAAAATTGCGGTATTTTGCATAACCATAGTTATGTTTAGAAAATTGTCGTGATATGCAAATAAGGTTTTGCATAGTGTTTGTTTTGCTATGTTAATTATTTTTATGTATATATATATATATCCTTAATTTGTAAATAGTCAGTGTAGTTGTATTGGTGTGTGAAGCATTAAAGGCTTTTTAGTAAATTCTTTTTTAGTTTTTTGTTATTATTTAACAAATAGGACATATACGTGATACATGGTGAGAATCTGCGACGACACATAGGGCGTTCTATGGCAAATCACAGCGATAATCTGCTCTACTTAGTACCTCTTAGGTCGAGTCACGACAAGAATCTGCGACTCACAGAAATTTCTTTGTCGAGTAACGGCGATAATATGCTCTACATAAGATATTTTCCTCGGAAAATGCGATAATTCTATTTATAGAATCTTCTATAAGTGTCAGGTGTAGAATTTTCTTTACGTAGGATCATCCACATTGAAATAAGGCGAAAATTTAATGTAAAATGGACCTTCTGCGGGGAGAAAAGGCTTCGCAATGAACCTCTTAAGTCGAGTCAGGACGATAATTTGTCTACATTAGGACATTTTACATTGATTCACATCGGGTAATATCTCTACACAGGACCTACTGCGTCAAATCACAACGAGAATATTTTCTAAATAGCACCTTCTACGTTAGGATCTACTACGTTGGGTTATGGCAGGAATATGCCCTATTTAAGACCTTATACATTGAGATATGGCAAGAATCTGCTCTACATAGAACCATCTACATTGGGTTATGGCAGGAATCTGCCCTGCATAGGATCTACTACGTTGGGTTATGGCAGGAATATGCCCAATTTAAGACCTTATACATTGGGATATGGCAAGAATCTGCTCTACATAGAACCATCTACATTGGGTTATGGCAGGAATCTGCCCTGCATAGGATCTACTACGTTGGGTTATGGCAGGAATCTGCCCTATTTAAGACCTTATACATTGGGATATGGCAAGAATCTGCTCTACATAGAACCTTCTACGTTGGGTTATGGCAGGAATCTGCCCTGCATAGGATCTACTACGTTGGGTTATGGCAGGAATATGCCCTATTTAAGACCTTATACATTGGGATATGGCAAGAATCTGCTCTACATAGAACCATCTACATTGGGTTATGACAGGAATCTGCCCTGCATAGGATCAAACATTGGGGTCCTCGCAATAATCTGCTCTATATATAGGACGTTCTACGTTAAGATATGGCAAGAATCTGCCTTACATTGGATAAACTACGTTGGAAATGGCAAGAATCTGCTCTACATAATACCTTCTCCGTTGGGCAATGGCAAGAATCTGCTCTACATAGGACCTTCTATGTTGGGCAATGGCAAGAATCTGCTCTACATAGGACCTTCTATGTTGGGTTATGGCAGGAATCTGCCCTATTTAAGACCTTATAATTGGGGTATGGCAAGAATATGCTCTACATAGAACCTACGTTGGGCAATGGCAAGAATCTAAGACTCAAACATTGGGGTCCTCGCAATAATCTGCTCTATATATAGGACGTTCTACGTTAAGATATGGCAAGAATCTGCATTACATTGGATAAACTACGTTGGAAATGGCAAGAATCTGCTCTACATAGGACCTTCTCCGTTGGGCAATGGCAAGAATCTGCTCTACATAGGACCTTCTATGTTGGGCAATGGCAAGAATCTGCTCTACATAGGACCTTCTATGTTGGGTTATAGAAAGAATCTGCCCTACATCGTACTTTATACGTTGGGCAATTGCAAGAATCTACTCTACATAGGACCTTCTACGTTATGTTATGGCAAGAATCTGCCCTACATAGGACCTTCTACTTTATGTTATGGCAAGAATCTACACTACATAGGACCTTCTACATTGGGTTATGGCAAGAATCTGCCCTAAATAATACCTTCTACGTTGGGCAATGGCAAGAATCTACTCTACATAAGACCTTCTATGTTGGGTTATAGCAAGAATCTACACTACATAGGACCTTCTACGTTGGATTATAGAAGGATTTTGCCCTACATCGGACCTTCTACGTTATGTTATGGCAAGAATCTACATTACATAGGACCTTCTACATTGGGTTATAGGAAGAATCTGCCCTACATAGGACCTTCTACGTTGGGCAATGGCAAGAATCTACTCTACATAAGACTTTCTACGTTGGGTTATAGCAAGAATCTACACTACATAGGACCTTCTACGTTGGACAATAGCAAGAATCTTCCCTACATAGGATCAACTACGCTGGGTTATGGCAAGAATATACACTACATAGGACCTTCTACATTATGTTATGGCAATAATCTATACTACATAGGACCGTCTACGTTATGTTATGGCAAGAATATGCCCTACATAGGACCTTCTACGTTATGTTATGGCAAGAATATGCCCTACATAGGACCTTCTACGTTATGTTATGGCAAGAATCTACACTACATAGGACCTTCTACGTTGGATAATGGCAAGAATCTTCCCTACATAGAATCAACTACGTTATGTTATGGCAAGAATCTACACTACATAGGACCTTCTACGTTGGGTTATGGCAAAAATCTGCCCTACATAGGACCTTCTACGTTATGTTATGGCAATAATCTACACTACATAGGACCTTCACGTTGGACAATAGCAAGAATCTTCCCTACATAGGATCAACTACGTTATGTTATGGCAAGAATCTACACTACATAGGACCTTCTACCTTGGGTTATGGCAAAAATCTGCCCTACATAGGACCTTCTACGTTATGTTATGGCAAGAATCTACACTACATAGGACCTTCTACGTTGGACAATGGCAAGAATCTTCCCTACATAGGATCAACTACGTTGGGTTATGGCAAGAATCAGTCCTATATAAGGCTCATACAATGGGTCCTGGCAATGTTCTGCCCTATATTTGACCAGAATTGACTCTACATAGGATTTACAAGTATTACTTGTATTACGTCGGTCCAACACAAGAGTCGGCTCTAAAAATTACCATTTACGTCGGGACATTATGACAGCATTCATGACATATTTATAGTGTTATTTGAAGTAAATGTTTAAAATTTTAAACATAAATATCGATATGACATTTTATATATTGATATGCTATTGATCGGGGTTACAGAAAGAGGAACACTGGTATTGGTATTTTTATTTTGATATTTATAAAGAGTAAAAAAAATAAGGAGAGAGAACAAATGGAAGTTAAATTTAGAATTATAGTATAACTTTCAATTTTATACAAATTAATTAATAACTACTCTAATTCAACCGTTTTTCGGCGATCTAAGCATTTCCTCATCTGCAATTTTACTAATAATGCAATTATATTCATTTATTATTTATAAAATAATGCAAAATTGTTCTCTCATCGTTTAGATTCCAATCTAAAACCTTCTATTAAATATTTATATTTTTGATTATTTTTTAATATGATATTCTAGATAGACGTACAGCCTAGCGAAATATTGGATTTTTGTAATAAATAAAATGTTTTATTTTATTTTCGAAAAAGAGCCGGCGTTCGAAGGGGCAAAACCCTAGATTCCCGACAGTCATGAACCGGTATCGAATCCCGCGTTAACATTTTGTTTAATATGTGAATAACCTTCACATATTATTCATTTTTGCAAATATCATAAACTAGGTTGCTCTTTTTGAGCGGTACCTAATAAAGTGATTTTGGAAGATGTTTATTTTCGATCCAAGATATGCTTATTGATATATATTTATCTTTTAAAAATTCTTAATATCTAGAA
The DNA here is from genome assembly GCA_030710605.1 of Cordylochernes scorpioides. Taxonomy (NCBI): domain Eukaryota; kingdom Metazoa; phylum Arthropoda; class Arachnida; order Pseudoscorpiones; family Chernetidae; genus Cordylochernes; species Cordylochernes scorpioides. The sequence goes on from CP092874.1 coordinate 76,539,602, forward strand.
GTTTTCAAATGTGTGAAAGAAAAATTAATATTATAATAAATAATTATCAAATATTGATCTTTAAAATAAGGCGAAATAAGCAATAATATTTCAGATAACTTTTAAAAAGTTCTATATAGAGTCCTAACGGTTTAAATGATCAAAACTCAAAGTTTAAATTGGCAACTTTGGAACGGAAGAGGTCGCCACATGGCGTTGACCTTGGCCTCCTCCAATCGATCTTTTGCTAGAAGCCTGTCGCAGACGAACTCTTCTGTTTATTGTTTGGAAGTTTTTTCTTTTAAAATATTCTCTACACATGACATAATAAAATTATAAATAAATCAGTTTTCAGTACATCAGTTTTCATACTACTTGAACTGTTTATACATTATTGAATATAAAATATCGGAAGAATGATATTTTTTTCAAAGCGTGTTCTTAAAAACACGTATATAATAAGCTATATTACAAATAATAACATCTTTCAAGCGTTTTTATAAAAAAAAAAAACTCCATTTTAAGCATCCAGTTATTATTTTGTATAAAGAAAATATATAAATATTCATATTTTGAATATCATAAATTGAGGTGAGAATATGTATATTTAAAAACTTTCACAAGCATTCTATATAAATTAATTTATAATACAATATAATGCGGCTTATGATTTTTCATTCAAAAGGAGCATTTGCGGAATAGTTTTCAAACTTTTTCTACAATTCGATATAAATGTATCATCAAAATGAGAAACGTTAGGTTACTGAAAGGGGAAAGGACGCAAAATGGCGGTTTATAAAAGCAGACGAAGATCAATTCTAGCGGTCACGTGACCATCTCCATCGACCCCCAAGATGTACTTTACTCCCCCCGAGGTAATTTCTCTTAAATTGACCCGAGATCGATCGTCTGCCTCATATTCTGGAAAATTCCCTGTGGAGGGATTCTGGGATTGAATCTTCTTTTGATTTTTTTCCTTCTCTTTTCCCGAAATATATATATGTTGTAAAAAAAAAAAAAAGATTTTCTGCTTGATTTTGGAATTGTTGAGATAAGGTTTCACTTTTGTATACATGAATATTATTATGATTAAATTTGATATGCTAGAAAATTATTTGCTGGTTCTTTTTAATACTAAATGGTATTGGTAATGCAGTCGTGACAAAAATCTTGAAAGTATAAAAATAGTTTGATCAGAGATTGATTTAATTGAGCTTAAGGAATATATATATATATATATAAACAGAAATTGATAAAATGCTGTCTGACTTAAGGGGTAAGAATAAAAAAATGAAAAGCTTATTTACATATTTACAAAACATAATCGTTTATTATATATAAAAAAGGCATCTCCTTATCGTGCAACTGAAAGTTGCTAATGACTTGCGCCATCTATCGGAATAAATATAAACTATTCTCGTTGATTTTTAATCGTTCCATTATTGGCCAAATACCCATTCTTGATTAATCAAGAAAAGCTAACCACGGACTCACGCAATTCCGGCCTTAACTACCCGTTTCATGATTTTTCAGGATGCCTGAATTACCAGTTTTTTGTTCGTTCAGGTACAGCTTGCACCACGCTGACGAGGGCCAACAGCCCGAAACGAGAGAGAGAGAGAGATAAGGAGATGCCTTTTTAAAAATAATAATTTATGCACCTTATCGCAGTACAATATCACATTTGTACTATTTTAAATAATCGTTTATGTTTCTTATAATTAAACTGGCGAAACCGCTGGGAGGGTTCACCACTGATGAGCCAGACCCTCACATTAATTTTATCCATTGCAGTAGAAATTGTTTAATTTGTAAAAGATTCATACGCGTCTATAATAGTTTCGAATTTTCATAATCAAATATCCTTTATGGAAATAAAAGTGTCAGGATGAATCCTATAAACCGAATCCTCTAAACCATGTTCAAGTTGCCAATTAGAATGTCCATCTACAGTTAAACCTGACTATAGCGCCCTCTCTTGGGACTCACCAAAATAGGGTGCTATAGAGAGGGGGTGCTATAGACAGGTCACTTTTAATGCAAATCGCATCGTACTACGTATTTAAAATCGGTATCTTTTTAGAGGGAGACGCTATTTAAAGAGGGCGCTATAGACTGGTTTAACTGTATATAAATGTGAACTTCCATCCTCGGTATTTGCGTTATCGAATTTCTTCCGACAAGGAGAGCCATTCCACGCATGCGTGGCTTCTTCAATTAGCGAAAATCAATAGCGATGTAAGTTACGGAAACAGAAATTCAAGGTAGTGGATTTTTTTATTTCAAAGATACACACACGCGATCAGAAATAAATAACCAAAAATACCAATATTTACTAATTGTGTATATTTTAAAAAGTAATTTGATGAATTGTTCATTGAAATTTATAAAACTTATTTCTGTCAATGTTTCCTAAGATATTTATTATAAAATAATATCTCTACAGACGATAATGCACAATTTGGATTATAGATTATAAACACGAGGTAATAAGACCAAATTCAAATAAATAAATAGTGTGTGACGTTTCGGTAACAGCGTTGTTACCATCTTTACCAAAACGTCACACACTATTTATTTACTTGGATTTGGCCTTATTACCTTGTGTTTATAATCTATTGAAGATAGTAACAACGCTGTTACCGAAATGTCACACACTATTTATTTATTTGGATTTGGTCTTATTACCTTTTGTTTATAATCTATTGAAGATGGTAACAACGCTGTTACCGAAATGTCACACACTATTTATTTATTTATTTGGATTTGGTCTTATTACCTTTTGTTTATAATCTATTGAAGATGGTAACAACGCTGTTACCGAAACGTCACCTACTATTTATTTACTTGGATTTGGCCTTATTACCTTTTGTTTATAATCTATTGAAGATGGTAACAACGCTGTTACCGAAACGTCACACACTATTTATTTACTTGGATTTGGCCTTATTACCTTGTGTTTATAATCTATTGAAGATGGTAACAACGCTGTTACCGAAACGTCACACACTATTTATTTATTTGGATTTGGTCTTATTACCTTTTGTTTATAATCTATTGAAGATGGTAACAACGCTGTTACCGAAACGTCACACTTATTTATTTATTTGGATTTGGTCTTATTACCTTGTGTTTTATTTCTACAGACCTTACTGCAATGATAAAAATGATTAGATGAGAGTGTTTGACTCATCAGTTGTGAACCCTGTCAGTGGTTTCGATATAATAGATGTATTTTAAATAGTGTATTTAAATATATACAGTTAAACCTGTCTATAGCAACGCTCTAAATAGCGCCTTCTTCTCTATAGCGCCCGATTTTAAATACGTAGTACGATGCGATTTACATTAAAAGTGACCTGTCTCTAGTACCCCCTCTCTATAGCACCCTATTTTGGTGAGTCCCAAAAGGGGGCGCTATAAACAGGTTTTAAAAGAATCATACGCGTCTATAATAGTTTCGAATATTAATAATAAAAACACATTACAAAACCAGTACTTATCCTTTATTTCAAGGTTGATAGGTTCGGACTGGGGTTACACAGGTATGCGAAGAGATCACCAGACAAGCATACAGACAACACTTTAAATGTTTACACACAACACTCCGAAATAACTTCCACATTAACTATGAACTCATTTTATGTACAAACATGGTCACAATTTTCCAATGAGAGAACAGTTCGCTAATTAAAAACAAAAGATTTCCCCAGTAACTCAAAGGCTTTAAAATTTTATGTTTTATCAATGGAAATTGAGAATTCCTATTGTAATCAAAAAAGAGAGAGAGAAAATATTTGATATATATATTTTAAAATATACTAATTTTTATTCATGATTAAATTGTGAAACACTTTTAAAATTAATTTTATTTCTCGTTTGCTATTTTTATAAATAAATTTTCGAGTTCATTTATTTTATTATTTTTATTGTGTGATTCAATATATATCATAATGTTTTGAAACTAATAAAAGTTATGAAAATACTGTGTTAAAAAACGCGCAATTTTTTATTTGTCTTTTTATTGCAAGCTTTTATTAAATGCTTCAATTCTGTAAACGATATTTTCTTATAGATACACTGCGTGACATTGAAAATGGAACACCAAGAAATAGTGACCAGAAAATTATGCAAATTTCAGGGTAGACGCGCCTAACCGAGTTATGCAAATGATGTAAAATGCGCAGCTCTCGTGCGCACATGGAGTAAGATATAAGGGAAGGAACTTGCAGAAAGGACAGTATTCGTGTCGTTATTTCTTCAAGGAAAATCATTGTAGAAATTTTGTTCTTGTGTCAAAAGACACGTTTAATAACAGAGAATGCCAGGTCATCGTAAACGGAAGCAGTTCAAGCAGACAGACGCTTTTACGAGGGGCATGGTGATCGGACTGAAAAGGGCAGGTTGGTCCATACGTCAAATCGCAGCTGATACACACCTTGGTGCGTCCACGGTACACCGACTGTGGAGAAGATGGTTGGAACAAGGAAATGTGGAAATTTATAGGAATGTCGGTGCAACCAGAGTGACGTCAGCACGTGTGGATCGGCGTATCCTTCGACAAGCAGTGGCGGCCCCACAAGCCACTTGTACCGCCATCCTGCAACATGTGCAAGACACCCTAGATCATTCCATCTCGACCAGAACCATTTCCCGTCGATTGGTTGCTAATGGCTTGCACTCATGCCGTCCGCTAAGAAGACTGCCATTGACCCCACCGAATAGGCGCCAACGTTTGGAATGGTGCCGGGCTAGATCGACGTGGATGACGGAATGGCACAGGGTCGTGTTCTCAGATGAGTCGCGTTTCTGCTTGTCCAGTGATAGTCGCCGTGTACGCGTGTGGCGTCGACGTGGAGAAAGGTCCAATCCGGCAGCAATCGTGGAACGCCCCACCGTGCGACAACGTGGAATCATGGTTTGGGGCGCAATCGCGTATGATTCCAGGTCACCTTTACTTCGTATTCAGGGCACTATGACGGCCCAACGATACGTTGATGATGTGCTGCGACCGGTGACACTCCCCTACCTTCAGGGGGTACCCAATGCCCTTTATCAGCAGGATAACGCCCGACCGCACACTGCTCGCATTAGCCAACAAGCTCTGCAAGATGTACATATGCTTCCCTGGCCACCGTACTCTCCTGATCTCTCACCAATCGAGCACGTCTGGGACATCATTGGACGCCGTTTGCATGCCTTGCCACAGCCGCGTTCAGAAGACGAACTGTGGCAAATGGTTGAGAGGGAATGACTATCATTTTGAAATAAAGATCACTTATTGTTCGTCCCTGTCTCTTTCTGTCTGCCGAGTTTCATCACTTTCTGGCCACTATTTCTTGGTGTTCCATTTTCAATGTCACGCAGTGTATAATAGAAAAAATTCGTAAAGGAAAATTTTATAGATATTTTTCACGTTCATCATTTGTAATAACGGTCTTCCCTTATTAATATTTTAAATTTAATATATATATATAATTTTTATTAGAATTATGAAAATAATTAGAAATTCTATATATGCATCTTTTTCAAATATATATATACACTGGTCCGCAAAATTAAAGGAACAACTTTTTTTTTTCCATTTATCTCAAATTTTATTGAACATTTATCAATGAAATTTTATACACAAATTTATTATTCCATTAATGATTAGAATACCCGAAATCAAAGAATTCTAACACGTATTTTATGCAAATTATCCGGTCAAGCAATGATCTTCTTGCAGTCAGTGCATAAATATCTTGGATATTGTTGTTAATATGGGGTGTGATCGCCTTTAACTGATAGACAGGCTCTACATCGGTGACCCATACTAAGAATTAGGGAGTTTATCAGCTCCTGTGGAATCAACGCCCACTCTTGTGTTAAGGCTGTTTCTAGCTCATGAGTGTTTCTAGGAAGGAATTGGAGGGATGAGATCCGCCGTCCTAGGTTGTCCCATACATGCTCAATGGGATTTAGGTCTGGGGATCGAGCTCGCCAATTCATCCGAGCAATTGCATGGTTTTGGAGAAAAGTGTCGACCACACCAGCCCTATGTGGACGGGCATTATCATCCATTAGAAGGAAGTTTTCTCCCATTTCCAATGCTTGAGGCATCACATATGCTGCAAAGATCTCGTCCCGATACCTCTGTACACTCAGGGTTCCTTGCCGAAAAATATGGAGTGCTGTGCGACCTCCCAAGAAGATTCCAGCCCAGATCATAAAACCTTGGCTTCTGTAGGGATCCCTTTCAACCATATTCCGGGGATTATTTCTGGTTCCTACCTCTCTCCAGACAAAGACACAACGAGAATCGCTGTTTAGAGAGAATCTGGACTCATCAGTGAACATTACACGCCTCCATTCATATGGATTCCAGGCGACATGTTGTCTGCACCAAAGTTTCCTTGCTTTCTTTTGAGGTGGTGTCAATGGCACACAAATTATGAGTCGTCGAGCATAGAGGCCCTTCTTGTGAAGCCTTCTGCGTATTGTATCCGTTGATACTAAGACTCCTGTAGCTGCATTGAGGTCACTTCGTAGTTGCGATGCTGTCATTCTTCTATTGCGACGCACAAGGAGACTAAAATAACGGTCTTGATTTAACGTTGTGACCCTTGGCCGTCCTTGTCCGGGTGTTCTGGCAACATTAGCTGTCGTTTGAAATTTTTTCCAAAGCCATGAGACAATGTTTCTTGTCACTCCAAGCCATCTTGCTACTTCTGCCTGTGATTGGCCTGCTTCCATCCTTACAGTAGCTTGCCATTTTATTTCTTGTGATAAATGTTGCCTATAAGCCATGAAAACTTTAAAAAACAAAAATGTTCAATAAAAATCTAGTGGAGCGTAAAATTAGGACGCTTTGAGAAAGACTCAGGCACGTGCTGGAGGCGGAGTCAACGTAGACAGTGGTATTTTGCATATTGGGAACAACTTTATTTGTTTTTCTGTTTTACATACTCTCTTAATTCATGGAAGCTTTTGAATATACCAAAACTTGATATATATCCCTTGATATAACTTTTATTTTTCTTAAACATGTTTTGTTCCTTTAATTTTGCGAACCAGTGTATTTTAAATGGCTAGCTTTCAAGCTGCGCGTGTTTGCATTTGTAAATATTTCTTGTAAGATATAGTCGATATTTTTAAGTCCGTTGAAAAGCGATTATCGCTTGAAAGTTAGCTATTTAAAATAAAAAGAAGCTATTTGTGAGGAAATATTTTGTTATTTTAATACAATTTTTTGTTTGTAAGTAAAAGAAACACACAACAAAAAGATAGGAATATAAACGTTTTATTTAAAAGTTGTTATAAATTAATATCTTGCAACAATTTTTCACATTTTGATGAAGTAAATTTTCGTTTGGTTTATATTTTTCTGAAAATCTGTAACATATAGAATAAACATATCAGCCCTTTCCTTTTATGTTTTGTGATTTTTATTCATTTAAATATACCTAAAGAAGGCAAACATAGACAGAAAGTATGAATACATTTTTTTCATTTTTAAGTTAAAATTTATTTTGCTATGATTCTGCGCTCCATTGAAGAAAATATCGAGAAGAACGAAAATTGATTTTATGATCGCAATTAGAAATTTTAAAATTATAATAAACATTCTTATTGATATTGAATAAAAATAGGATTATCAACAATCATTACATGATCAAAATAACCGAGAAAAAACGTAGTCAGGAAAAAAAAATGCTGAC
>CP092874.1:76547380-76559890 GCA_030710605.1 Cordylochernes scorpioides
ATCGTCTGTAGAGATATTATTTTATAATAAATACCTTAGGAAACATATTGACAGAAATAAGTTTTATAAATTTCAATGAACAATTCATCAAATGACTTTTTAAAATATACACAATTGGTAAATATTGGTATTTTTGGTTATTTATTTCTGATCGCGTGTGTGTATCTTTGAAATAAAAAATCCACTACCTTGAATTTCTGTTTCCGTAACTTACATCGCTATTGATTTTCGCTAATTGAAGAAGCCACGCATGCGTGGAATGGTTCTCCTTGTTGGAAGAAATTCGATAACGCAAATACCGAGGATGGAACTTCACATTTATATACAGTTAAACCAGTCTATAGCGCCCTCTTTAAATAGCGCCTCCCTCTAAAAAGATACCGATTTTAAATACGTAGTACGATGCGATATTTACATTAAAAGTGACCTGTCTATAGCATCCCCTCTCTATAGCACCCTATTTTGGTGAGTCCCAAGGAGAGGGTGCTATAGACAGGTTCAACTGTAGATGGACATTCTATTTGGCAACGTGAACGTGGTTTAGAGGATTCGGTTTATAGGATTCATCCTGACACTTTTATATCCATAACGGATATTTGATTATGAAAATTCGAAACTATTATAGACGCGTATGAATCTTTTACAAATTAAACAATTTCTACTGCAATTAATAAAATTAATGTGAGGGTCTGCTCATCAGTGGTGAACCCCCCCCCCCCCTCCCCAGCGGTTTCGCCAGTTTAATTATAAGAAACATAAACGAGTATTTAAAATAGTACAAATGTGATATTGTACTGGGATAAGGTGCATACATTTTTTTTTAAAGGCATCTCCTTATCGTGCAACTGAAAGTTGCTACTAATGGCTTGCGCCATCTATTGGAATAAATATCAACTATTCTCGTTGATTTTTAATTATTCCATTATTGGCCAAATACCCATTCTTTATTAATCAAGAAAAGCTAACCACGGACGCGTTTCGGGCTGTTGGCCCTCGTCAGCGTGGTGCAAGCTGTACCTCAACGAACAAAAAACTGGTAATTCAGGCATCCTGAAAAATCATGAAACGGGTAGTTAAGGTCGGAATTGCGTGAGTCCGTGGTTAAGCTTTTCTTGGTTAATCAAGAATGGGTATTTGGCCAATAATGGAATAATTAAAAATTAACGAGAATAGTTGATATTTATTCCGATAGATGGCGCAAGTCATTAGCAACTTTCAGTTGCACGATAAGGAGATGCCTTTTTTATATATAATAAACGATTATGTTTTGTAAATATGTAAATAAGTTTTTCATTTTTTTTATTCTTACCCCTTAAGTCAGACAGTATTTTATCAATTTCTGTTTATCCTTAAGCTCAATTAAATCAATCTCTGATCAAACTATTTTTATACTTTCAAGATTTTTGTCACGACTGCATTACCAATACCATTTAGTATTAAAAAGAACCAGCAAATAAATTTCTAGCATATCAAATTTAATCATAATAATATTCATGTATACAAAAGTGAAACCTTATCTCAACAATTCCAAAATCAAGCAGAAAATATTTTTTTTATTTTTTTACAACATATATATATATACATTTCGGAAAAAGAGAAGGAAAAAAATCAAAAGAAGATTCAATCCCAGAATCCCTCCACAGGGAATTTTCCAGAATATGAGGCAGACGATCGATCTCGGGTCAATTTAAGAGAAATTACCTCGGGGGGAGTAAAGTACATCTTGGGGGTCGATGGAGATGGTCACGTGACCGCTAGAATTGATCTTCGTCTGCTTTTATAAACCGCCATTTGCGTCCTTTCCCCTTTCAGTAACCTAACGTTTCTCATTTTGATGATACATTTATATAGAATTGTAGAACGAAGTTTGAAAACTATACCGCAAATGCTCCTTTTGAATGAAAAATCATAAGCCGCATTATATTGTATTATAAATTAATTTATATAGAATATTCGTTAAAGTTTTTAAATATATATATTCTCCACCTCAATTTATGATATTCAAAATATGAATATTTATATATTTTCTTTATACAAAATAATAACTGGATGTTTAAAATGGAGTTTTTTTTTTATATAAAAAACGCTTGAAAGATGTTATTATTTGTAATATAGCTTATATATACGTGTTTTTAAGAACACGCTTTGAAAAAAATATCATTCTTTCCGTTATTTTATATTCAATAATGTATAAACAGTTCAAGTAGTATGAAAACTGATGTACTGAAAACTGATTTATTTATAATTTTATTATGTCATGTGTAGAGAATATTTTAAAAGAAAAAACTTCCAAACAATAAACAGAAGAGTTCGTCTGCGACAGGCTTCTAGCAGAAGATCGATTGGAGGAGGCCAAGGTCAACGCCATGTGGCGACCTCTTCCGTTCCAAAGTTGCCAATTTAAACTTTGAGTTTTTATCATTTAAACCGCTAGGACTCTATATAGAACTTTTTAAAAGTTTTCTGAAATATTATAGCTTATTTCGCCTTATTTTAAAGATCAATATTTGATAATTATTTATTATAATATTAATTTTTCTTTCACCCATTTAAAAACTTCTATATATTAAGAATTTTTAAAAGATAAATATATATATATATATCAATAAGCATATTTTGGATCGAAAATAAACATCTTCCAAAATCACTTTATTAGGTACCGCTCAAAAAGAGCAACCTAGTTTATGATATTTGCAACAATGAATAATATGTGACGGTTATTCACATAATAAACAAAATGTTAACGCGGGATTCGATACCGGTTCATGACTGTCGGGAATCTAGGGTTTTGCCCCTTCGAAAGCCGGCTCTTTTTCGAAAATAAAATAAAACATTTTATTTATTACAAAAATCCAATATTTCGCTAGGCTAATATCATATAAAAAAAATAATCAAAAATATAAATATTTAATAGAAGGTTTTAGATTGGAATCTAAACGAAGAGAGAACAATTTTGCATTATTTTATAAATAATAAATGAATATAATTGCATATTTAGTGAAAATTGCAGATGAGGAAATGCTTAGATCGCCGAAAAACGGTTGAATTAGAGTAGTTATTAATTAATTTGTATAAAAATATGGAAAGTTATACTATAATTCTAAATTTAACTTCCATTTGTTCTCTCTCCTTAATTTTTTTACTTTTATAAATATCAAAATAAAAATACCAATACCAGTATTCCTCTTTCTGTAACCCCTATCAATAGCATATCAATATATAAAATGTCATATCGATATTTATGTTTAAAATTTTAAACATATACTTCAAATAACACTATAAATATGGTCATGAATGCTGTCATAATGTCCCGACGTAAATGGTCATTTTTAGAGCCGACTCTTGTATTGGACCGACGTAATACAAGTAATACTTGTAAATCCTATGTAGAGTCAATTCTGGTCAAATATAGGGCAGAGCATTGCCAGGACCCATTGTATGAGACTTATATAGGACTGATTCTTGCCATAACCCAACGTAGTTGATCCTATGTAGGGAAGATTCTTGCCATTGTCCAACGTAGAAGGTCCTATGTAGTGTAGATTCTTGCCATAACATAACGTAGAAGGTCCTATGTAGGGCAGATATTTGCCATAACCCAACGTAGAAGGTCCTATGTAGTGTAGATTCTTGCCATAACATAACGTAGTTGATCCTATGTAGGGAAGATTCTTGCCATTGTCCAACGTAAAAGGTCCTATGTAGTGTAGATTCTTGCCATAACATAACGTAGAAGGTCCTATGTAGGGCAAATTCTTGCCATAACCCAACGTAGTTGATCCTATGTAGGGCATATTCTTGCCATAACATAACGTAGACGGTCCTATGTAGTATAGATTCTTGCCATAACATAATGTAGAAGGTCCTATGTAGTGTATATTCTTGCCATAACCCTGCGTAGTTGATCCTATGTAGGGAAGATTCTTGCCATTGTCCAACGTAGAAGGTCCTATGTAGTGTAGATTCTTGCCATAACATAACGTAGAAGGTCCTATGTAGGGCAAATTCTTGCCATTACTTAACGTAGAAGGTCCTATGTAGGGCATATTCTTGCCATAACATAACGTAGACGGTCCTATGTAGTATAGATTCCTGCCATAACCCAACGTAGTAGATGCTATGTAGGGAAGATTCCTGCCATAACCCAACGTAGAAGGTTCTATGTAGAGCAGATTCTTGCCATATCCCAATGTATAAGGTCTTAAATAGGGCATATTCCTGCCATAACCCAACGTAGTAGATCCTATGCAGGGCAGATTCCTGCCATAACCCAACGTAGTAGATGCTATGTAGGGCAGATTCCTGCCATAACCCAACGTAGAAGGTTCTATGTAGAGCAGATTCTTGCCATATCCCAATGTATAAGGTCTTAAATAGGGCATATTCCTGCCATAACCCAACGTAGTAGATGCTATGTAGGGCAGATTCCTGCCATAACCCAACGTAGTAGATCCTATGCAGGGGCAGATTCCTGCCATAACCCAACGTAGTAGATGCTATGTAGGGCAGATTCCTGCCATAACCCAACGTAGAAGGTTCTATGTAGAGCAGATTCTTGCCATATCCCAATGTATAAGGTCTTAAATAGGGCATATTCCTGCCATAACCCAACGTAGTAGATGCTATGTAGGGCAGATTCCTGCCATAACCCAACGTAGTAGATCCTATGCAGGGCAGATTCCTTCCATAACCCAACGTAGTAGATGCTATGTAGGGCAGATTCCTGCCATAACCCAACGTAGTAGATCCTATGCAGGGCAGATTCCTTCCATAACCCAACGTAGTAGATGCTATGTAGGGCAGATTCCTGCCATAACCCAACGTAGAAGGTTCTATGTAGAGCAGATTCTTGCCATATCCCAATGTATAAGGTCTTAAATAGGGCATATTCCTGCCATAACCCAACGTAGTAGATGCTATGTAGGGCAGATTCCTGCCATAACCCAACGTAGAAGGTCCTATGTAGAGCAGATTCTTGCCATATCCCAATGTATAAGGTCTTAAATAGGGCATATTCCTGCCATAACCCAACGTAGTAGATGCTATGCAGGGCAGATTCCTGCCATAACCCAACGTAGAAGGTTCTATGTAGAGCATATTCTTGCCATATCCCAATGTATAAGGGTCTTAAATAGGGCAGATTCCTGCAATAACCCAACGTAGTAGATCCTATGCAGGGCAGATTCCTGCCATAATCCAACGTAGAAGGTTCTATGTAGAGCATATTCTTTCCATATCCCAATGTATAAGGTCTTAAATAGGGCATATTCCTGCCATAACCCAACCTAGAATATCCTAACGTAGAGCAGTCTTGCGACGTAGAAAGTGCTATTTAGAAAATATTCTCGTTTTGATTTGACGCAGTAGGTCCTGTGTAGAGAAATTACCCGATGTGAATCAATGTAAAATGTCCTAATGTAGACAAATTATCGTCCTGACTCGAATTAAGAGGTTCATTGCGAAGCCTTTTCTCCCCGCAGAAGGTCCATTTTACATTAGATTTTCGCCTTATTTCAATGTGGATGATCCTACGTAAAGAAAATTCTATACCTGACACTTATAGAATATTCTATAAATAGAATTATCGCATTTCCCGAGGAAAATATCTTATGTAGAGCATATTATCGCCGTTACTCGACAAATAAATTTCTGTGAGTCGCAGATTCTTGTCGTGACTCGACCTAAGAGGTACTAAGTAGAGCAGATTATCGCTGTGATTTGCCATAGAAAGCTGTCGTCGCAGATTCTCACCATGTATCACGTATATGTCCTATAGGAAGAATTTTCTTAAGTGACTCGACGTAGAAAGTAGTATTTAGAGCAGCTATTCGACATGATTCAACGTAATAGGTCCTATGTAGAGCAGATTTTCGCCGTGTCTAGACGTAGAAGGTCTCATATAGAGAAGATATTTGACTGAATCGACGAAGAATATCCTATCTAAAGCGTATTCTACAGGTTTCTTGACATAGAAGGTCTATTGTAGATTGAAGTTTCGCTGTGATTCAAAGTAGATGGTCATATGTGAAGTATATTCTCTACCAGAGACTTCTAGAAGCTCTTATAAATAGATAATTCTCGCATTTCCCGATGTAGATAGTCTGATTCGATATAAAAGGTCCTATGAAGAGCAAATTCTCTCGAGATTCGTCGTAGCTGGTTCTATGTAAAGCAAAATTTCCTGTTATCTGTAAAGGTTCCTGGTAGAAGCAAATTTCGCCGTGACTCAACGCAGAGGACCCTATGTATCACAGATTTTCACCGTGTATTGACGCATTTGTTTCTTTTAGAAATTTTTCTTCCGTGACTCGACATCGGACAGTCATTTTAGGTCAGATTTTCCACGTGATTCATCGTAGATGGTACTATTTAAAGTAACTAATTAAAAGATCCAATATGTTGGCATCGCCCAGCATTTTAATTCCATACCTTCAGCGTTGAAAAAAATTATAAATATCTTGTACAAAAACATTTAATATTGTTACTTAAATACTTCTTTTGAAAATTATTTGTTGGTTGAAAGTTTATTCGGAGAAAAGGAAGTTAAAATAAATCAAATATTTCTAATATTAAAAAAGGCCAACTTTTTGGGCCAGTTTGTCAGATTATTCAAATGATAGGAAGTTATTGCTTAAGATATTTTTCATGCTATCTTAACGAAGGTGCTTTTTTTTCAAATAAATTCTTAGAAATAAGGATTAAGAGTGCTAATATATTTGGAAAATATTATTTTGTAATATCTTTCGATATATCTTTCCATAAATAAATATCAAAAGCTAATTTATGATATTGAACCTTAAGTTATAGATTTTGGTGGAAATTTTCAATTTCAACTTTATTTTAATTGTTGTTGTTGTTTTTATTTCCTATATCTTTGTGTAAATATCACACGAATTCCGTGAGTTCATGCTCCTCGAGCCTGATCTCATGGGATGGGGGTGTAAGGGTGCAACTTTCGTTGATCATGGCACCATTCTAATTGTTACTTACCTATTCACTTTAATTTTCAAAACTTTCAAAATATTATTAGAGATGTGGCTGAAATATGAGAAAATACTTGTTTTAATACAGAGAACAAAAATAAACTGAAGAATTTAGTATAAAGTAAACACCTCATTAATACCAAACATTACCCTGTTTATAGAGAATGCCATATAATTGTAGTTTGAATTATGGTTAATTCAAGCTGTAGACTAGAGGGTTGATGGGTCTACATCTTGTATTATCCTACTCATTACATTCGTTTTCTTAATCCTATATTAAATTGTTTTTATTGATTTCTGTATCGTGTATAATTTAGTTCTACAAGACCCCGGAATAGAGTCTTAAATAATTTTTACCACATTATAAATAAAAAAAAGTTTCTGCTGTTATGAGATTAATTGCTTGTAGAGGAATTATTGGTCATTTGCTTAATCCTGGAATCCATGAGCATGTGACACTGCATCCGTGGCAATAATACTAAAAATAGTTCAGATCATTATTGCTTTAATTTTTATTATTAATATAAACATAATTAGAGAAAAGTTCTGCCTGACTTAAGGCGTAAGAATAAAAAAAAAGAAAAACTTATTTACATAATGTACAAAAGTTTGAGCCTGCCATCGGGAAACAGCAACGATGAGGTTTTATAGGGGAAGCGTGACCTATGGCGGTCGATTTAGCAGAGTATTTGAATCTATGAAATATAATTTTAAATAAAATAATATTTTAATATAACATATATATATACATACCTATAGATAAATAGCGCGATCCTATGAAATGTCGTAATGAAGATAAAAGTTAATTTTAAATATAAATCATATATGTAATATACCTTATAATAATATTATAAAATACTCTGTTTAATTAATTTATTTTTGATTGTTTGGATTTGGCAGCACTGTAATGATTGTTGTTGTTATGAATATATTAAAAAGTGTATGTTTAACATTAAAAAGAGATATAATTAAAATTTGTTTCTTAATTTGGTAAAGCATATTTATTTATTTAATCGAAGAGAGAGAGAGAGAGAGGGGAACATCACAATATAAACATTATTATCTGCCTTAAAAAGTCATTTTTCACGCAACACCTAAACAACTAACCAAACTGAATTTCACCTATATATATATAGACAGATAAAAATTTTTAAAAAACATATTCTATATATATATTCTAAATATATATTGTGATTCCCAACCAGCCAGTCCTGAACATCTATTGAATTGTATCAAATTCTCCAAAAAAAAAGACCTCTGGGAAAACCTCAGGACTATAATAGAATAGCTGAGACAATGTAACCTAATGGAGATCGTTTAAACGACTTGAGGAGTAAGCAACAACAACAACAAATATAAATGATAATTAATTAATTAAAAAATTACTTCATTTCATAGATTCGTCAGGTTGATAAGACCAATAGCTAGTAAGAATTCTCATTGCGAATATTCCTCTTTAACGACCGCATTCCTCATTAACGACCACTTTAGGTTAGTAATCACTTTGACGAGGTATCAAAAGTCTCAAGGCCTCGACATTCAGCAACCAATCAATTTGTGTACTGAGAATTTACTTATAAAAATGAAATAAATCAAATATAAAAATGATATGGCATTTTTTAATTAATATTATTATCCATAGTACACGTGGTAGAGACTATGATAATCATGGTTGGTAGAAGTTGACGACTGCTTTTACTGTAAGTGCACCACATGTCTACACATGTGAAAGGCAGTTCGACCTTTGCACTTACCAGCGTGCCAGAGCCCCTTTTGTTACTTACACTTGTTGGTGAAGTAAGACTTTTGCAAGAATCGGGGGTCATTGAAGCATTTTTTTAATAGAAAAAAGTGCCCAATGCGGGATTCGATCCCGGGTCGTAGCGGTTTAAACCACCCTTCCACCGATTCCCAGGCAATTTATTTTGATAAAAACTGTAAACAATAGGGCTATACACATTCCTTTCATCTGCACTGCCAGGGTTGCTGAAACACATTTATTTTAACACCCCCCCTCAAGTGTCATTTTCATAAATGCCAATTGCACAATTTTCATCCCATGTTGGAAAGTTTCATAAATTTGTTCTACTTGTCTTTACATAAGGGTTTCGTTAACATGTCTGCTATGTTTCTTCTATCCCTCAATGTAGTCTATTATATCTTTGGCCAATAAATCCTTTATGTAGTAAGTTCTAATATCAATGTGTTTACTTATTTTGGAGTTTTCAAAAGTTTCGGCTATGCAGATAGCACTCTTGTTGTCCACTAGCAAAGTTGTGTCCTCAAATGATGTAAAGTCCTTATTTATTTCCTTCAGATGAACTAGGTCTTGTATAGAAGCAGAATCTGCTACATATTCTGCTTCTGCGGTCGAAAGAGAAACACATCCCTGTTTCTTAGAAAACCAAGACACTGAATTTGATCCATGTAGTACTATGTTTCCACTTGTACTTTTTCTGTCAATCTTTATCTCTGGCCATTCAGAGTCTGAATATGAAATCAAATTGTTAGATGATACTGTATATATCAGTCCAATATCTTTGGTTGCCATTATATCCTCTTGATTTTGTTCAGCTTGAAAGTTTAGTTCCATAGGTGTATCCACTTTTTTGCATTCTGTCATATTGAACTTTTCTAAAATTTTGTTAATGAACTTTGTTTGTTTTGATCATTAACTTGCCACTTTCTCTTGATATTTCCATTCCCAAGAAATTGGTCACTTTTCCAAGATCTTTTGCATTAAATTATTGTTTGAATATTTCTATTACTTTATCAATATTGTCTTTTTTCCAGTTATCAGTAGATCATCTACATACAACACTATCCATGAGTCATTTAGAGATCTTTTGAAGTTGTATTTAGTAGCTATTTCAATGAATTTATCGTTCCAAGATTTTGGTGATTCTCTTAATCTATTTAAGCTTTATTTAGTTTGAATATTTTTCCATTTTCTTGTTTCACTCCTTGTGGTGCTTTGATGTAAATGTCTGATTCAATATTTCCATTTAAAAATGCTGTTGTATGTCCATTTGATTCACTTCCCAGTTTTTGTTCGTTGCATGAGAGAGTAACATTCTTATTGTCGACGTTCTAGCTACTGGAGCGTACATAATATCATATGATTCTTCCATTTGGGATCCTTTTGCTACTAAGCGAGCCTTTTTGGTTCCATCCTCCTTGGTTCTAAAAATCCACTTTGTATCAATTGGTTTGAAATTTGATTTTTCTCCTAATTTTATTGAAGATCATGTTTTCAATTCTTCATGAGATCGAATTTCTTTATCAATAGCTTCCTTTCATTCTTTTTACCTAATTGCTTGATTGTAAGAAATTGGATCTTCACCATTTGTAAACAAGCAATATACTGAATATAGTTCATAATCTTCTTGATACTTTGGTGGTTTGATTATTCGACCCGATCTTGTAGTTACACTTTCTTCTTTGTCTGATTGTACCGATGTTTGTGGGGTTTTTTCTTCATCTTGAGATTCAGTTATTATTCCTTTAGGTTCTGTTTGGTCTAAGATGATTTCCTTATCAAATTTAGTTAATGTTTCATCAAATGTTACATCTGTTGAAATCATTTCTTTATCAGTTTCCGGATCCCAGATGCGATATCCGCTTCCACTGTATCCAACCATGATTGTTGATTTTGCTCAAGAATCTAGTTTTTTTGGTTTGGGTATAATAAGTCTCCAAGCTCTTGAGCCAAAAACCTTAAGTTTGGATAGGTCATTTCGCTTATACCATATGCTAGCCGGAGGTATTCCTTTGTTCGCACTTGTTGGACTTCTGTTTAATTCGTATGCTAAGCAGTAAATGGCTTCTCCCCAAAGATATTTTGGTAGATTTGTTTCTGCCAACTCTCTCTTTGTTCTCACTTTATCAATCAATGTTCGATTCATTCTTTCAGAAGTGCCATTTTGTTGTGGTGTGTAAGGTGAGGTATATTCTAATTGAATACCTTTTGTTCTGCAAAACTGCTTGAAGTTTCCAGATGAAAATTCCTTACTATTATCTATTCTAATTTTTCTTGTTTTCTTGTTATGTTGAGTTTTTATAAACTTGATAAAATCAATTATGTTTTGTTTAGCTTCACCTTTTGATTTGAGAAGTCGCACTACTACAAAGTGTGAGTCGACATCTATTAGTACCTGAAAATATGTTTCTCCATCATATGTTGGTGGATCAATTGGTCCTGATAAGTCTGAATGTATCAGCTCTCCAATTTCCTTAGTTGTTTTCCAGGTTTTCTCAAATGATCTTCTTGTGCTTTTTCCTTTGATACAGGTTTCACATTTCTCTTGTGGACTTGATAGCCCTAATTTCTTTAAACTGTATCTATTCAGATGTCCCAATCTTCTGTGCCACAATGTGTCATCAGTTTTGACTGCATGAGCTATAACACTTTCAGGGTTACTGTCTATTTCTATTTTAAGTGAGTACAAGTTTCTATAATTATTACACTTAAATTCATGGTTTCTTGTAATTATTTTTACTTCAGATTGTTAAATATCACTTGGTGGCACTGTTGTATAATTTTTCCTACTGACAACAAGTTCTGTTTAATGCCATCAACTATTAGTCCATGGATTGCTATTGGGATATTATTGATCTTTACATTTAAAGTTCCACTTTTATTAGCTGACATCTTTTCGCCATTAGCAATATGAATTTCAACCTTATGTTCTAAAATCTTCACATCTGTCATATATTTTTCTAATTCACTTTTGATCAGGTTCTGTGTTGCTCCTGAGTCTAAAATAATATTATCATTTTCATTGCAATCTATAGCATTCATTGCTACAAATGATAGTTTGTGATCCATCTGATAGGCTTTTTGTCTAGGTTGACTCTCTCTTTGTCTTTCATTTCTTTCTTTTTGTGTTTGATTCTTTTCTCTTTTGAAAAATTTCTTTTTACTTCTACATTCTGTAGCCTGGTGACCTTTCTTGCCACAATTATAGCATGTAAATGTGAATGATCCAAAGGTCATTTCTTCATTCCTAGGTTCCCCTTGTTTATTTTTCTTTTTGAGTTCTTCATCCAGCAATCTTGCATTGTTTTTTGTGTTTATTGTTTCTTATTGCTGTGATCACATTTTCATACTCTTCATTCAATGACAATAACAGATGACATATTTTGTCAGATTCATCCTTTTTGGAACCTATATTATCCAATTTACGAATTATAGTATCAAATTTAAGAAAATGGTGCTCTAATTTTTCATTATGTTTGCTTTTTAAAGTCAACAACTTTCTTTTTAGTGTTAGTTTTGTACACGCTTTTTCTTTCAAATATATTTTCGAGCGCTTTCATCATTTCTTTAGCTGTTTTTGCATCTTTAATTATGTCTAGATGTTTATCAGTTAAACATTGAACAAGCGTAAATTTTGCCTTTGCATCCTTAATATTGCAAATAACTCGCGTTCTTTTTCATCGACAAAATCATTAATTTCGTTTTCTAATGTTAGATGTATTTGTTTTTCTTCTAACAATAGTTTAACTCTAAATTTTCAGCTGTTGA
>CP092874.1:76559990-76576486 GCA_030710605.1 Cordylochernes scorpioides
AATGTACAATTTGGATTATAGATTATAAACACGAGGTAAAAAGACCAAATTCAAATAAATAAATAGTGTGTGACGTTTCGGTAACAGCGTTGTTACCATCTTTACCGAAACGTCACACACTATTTACTTGGATTTGGCCTTATTACCTTGTGTTTATAACCTATTGAAGATGGTAACAACGCTGTTACCGAAACGTCACACTTATTTATTTATTTGTATTTGGTCTTATTACCTTGTGTTTTATTTCTACAGACCTTACTGCAATGATAAAAATGATTAGATGAGAGTGTTTGACTCATCAGTTGTGAACCCTGTCAGTGGTTTCGGGGTTTCGATATAATAGATGTATTTTAAATAGTGTATTTAAATATAAACAGTTAAACCTGTCTATAGCAACCCTCTAAATAGCGCCTTCTTCTCTATAGCGCCCGATTTTAAATACGTAGTACGATTCGATTTACATTAAAAGTGACCTGTCTTTAGTACCCCCTCTCTATAGCACCCTATTTTGGCGAGTCCCAAAAGAGGGCGCTATAAACAGGTTTTAAAAGAATCATACGCGTCTATAATACATGGAAGCAATTGCCGCCTCTCCCGTCAAAATAAACGTCAGAATCTGACGCCATCTATTGACCGTCGCCGCAACTAGCGGCATCGGGTCGGTGACAAAGCCACAACACCAACTTTGGCAAACTGATAAGCGTCCACCTAGAGACCATGGTTTCGGGCTAATGGCCCTCGTCAGTCTAGGGCGGATTTTATTCCATGAGATCCACACGGGATCTAATGGAATCCACACAATCTACCAAAGAGGTGTTTTGCTGGCAATGTGGCTGGGCCAAATCTATTGGCAAAACATAGATGGAAAATTTGCCGGGAGGAAATTAATCCATGGAAGCAATGGTCGCCTCTCCCGGGCCATTAGCCCGAAACCATGGTCTCTAGGTGGACGCTTATCAGTTTTCCAAAGTTGGTTATGTGACTTTGTCACCGACCCGATGCCGCTAGTTGCGGCGACGGTCAATAGATGGCGTCAGATTCTGACGTTTATTTTGACGGGAGAGGCGACCATTGCTTCCATGGATTAATTTCCTCCCGGCAAATTTTCCATCTATGTTTTGCGTCTATAATAGTTTCGAATATTAATAATAAAAAACACATTACAAAACCAGTACTTATCCTTTATTTCAAGGTTGATAGGTTCGGACCGGGGTTACACAGGTATGCGAAGAGATCACCAGACAAGCATACAGACAACACTTTAAGTGTTTACACACAACACACTCCGAAATAACTTCCACATTAACTATGAACCCCTTTTATGTACAAACATGGTCACAATTTTCCAGTGAGAGAACAGTTCGCTAATTAAAAACAAACGATTTTCCCAGTAACTCAAAGGCTTTAAAATTTTATGTTTTATCAATGGAAATTGAGAATTCCTATTGTAATCAAAAAGAGAGAGAAAATATTTGATATATATTTTTATAAAAATATACTAATTTTTATTCATGATTAAATTGTGAAACACTTTTAAAATTACAGAATATTTCCTCACATTGAGTTTTTTTTTACACTGGTCCGCAAAATTAAAGGAACAACATATTTTTTTCATTTATCTCAAATTTTATTGAACATTTATTAATGAAATTTTATACACAAATTTATAATTCCATTATTGATTAGAATACCCGAAATCAAAGAATTCTAACACGTATTTTATGCAAATTAGCCGGTCAAGCAAGGATCTTCTTGCAGTCAGTGCATAAATATCTTGGATATTGTTGTTAATATGGGGTGTGATCGCCTTTAACTGATACACAGGCTCTACATCGGTGACCCATACTAAGAATTAGGGAGTTTATCAGCTCCTGTTGAATCAACGCCCACTCTTGTGTTAAGGCTGTTTCTAGCTCATGAGTGTTTCTAGGAGGGGGTTGGGGGGAGGGATGAGATCCGCCGTCCTAGGTTGTCCCATACATGCTCAATGGGATTTAGGTCTGGGGATCGAGATCGCCAATTCATCCGAGCAATTGCATGGTTTTGGAGAAAAGTGTCGACCACACCAGCCCTATGTGGACGGGCATTATCATCCATTAGAAGAAAGTTTTTTCCCATTTCCAATGCTTGAGGCATCACATATGTTGCAAAGATCTCGTACCGATACCTCTGTCCAGTCAGGGTTCCTCGCCGAAAAATATGGAGTGCTGTGCGACCGCCCAAGAAGATTCCAGCCCAGACCATAAAACCTTGGCTTCTGTAGGGATCCCTTTCAACCATATTCCGGGGATTATTTCTGGTTCCTACCTCTCTCCAGACAAAGACACGACGAGAATCGAGGTTAGAGAGAATCTGGACTCATCAGTGAACATTACACGCCTCCATTCATATGGATTCCAGGCGACATGTTGTCTGCACCAAAGTTTCCTTGCTTTCTTTTGAGGTGGTGTCAATGACACACAAATTATGGTTCGTCGAGCATAGAGGCCCTTCTTGTGAAGCCTTCTGCGTATTGTATCAGTTGATACTAAGACTCCTGTAGCTGCATTGAGGTCACTTCGTAGTTGCGATGCTGTCATTCTTCTATTGCGACGCACAAGGAGACTCAAATAACTGTCTTGATTTAACGTTGTGACCCTTGGCCGTCCTTGTCCGGGTTTTCTGGCAACATTAGCTGTCGTTTGAAATTTTTTCCAGAGCCTTCTGCCTCTGATTGGCCTGCTTCCATCCTTCCAATAGCTTGCCATTTTTTTTCTTGTGATAAATGTTGCCTATAAGCCATGAAAACTTTAAAAAACAAAAATGTTCAATAAAAATCTAGTGGAGCGTAAAATTAGGACGCTTTGAGAAAGACTCAGGCACGTGCTGGAGGCGGAGTCAACGTAGACGGTGGTATTTTGCATATTGGGAACAACTTTATTCGTTTTTCTGTCTTACATACTCTCTTAATTCATGGACGATTTTGAATATACCAAAACTTGATATATATCCCTTAATATAACTTTTCCTTTTCCTAAACATCTGTTGTTCCTTTAATTTTGCGAACCAGTGTATTTTAAATGGCTAGCTTTCAAGCTGCGCGTGTTTGCATTTGTAAATATTTCTTGTAAGCTACGTAGTCTCCACTACAAATATGCGAAAGCAATAATAAGAGGTGGTCCATGCACACCGACAATACCAGCTATTTCATTGACGGGTTGTCCCCCACTCGATATCTCTATAAAGGCTCACATAGAATATTTAAAAACTTTGAAAACGGGCCACTACGAATCACGCCCAAGTCCTTCCTTTTTACCCTATCCTCCATTACGGAAGTTAATCTATTTTACCAAATCACTACAACTAAATGTCACCACCATTTACACAGACGGATCCCAATCATCAGAAGGAGTTGGGGCTGGAGTCATCCTACCACCTCCTCTACAAACCATACAACTTAAACTCCACCAGGAGTGCATCAGTGTTCCAAGCTGAACTGCTTGCCATTCTTTACGCAACAAAAATCACCATGAATTTCCCGAAAGAGCACTTTATCATTGCCTCAGACTGCCAATCAGCTCTATCAGCCATATGTAGGTCTTGGCCCCCAAGAACACAACTAATTGCGGAAATAATCTACAACCTGCATTTTTCACCAAATGTGCAACTCTGCTGGATCAAAGGCCACAACGGTATTCCAGGAAATGAACTGGCGGATCAGGCGGCAAAGGCTGCAGCACATTCTAATCTGCCACTATCCTTTACCACCCTCCCAAAGAGCGTCGCGCGCGGTAAAAAAGAACAGATAGCCCTCAAAATGTGGACAGACCTCTACATCCAAGATTACTCCACCAGAAATCTACGAAGATTTGCTGCTACCCCGAAACTACTCCTCCAAATGCTTCGAAACATCAAGCATGGATCTACCTCCACAACAATCTTGACCGGCCATGGTTACATTCAGGCAGACCTTGCAACGGTATCGAAAGAAGACCCAATTTGCCCCCACTGCCAAGATGAAGACCAAACCGTAGACCACCTCCTCTTCACTTGTCCAACCTTCCAATACCAAAGATTCCAGACAGCCACTCTCCTAGGTATCACCAACATATGTCCAGCATCCCTAGAAAATCTCCCAAGAAAGAAATCTGCCTGGCGACACCTCATTAATTGGACTTCCACTGACATTGTATATAAATCCAAGAAGACTTAGTTCAGAAGGACATCCCGGGTAGTTGGCGACTTCTGTACGCTCCAGGAACCTGGGTTACTTAAATAAATAAAAATAATAATAATATAGTCGATATTTTTAAGTCCGTTGAAAAGCGATTATCGCTTGAAAGTTAGCAATTTAAAATAAAAAGAAGCTCTTTGTGAGGAAATATTTTGTTATTTTAATACAATTTTTTGTTTGTAAGTAAAAAGAAACACACAACAAAAAGATAGGAATATAAACATTTATTTAAAAAGTTGATTATAAATTAATATCTTGCAACGATTTTTCACATTTTGATTGAAGTAAATTTTCGTTTGGTTTATATTTTTCTGAAAACCTGTAACATATAGAATAAACATATCAGCCCTTTCCTTTTATGTTATGTGATTTTTATTCTTTTAAATATACCTAAAGAAGGCAACATAGACAGAATCATAAATACATTTTTTCATTTTTAAGTTGAAAATTTATTTTGCTATGATTCTGCGCTCCATTGAAGAAAATATCGAGAAGAACGAAAATTGATTTTATGATCGTAATTAGAAATTTTAAAATTATAATAAACATTCTTATTGATATTGAATAAAAATAGGATTATCAACAATCATAACATGATGAAAATAACCGTGAAAAACGTGGTCAGGAAAAAAAAATGCTGACAAGATCCTCCCTGAAAAATTGTGCCACAAATAGATTCAGGCTCCCCTCTCTCTCCTTTTAAATTTTGTCTGGAAGTACGATTAATGCAAGTATACATAGAATTGTCTCTATAATACTTGTGTTAGACAGTACAACTACTACATTAGGGAGGATATAGATAGGAATATAGCATGGAACCCTTTGATACTTGTTTGGCGGTATGATTACTGCAAGTAAAGATAGAATTATCTCTATAATACATGTGTTAGACAGTACAACTACTACATTAGGGAGGAGATATAGATAGAACTTAGCATGGAACCTCTGTGATACTTACTTGGCGGTATGATTACTGCAAGTATACATAGAATTGTCTCTATAATACTTGTGTTAGACAGTAAAACTTCTACATTAGGGAGGGATATATAGGACCTTAGCATGGAACCCCTGTGATACTTACTTGGCGGAATGTTTACTGCAAGGGTATAAAGAAGGGTATATAGAATAGTCTCTGTATTTCTTGTGTTAGACAGTACAACTACTACATTAGAGGGGATATAGATATAAACTTAGCATGGCACCCCTGTGACACTTGTTTGGTGGTATGATTATTGCGAGAATATAAAGAAGGACACAGAATTGTCTCTGTAGATAGGAATTTAGCATGAAACCCCTGTGATACTTACTTGGCGGTATGAATACTGCAAGTATATATAGAATTGTCTCTGTAATACCTGTGTTAGACAGTACAATTTCTAAATTATGGAGGATATAGATAGGAATATAACATTGCACCCCTGTGATACTTGTTTGGTGTATGATAATTACGAAGATATAAAAAGGGACACATAGAATTGTTTCTGTAATACTTGTGTTAGATAGTACAACTACTACATTAGGGAGGATATAGATAGGAACTTATCATGGCACCCCTGTGACACTTGTTTGGTGGTATGATAATTGCGGGAATATAAAGAAGGACACATAGAATTGTCTCTGTAATACTTGTGTTAGACAGTAAAATACTACATTAGGGAGGATATAGATAGGAACATAGCCTGTCACCCTTGTGATACTTGTTTGGTGGTATGATTACTGCAAGTATACATAGAATTGTCTCGATAATACCTGAGTTAAACAGTACAATTACTACATTAGGAAAGATATAGATAGGAACTTATCATGGAACCTATGTGATACTTACTTGGCAATATAAATACTGTAAAATTATAAAGAAGGATACATAGAATTGTCTCCGTAATACTTATGTTAGAAAGTACAACTACTACATAGTGAGGATATAGATAGAAACTTAGCATGGCACCCTGTGATACTTGTTTGGTGGTGTAATTATTGCGAGGATATAAAGAAGGACACATAGAATTGTCTAAGTAATACTTGTGTTAGATAGTACAACTACTACATTAGGAAGGATATAGATAGGAACTTAGCATAGCACCCCTGTGATACATGTTTGGTAATATGATTATTGCGAGGATATAAAAAGAGACACATAGAATTGTCTATGTAATACTTGTGTTAGGAGTATAACCACTAGATTAAAGAGGATATAGATAGTACCTTAGCATGGAACCCCTGTGATACTTACTTGAGGGTATGAATATTGCAGGTTTACATAGAATCGTCTCAATAATACTTGTTTTAGAGAGTACAACTACTACATTAGGGAAGATATAGATAGGAACTTAGCATGTCATCCTTGTGATACTTACTTCGCGGAATGATTACTGCGAGGATATTGAGAAGGACACATAGAATTGTCTCTGTAATACTTGTGTTAGAAAATACAACTACTACTTTAGAGAGATTATAGATAGGAACATAGCATGTCACCCATGTGATACTTGTTTGGCGGTACGATTACTGCAAGGATGTAAAGAAGGACACATAGAATTGCCTCGGAAATACTTGTGTTAGACAGTACAACTACGACATTAGGGAGGATATAGATAGGAACTTAGCATGGCACCCCTGTAATACTACTTGGCGGTATGAATACGGCAGGTATACATAGAATTGTCTCTATAATACCTGTTTTAGACAGTACAGTTACTACATTGAGGAAGATATAGATAGGAACATAGCATGGCACCCCTTTAATACATGTTTGGTGGTATGAAATTTGCGAGGATATTAAGAAGTACACATCGAATTGTCTCTGTGATACTTGTGTTAGACAGTACATCCACTACAATAAAGAGGATAAAGATAGGAACTTAGCATGGAACCCCTGTGATACTTACTTGGCGGTATGATTTTTGCGGGGATATAAGAAGGACACATAGAATTGTCTTTATAAAACTTGTGTCAGACACTACAACTACTACATTAGGGAGGATATAAATAGGAACATAACATGGCACCCTTGTGACACATGTTTGGTGGAATGTTTATTACGAGGATATAAAAAGCGACAAATAGAATTGTTTATGTAATACTTGTGTTAGACAGTACAACCACTACATTAAAGAGGATAAAGATAGGAACTTAGCATGTACCATGTGATTCTTACTTGGCAGAATGGTTAATGCAAGAATATAAAGAGGAAAACATAGTATTTTCTCTGTATTACTTGTGTAAGACAGTACAACTACTACTTTAGGGAGGATGTAGATAGGAACTTAACATGGAATCCCTGCGATTCTTACTAGGCGGTATGATTACTGCAAGTATACATAGAATTGTCTCTGTGATACTTGTGTTAGACAGTACAACTACTACATTAGGGAGGATATATATATATAGGAACTTAGCTTAGAACTCCTGTGATACTCTCTTGGCGGAATGATTACTGCGAGGATATAAAGAAGAACACATAGAATTGTCTCTGCAATGCTTTTGTTAGACAGTACAAACACTATATTATAGAGAATATAGATAGGAACTTAGCATGGAAACCCTGTGATACTTGTTTGGTGGTATGATTACTGCAAGTATACATAGAAATGTCTAATAAAGATAGGAACTTAGCATGGAACCCCTGCGATACTTATTTGGCGGTATGATTACAGCAAGTATACAGAGAATTGTCTCTGTAATACCTGTGTTAGACAGTACAACTACTACATTAGGGAGGTTATAGATAGGAACCTAGCAAGGAACCCCTGTGATACTTTAATTAGTGGCATGATTACTGCAAGTATACATAGAATTGTCTCTGTAAAACTTGTGTCAGACACTACAACTACTACATTAGGGAGGATATAAATAGGAAATTAACATGTCTCCCTTGTGATAGATGTTTGGTGGAATGTTTATTGCGAAGATATAAAGAACGACAAATAGAATTGTTTCTGTAATACTTGTATTAGACAGTACAACCACTACATTAGAGAGGATATAGATAGGAACCTAGCATGGACACCTATGATACTTACTTGGCGGTATGATTACTGCAAAGATATAAAGAAGGATACAGAGAATTGTCTCTGTAATACTTGTGTTAGTCACTACAACTGATACATTAGGGAGGATATAGATAGGAACATAGCATTAGCACCCCTGTGATACTTGTTTGGTGATATGATTATTGCGAGGATATAAAGAAGGACACATAAAATTGTCTCTGTAATACTTGTGTTAGATAGTAGAACTACTAGATTAAAGAGGATATAGATAGAGACTTAGCATGGAACCCCTGTGATACTTACTTAGCGGTATGATTAGTGCAAGTATACATAGAATTGTCTCTGTAATACCTGTGATAGACAGTACAACGAATACATTAGGAAGGATATAGATAGGAACATAGCATAGAACCCCTGTGATACTTGTTTGATGGTATGGTTAATTCGAGGAAATAAAGAAGAACGCCTAGAATTGTCCCTGTATAACTTGTGTTAGGCAGTAAAACTATTACATTAGGGAGGATATAGATAAGAACTTAGCATGGAACCCCTGTGATACTTACTTGGGGGTATGATGACTGCAAGGATATAAAGAAGGACACATAGAATTGTCTAAGTAATACTTGTGTTAGACAGTACAACCATTACATTAGAGAGGATATATATAAAAACTTAGCATGAAACCCTTGTGATACTTGTTTGGTGGTATGAATATTACAAGGATATAAAGAAGGACACCTAGAATTGTCTCTGTAATACTTGTGTTAGACAGTACAACCATTACATTAGAGAGGATTTATCTATAAAAACTTAGCATGAAACCCTTGTGATACTTGTTTGTTGGTATTAGTACTGCAAGTATACATAGAATTGCCTTTATAATACTTGTATTAGACAGTACAACTACTACATTAGGGACGAAATTGATAGGAACCTAGCATGGAACCCCTGTGATACTTATTTGGCGGTATGAATTCTGCAAGGATATAAAGAATGACACATAGAATTGTCTCTGTAATACTTGTGTTAGACAGTACAACTAATATATTAGGGAGGATATAGATAGGAACAGAGCATATCACACCTGTGATACATGTTCGTTGGTATGATTACTGCAAGGATATAAAGAAGCACACATAGAATTGTCTTTATAAAACTTGTGTTAGACAGTACAACTACTACATTAGAGAGAATATAGATAGGAACATAGCATGTCTCCCTTGTGATACTTGTTTGGTGGTATGATTTTTGCGAGGATATAAAGAAGGACACATAGAATTGTCTCTGTAATACTTGTGTTAGATATAGTACAACTACTATATTAGAAAGGATATAGAAAGGAACTTAGCATGGCACCCCTTCACACTTGTTTGGTGATATGATGATTACTACGAGGATTTGAAGAAGGATACATAGAATTATCTCTGTGATACTTTTGTTAGACATTACAACTACTACATCAAGGAGGACATAGATAAAAACTCAGCATGGCACCTCAGTGATACTTGTTTGGCGGTACGATTACTGCATCAATATAAATAAGAATACATAGAATTGTCTCTCCAATACAGAAGGCATTCCATTTTCTAATTATCTTTTATTAGCGCTGTATCTCGCGTTACAAATTGCGCGATTCTATTGATTTTTTTTTCATTATAAAGAACAAACATTTATAAATATATATTATATTTAAAAAAACATTTATAGAATTTCTAAATGCATAAAATATTAATGAATTTTAATAGGTTATATTTTAGACTTTTCGTGGTGAAATACTCGTTTACCCAAATTATTAAAATAAAGAAATGAAAATATTGACCTATTACTAAGTGTACAATTAGGCAAATAACATAGGAAACAACGATAATATTGATAGCTATGAAATTAAGCGAAATTTCTCCCCTTTAAAAAGGTGACTGAAGAAATCTTCAACCTAAATTAAAGGAAAGCTAAAGCAAAATATTATCAGAGAGAATTCACCTTCACAAAGGAACATTTCTTGAATAACCAAAAGCATCACTTTTACCGTTAGCCGTTTATGAGAATGATTCTTATGCTTTAATTGAGGTTTTTTGGCCAATTTAGACGATGGTCTTCTAACCTAATATAATGAGGAAAAATCGACTTAAAATACGTTTAAAGGCTAACGTTCATGGTTTCAAGCCGTACCATATAAGGAACGAAAGACCAGCAAAAGGGCCCTTTATGAAAAGTACCTGTAAGGTGAAAATGGAAGAATGTTGCTACACTGGACGAGGCATGGGTTTACCTCAATGATAACAACCAACCTTGTGTGTCATTCATGATCTTTGCAGATTTCTGCTACAATAGCAAGCTCCCTATAAGAAAAAGGTTAATCAAATTTCAAGATAAATTCGTAAATCTACCAAAGACTTGTTTTATACCCATTATTCGTCAATAAAAACCTATTTTCATATCAAAGTGACTCGAGCTCCGTTTGGCTGCACGAAGATAAAGCCAAGAGTCTACTTCACGTTTAACACGTCAATACCTGTACGAAAATAGAGATCAAACCGGCATTTCGTATATCGCTTTTAAGTACATTTATTAAAATTTCTCAGACTTGGCGTCGATGGATTTTTGTGCCTTTGGCTCGTTGAAATTTGCTCTTAGATCTAAAATATCAAAAAGGTTATATGGTCCACGGAAATCCGTTAAGGATTGTTGAGATGGTCTTGATGAGAATCTTCGACAACAAAGCCTTATTACCTGGAAACGTCGTTGCAGGGCTGTTGTTAATCGTCGAGGCTTACACTAAGAAAACAATAATTTGTAAAAAAACATTTGTAAATCGTTTTTAATGAACCACTAAAATCGTGTTTTCAAAATGGAACACACCTCTGTACTTAACACAAAGCAATAACGCGCCATCTATACATATAAAATAAAAGGATTTAAAGCGCGAATGTTTCTTTTAAACATAATACAAACTTTTACTGCCCTACTGCGATGAAAAAATATATGGGGAGGGCTTGGCTCATCAGTGGTGACCCTCCCAGCGGTTTCGCCAATTTAATCCACCAGACCGCTTCTCAGAGCTCTAATACTGTATTGGATCATTCTGCTTTTATATGCTACACTGAAGGATGGAATCTTAGAAATGGTTTTCAAGTAAACTATGGACATAAGCTTATAGGACAGTAGCATTACATTCAAATATTTGCTTCGAGCAATGCTCTTCAGCAAACTATAAAGACAAGGCCAGTTAGGCATAAATTAACACAAAGCAATAACGCGCCATCTATACATATAAAATAAAAGGATTTAAAAGCGTGAATGTTTCTTTTAAACATAATACAAACTTATATTATGTTTAAAAGAAACATTCGCGCTTTTAAATCCTTTTATTTTATATGTATAGATATGTATAGATTACTTGAAAACCATTTCTAAGATTCCATCCTTCAGTGTAGCATATAAAAGCAGAATGATCCAATACAGTATTAGAGCTCTGAGAAGCGGTCTGGTGGATTAAATTGGCGAAACCTCTGCGAGGGTTCACCACTGATGAGCCAAGCCCTCCCAATATATTTTTTCATCGCAGTAGGACAGTAGAAGTTTGTATTATGTTTAAAAGAAACATTCGCGCTTTTAAATCCTTTTATTTTAAACCTCTGTTCTTGTATCAGAGAGCACAATTACATGGGAAGGATTGGATAGAATCTTCCCAATTAGACCTTGTTATTCAGCTGCCACAATAGAAATGATATAGAGAATATTAACGTCGCTACCAGTTTGGTGGTACAGCTAAAGAAATAGAAATGATAAAGAGAATATTAGCTACCAGTTTGGTGGTACAGCTAAAGGAATAGAGATGATACAGAGAATATTAGCTAACAGTTTGATGGTACAGCTAAAGGAATAGAAATGATACAAAGAATATCAACTACTAGTTTGGTGGTACAGCTAAAGAAATAGAAATGATACAGAGAATATTAGATACCAGTTTGGTGGTACAGCTAAAGAAATAGAAATAAACAGAGAATATTAGCTACCAGTTTGGTGGTACAGCTAAAGGAATAGAAATGATACAAAGAATATCAACTACCAGTTTGGTGGTACAGCTAAAGAAATAGAAATGATACAGAGAATATTAGATACCAGTTTGGTGGTACAGCTAAAGAAATAGAAATGATACAGAGAATATTAGATACCAGTTTGGTGGTACAGCTAAAGAAATAGAAATGATACAGAGAATATTAGCTGCCAGTTTGGTGGCACAGCTAAAGAAATAGAAATGATACAGAGAATATTAGCTGCCAGTTTGGTGGTACAGTTAAAGAGATAGAAATGATACAGAGAATATTAGCTATCAGTTTGGTGGTACAGCTAAAGAAATAGAAATGATACAGAGAATATTAGCTACCAGTTTGATGGTACAGCTAAACAAATAGAAATGATACAGAGAATATTAGCTACCAGTTTGATGGTACAGCTAAAGAAATAGAAATGATACAGAGAATATTAGCTACCAGTTTGGTGGTACAGCTAAACAAATAGAAATGATACAGAGAATATTAGCTACCAGTTTGATGGTACAGCTAAACAAATAGAAATGATAAAGAGAATATTAGCTACCAGTTTGGTGGTACAGCTAAAGAAATAGAAATGATACAGAGAATATTTGCATGGACTCCTGATATTTTTTCAGCGTTACAGCTGCTACAATAAGATAGATACAGAGAAGATTAATTTGACCCTACCTGTATAAAATAAGTTTAATAGTTCTGAAAAAAAAATAATTGAAATAAAATATACTGTTAAGGAATCAATCTGATGACACAAATTATGGAATATGTAGGAAGTGAAGCAATTCAAATCACGTGTATTTAAGGATGGTTTACTGTGTAGGTTAATAATAATTAATATAGAATTAAATATATTAAATTAGGTTTAATTAGGTTAATCCCGATGACGTCATAATTATAATTAGAGTTAATTATTTAGGATTGCGCGTGTACTTGGGATAGGACTTGGAAATTTTACTTGTCGAATGCCCTGATTGAGGGTCCTTAGTGGAGGTCTGGTGGTCTCCGGGATGGCAACTCTTGCTATTTACAGGAGAGAACAGTGCAGATCCTGGTTGAAGGACCTCAGTATAAGTCTGGTAGTCTTCTGGATGGCAACTGTTGTTATTTATAAGGGAGAACAGTGCAGATCCTGGTTGAAGGACCTCAGTATATGTCTGGTAGTCTTATGGATGGCAACTGTTGTTATTTATAAGGGAGAACAGTGCAGATCCTGGTTGAAGGACCTCAGTATATGTCTGGTAGTCTTATGGATGGCAACTGTTGTTATTTACAGGGGAGAACAGTGCAGATCCTGGTTGAAGGACCTCAGTATATGTCTGGTAGTCTTCTGGATGGCAACTGTTGTTATTTATAAGGGAGAACAGTGCAGATCCTGGTTGAAGGACCTCAGTATATGTCTGGTAGTCTTATGGATGGCAACTCTTGTTATTTACAGGGGAGAACAGTGCAGATCCTGGTTGAAGGATCT
The DNA here is from genome assembly GCA_030710605.1 of Cordylochernes scorpioides. Classification (NCBI taxonomy): domain Eukaryota; kingdom Metazoa; phylum Arthropoda; class Arachnida; order Pseudoscorpiones; family Chernetidae; genus Cordylochernes; species Cordylochernes scorpioides. Next base: position 76,573,713 of record CP092874.1, read on the forward strand.
CAGTATAAATCTGGTAGTCTTCTGGATGGCAACTGTTGTTATTTAGAGGGAAGAACAGTGCAGATCCTGGTTAAAGGACCTCAGTATAAGTCTGGTAGTTTTATGGATGGCAACTGTTGTTATTTACAGGGGAGAAAAGTGCAGGTCCTGGTTGAATGTCCTTAGTAAAAGTCTGGTGGTGTCTTGGATGATGGCTGTTTTTATTTACAGGGGAGAACAGTGCAGATCCCGGTTGAAGGACCTCAGTATAAGTCTGGTGGTCTCTTGAATGGCAACTGTTGTTATTTACAGGAGAGAACAGTGCAGATCCCGGTTGAAGGACCTCGGTATAAGTCTGGTGGTCTCTTGAATGGCAACTGTTGTTATTTACAGGAGAGAACTGTGCAGGTCCTAGTTGAAGGACCTCAGTGGAAGTCTGGTAGTCTTCTGGATGACAACTGTTGTTATTTACCCCGGAGAAAAGTGCGAGTCCTGGTTGAAAGCCCTCAGTGGAAGTCTGGTGGTGTCCTGGATGGCAACTGTTGTTATTTACAGGGGGAGAACAGTGCAGGTCCTTGTTGAAGGTCCTGAGTGAAAGTCTGGTAGTCTCCTGGATGGCAACTGTTGTTATTTACAGTAGAGAACAGTGCAGGTCCTGGTTGAAGGTCCTCAGTGGAAGCCTGGTGGTGTCCAGGATGGCAACTGTTGTTATTTATAGGGGAGAACAGTGCAGGTCCTGGTTGAGTTTCCGTAGTAAAAGTCTGGTGGTCTCTTGGATGATGGCTGTTGTTATTTACAGGGTAGAACAGTGCAGGTCCTGATTGAAGGTCCTTAGTAAAAGTCTGGTGGTCTCCTGGGTGATGACTGTTGTTATTCAAAAGAGAGAACACAGATTAAATTGTTGAGGGTGCTATGTGGCTGTCTAATTGTGTTTTCCAGGGCGATTGGCTGTTTTATTTTATAGAGTGTTGTGCTGAAACGCCTAGATATGATGAGTTGGCCTTTCGATGCATTAATAATCAGGTACAACAGAACTTTTAGAATTTTCTCGATAGCGTCCCTGGGAACAACAAACGAGTGTGCGGTTTGTCTAACAGTTTACTAAGGTCAAGGTTGTTCCACCTGACAGAAAATAAAGAAATGTTGGCCTTGTTGATTCAGGGCTTGTCTCGGCAATGCGGTTGAAACGTTGAGCGTAAAAGTTACCTACTTTGAACCAGGCATGAAGAGGAAGATAGGCGTTTGGAAACCTCGACCAAACCTCAGTTCAAGATGGCCGATGAGAAATGTAGGTGTCTGTTGGAGTGGATATTGGTGTCCCAGGTTAGGTAAGTTTACTTCATGTTAAGGAGACTTCGCTGTTTTAAGTTTGAGCCACTGACTGGGATGGTAGAAGTTAACAGCCCAGAAAGCGCAGCTACTAAAACAGCCTAAAGGTAGCTGTTCCCCTTTGGAATCTGGCATAGTTGTGATATTTTCTCAAATAAAACATAATTCCTACCTTTCTGAATAAACTGATGGTTATCAGGTCCTCTAAACATCGTAGTAGCAATGGCTAAATTGGTTTATTTAAAGAAAATAGCGCCATATTGTTTCAACATAGCATGCCATCTATGTACGAGAGGGTATACAAATTTTAGCAGGTTTTTTATATTTCATAAATATAATATATTCCTACCGTCTTTATTGAGATAAAAATATACTGGCTGGGCTTGGCTCATCAGAGCCATGAGATTTTCCAGCAGCTTCTACAGTTTAATACACCCTTGCCTAAAAAACTGGAAGAGTTCGTCACTGAAGACTCTTCTAATATTTTTCATAGCAGTAAGGATAATATAGGAATATATTTAATTAAAAAGGAATATATTGGATCAAAATATCATTTATTTTACCAATATTTCAGTTGGCTGAACGCCAACCTTTATCAAGGTATTATAACATATTAATGTGTGTCAACAACAAACTCAGCGCCACATTTGTTGTTGACACACATTAATATCTTATAATACCTTGATAAAGGTTGGCGTTCAGACAACTGAAATATTGGTAAAATAAATGTTATTTTGATCCAATATATGCCTTTTTAATTAAAGATTTACTTATGAATATCTCTATTTTCAAAAGGAATATGAATATATATTTTTTGTAAATGAAGAGATTGCGCTAAAATGTATTATTTAATATACCTCATTATTTCTCATCTTAACTGTAGTTGTGCTCGTGATGGCTAAGGTGAGTAAGAGTTTCCGATGAGTTAGTAGGCCTACCAATTGAGTACGGAGGTACTTACAGTAGTGTATGTGACTCAGAATGCTCGAGGTGGATACCAGTACAGAAGATAGGTAGTGAGTTTCTGAGTTTAGTGTCTATAAGGTTGTCCCAAAAGTTCGTGAACACCTTCAACAAATTCCAAATATATATCCATATGATATATATATCTAAATTCAATTTTTTGCAAGTGTTTACGAACCTTTGGGACAACCTTGTATTAACGGCTGATTCTCCGCAGTCCCCACTGGACGTAGCAATTTCTATATGCATTTGCTTAGCGAAAGATCATCGGCCTCTCCAAGACCTGTTAACTGCCTCAATGTGGCGGGGGTTGACTCTGGACGGGACAGGTGAAGTATGTCTGGAATTCTGAACTCCTGGTAGGGCCACCCAAGGCATGAAGGCTGTCCCACTATATCCAGCTAAATGTTCACAGTCGTATTCCTACCTACAGGTGCTTCAGATGTCCCATCAACAGGAAACGCATCTAAATACTCCAAAGATTTCTGCTCTGCTCCAAGATC
>CP092874.1:76583653-76602698 GCA_030710605.1 Cordylochernes scorpioides
ACAATATTGTAAGTAATTTGTAAATATATTTTTCCGGAAGCCATAAGATTATTGGTGCTATATCTAATGAGTATTCTAGCACATAATTCACACATATATACTGGGTGGGTTGAAATGATTGGAAACAAACAAGATTGACAGAAACATAATAAAAAAAGAATCATTTTGACCATATAGTTCTATTATACACGTGTGAAGAGAGCTGAAGGTTTTAATATAATGTCACTGATATTTTGAATATTTCAAAGTCATACTATTTCTACCTCTTTCTCTCTCTTAGAATACTATTATTTAAGATAGAATTAGTTTTATTCCTAAAGAATTGCAGTACTCAAATAGAGCCATACTAAAGCAGCATATTTTCTTTACAAATACCTAGTAAATAGACTCTCTGTAGTAGCTAAAAATGTACCTTAAATTATAAAATCATGTGTTGTGTGTATTTTGATGTTCGAACAAATCCTATAAAATGATCAAGAACATCAAACTAGAAAATAATTAACGAATTGTTTCATACAATGTCAAAAACCTGTATATAAGCCCCCCCCCCCCCTCCCCCTTTCTACCATATAACCTAAAAATAGAAACCCTACAAACCATTTTAATAAAAAGAAAGAAGCATATTCGGACCACCTAGAAATCCTAAAACTAACCGAAATCTGATTCTAAAACACAACAGTTCAATTCGTAGGTAAATACTACAATCAGAAAAAACGATATTCCAATGGGAAATCCACTTTTTCAACTTTAGCTGAAAAAGGTTTAAATCTAATTTTGATTCATTAATATATGATTTTAAAAAACAATCAAATATCACTTTGGTAAAGGTATTTAGATGATATTCTAGCATCATTAATGGAAATGGTGGAAATTATGTCATGTAAAACCTTAATGGATTTTACCCACTTAATCAATTCACAATAGAAAAATAAAACCAAATATCACCATTCCTTAAATCCTATTCACAAGAAATAGCACTAGTTTCACAACAAAGGGTTATAGAAAACCTACCTTTTCAAAATAGTACCAAAAATATATTTCCAAATCTTCCTTCTCCTACAAAATAACAGTTGTTTGCACCTTGACACAAAATAGTTTTTGCACATTGTTCATCAATCTATATTAATAAAATGCAAATTTCATAAGTGTTGTTCACTAAAAACTTTCGTTACAATGCATCAATTTCGACCAAATTTTCAACATTTATGTAAAATGAGATGGAGCAGGTTTTGCTTAACATCAAAATATTTTTCCCTAACATTAACATGCGTAACTTCGCTGTTATCGATTAAATACAAAAAAATCAACAGAGAGTTAATTTTATTTATATATAAATACAAAATTAAATTTCAACAGAGTTAATTTTTTTACATACTAGCTAATAATCTCAATCTAAAAAATATTCAAAACAAGCAATTTTAAGATAACACCATATGTAAAACAGTCGGCCAAGAAAACAAATAACGTGTAATATATAAATAATAAATATAATATACAGGGTGATCCAAAAGTCCCGCACAACTTTAAAAATTAATAACTCCGCAAATATTTGCGCTAGAGCAATGCGGTAAACACCATTGTGTTCAGAATGCAATGGGATTTTTTATGGCAAATATTGAAAATTTCGAAATTGATTTTAGTTACAATTTCATTCCCTAGATGGCGCTGTACCAGAATCAGAAATTCACCGGCCAAATTGTTTGATTAATTGAAAAGTATAACTGATCTACACGTATTTTTCATTTTTGTATACCAGGAAAGAATCCTAATAATATCAAATCGTTAATTAATAAAGCACCATTTCGCCAAAAGTTAGAAGAAATGGTTAACGATTTTTAAATACAATCTGAGATATGTAAAATAGGTATATGCAAATTAAAACATGTAGCAAAAAATATTTATATTTTTGATAGAGTTTTGTCAAATATATTGAATGTTTGAAAAACATAGCTGAATTCAATACACGATTTTTTGAAATGTTAATATAGTACCAAAAATTATAATGGTACTACTAATAGGATTTCTTGCTATAAGGAATGTGTAATTTCTTGAATAATTGGCGACACTCGACTATTTAACTAGAAATTTGTCATGATCCAACAAATGAAATATAGATGGGAGTGACAAAATACATTTGTCGTACTTTATCCCGAATATCCTATGGGCTTGTCAAATGTTATCATTGTTTATTATACTGTACACGATTTTTAAAAATGTATCCCCTCAAATAAATATAATTTTTGAATCAACCATTTGCGTTGAAAAACGTGGTAGTAAAATCATTTTGTATTATTTTTTTTGCCCAAAATTTCTAAAGGTGGGGGGTTACAGAGAATATTCCTTATGCTATTTCTTTTAATGAGCGAAAAGCGATAAATTAAACATAAGGGGTAAAATTGTGTGTACAGTGTTATTCGAGAAGTTATAACACTTTGGTCTGCACGACATAATATAAGATGTGAGCAAATGACAAACAAACAAAAATTACTTTTCACAAATAAAAAAAGAGACAAGATATGAGGAGAGAATTTATTTACCCATAACCCAACACAAAGAGCTGCAAAACATTGGTAGATAATATAATACATGGAAGCTTTTATAACACACGAGGTAACTGCCTTCTCTCTTGTATTAGGTCAGAATCCTTGTTCAATGTGGCGACATTCATTCTCAAACACCGCCTGCAGACGATAGATGACAGAATGGACAGCATTAAATAAAATATCTGATGAAATTGATGAAACGTGCCGTCTGATAGAAGCCTTCAACATGACCAATGTGGTAGGCCGGCATCGATAAACACGCGACTTAATGTACCCCCATATCCAAAAATCGCAAGGCGTCAAGTCTGGTGATCTTGAAGGCCACTGGTGTATAAAGTGGCGACTTATCACACGATCTTCACCGAACGTATCCTTCAGCAATTGTTTGGCACCGCGGGAGATATGAGGAGGTCCTCCATCTTGCATGAATGTTATTTCGCTCAGTGCTTGTCTGTCCTGCAATATGGGGATAACCTTTTCTCTCAAAAGTTGAACATAACGTTCACCAGTTACAGAAACGGTTTTAAATGTTCTTCCATTTATTTCTTCAAAGAAAAATGGCCCAATAATAAAAGAAGAAGTGAACCCACACCAAACTATAACTCTGGGCTGATGAAGTGGCATTTCTTTAAAATTCCTAGGGTTTTCTGTTGCCCAAATGCGGCTGTTTTGAGTGTTAACTTCTCCGTTCAGAGTAAATTGAGCTTCATCTGTCCACAGAACATTCAACAGCCAGTTTTCATCAATATCAATTTGCCGGAAAACCCATGAAGCGAATTCTTGACGCTTCTCAAAATCGCCGACTTTTAGCTCGTGAAGTCTTTGAATTTTTTTACGGGTATTTTTTAAGAAAAATTCTTAGTGCTCTCCAAACTGTTCCATACCAAATCCCCGTTTGTCGAGCACTTACTTCTCCATACGTGGATAACGTTTCAATAGCTTCAACATTCTGCGAAACCGTAGCAACCCCTGACTTGCATGTCGATGGTCTTCCACTCCGAGATTTTGCTTCCAGAGATCCAGTCTTCTCCAAAGTTTTTATCATTCGCCTTAGAGAGTAGCAACTCATGGGTCCTTTACCGCTTCGAATACCTTTAAAGGTACGAAACGCTTGTAAAGCTTCAGTGGCAGATTCTGAATTGCAATAAAAAAATTTCACCAAGAGTGATTTATGCTGTAGTGATGGTAAAATAAATTGTTGTGCATGTAAATAGATGAAGATTATTTGAATTTTTCAAAACCTCATTATGTAAAAATATATGTGTATATAAATTGGATATTTGTTGTTGGCCGAACCAATAACCATACACACCTCATCTCGTTAACGGAATAATGTTCTTTGTCTGGTCTGCCTTTTTTTACTCTCTTTGGAGTAGATTTGTTTTTTGATAGTTTTTATTTATGGAGCTGAACCAGTATGATGGCGGTGGTGGAGGAAGTCAGCAGGCCAACAAGCGGCCGCGTTCTGAGGACGAAGACCTCCTCCCGTCTTCCCATCACCAATTTAAATTCAACAGCACGGCGAACTTGTTCAACTTTGAGTGCCAAACCTTCGAAGCGATCATTGCCGACACCAGCCTGGACTCCCCCGAAAAAATACAGATGGCCACCAAAGAACTGATACTGACTCTCGTCCAAGAGGCAGAACTTCTTCTTAAGGACGCCTTCAAGGGAGCCAGTCTAGGAAAACCCAATCCCACAGCCAACGTCCGATTCCCTCCACCTCTTTCGCCTCGGTAGTGGCAGAGAAAGACAAGCCGGTAAAGCCTGCACCTTCGAAACCCAAAGCGAAATCCACATTTGTGAATCTGGCTCCTTCCTTCGAATCGCATGTCGTCGTCAGGTCGGCTAACCCCAAGGCAACCCAAGGGAATTTTTGAGGGAAATTCAAAAGATTCATCCTTCCCTAGCGTCATCAAAACACGTGGTAGCGTCCATCAACACCAGCGGCGAGGTGGTTTTCCACCCCAAAACAACCCAAATGGCAAAGTAGCTGGCCACTGGGCTGACCTCCCTGCCAACGGGCCTAAGCTGCCCCGAGTGCCCGGTTATCCTACCAAGATACTGCCTCTTCAGAGTGGACGGGGAGGTGCGGGACGATGAGATATGCGAGAGCTTCCGCTCCAACCACTCCGTGCAGTCACTCCTGGAAAAGCGTGAAATCAGGGTAGTCCATCGATCGAATAATGCGGCACACAGCACTAGTACAGTGTTCATCGAAGTGGACAACCAAGTCGCCGAAATCCTCGGTCAACATGGACGTATTCCTGTGGCTGGTCTAGTGCACAGGTATGAGCGCAGTCATACTTTAAAGCAATGCTTCCGATGCTGTGACTTCGGCCACCGCGCTTCTGCCTGTCCAGCTGCCCATCCAATCTGCTATCGCTGCGGCTCTGCAGAGCATGAAGGCATCCGATGCTCGGTCGAGCCAAGCCAAAGCCGCTGCTGCCGCTGCAAAAAAAAATCTGGAGCTCCCATCAACCACTTTGCCACATTATCTACCTGTCCCTTTGTAAAAGAGAGAATAGCCCGAACAAGAAACAATGTCTAGGCCATTGCGTGTCCTGCAGGTGAAAGCTAGAAAATCACCAACTGTCATTCTTGAAATTGCAAATTTGGCAAATTCGACACAGGCCGACATCGTGCTCCTGCAAGAACTCTCAAATAACTTCTTCTGGCCCACACGTGGGTTTCAGGCATTCATTTTTGTCCCAGGCGCCTACATCCCCTCGGGAATTGTGGCACTTAGCAACCTTCATCCCATCCCTCTAACCTCCCCAGACACCGCCATAACCTCCATAGCCATATGTCTAGAGCAGAGCATCATCGTGGTGCACTCGGCCTACTGGCACGGCCTTAGAGCTGCCGATGATTTCATCCCTCTTCTGGAAGATACGATAAGACGGGCCTCTCTTCCAGTGATCCTGGGTATGGACACTAACGCCCACTCTCCTACCTGGGGCATCGGTGCGAGGTTGGACTTCCGGGGTGCTAATCTTGAAGAGTTCGCCAGCTTCAATGATCTTCATTTCTTGGAACCTCCTGTGGACTCGACCTGGTCAAATGGGCCTTTATCTTCTTCTATAGATGTAACTCTGGCATCCAGCTCACTGGCTATCCATGTCACTAGAGGTTTATTAGATGAGATGGCCTTCACTGACCATATACCTATCTGGACTACATTCCTAGACATGGTCAATAACGAGACAAACTGCTCCTAGGTTGAATCCTCATGTAAAGAACAGACCTTTAAATCCTTCCTCAACTCTTCTCTCCACCAGGTAACTACCTTATTACAACAACAACAAAAACCTTTATTAAGACACTATTGTCTTACAAGGGGATTCCCCTAAGAGGTTATATATGTACATGAGTGAGGAGGAAAAGCAATTTAGAGGGGAGGTAGAGCAATCAGCCGTTGTCTGGGGAGTTGAGCACTTCTTCCCTCATTTTGTCAATCGCCTTGAAAAATTTTAAATATTTATAAACAAATGTTTTATCCAGCTGGAGAGTAGTAAAAATTGTATATACATGTTGTTCATTATAGTGAGTTAGCCCCGAAATTTCGCGAATTTCCAGTCTCTTTTCCTGTAGGAATGGGCAATGGAATAGATAATGAACCAAATTTTTTGGATGCCAGCATTGCAGAAGTAGAAATTTAAAGGGTCGCTGTTCCAAAATCCCGTGATATCCTCGGGGGAAAATAGCCATATAATCCTTTGACGGGCTATTTTCAAAGAGAGGTTTGATAGTAAGTAGTCCTCCGTCATAAAGGAGCTACTTAGAGATTGATAGTGAATACAATGAGTTGAGTTTTGTATCTTAGCTCGGTCAAATTGGAGTAGCTGGTCCACTGTGGTTTGAACTATTCTAGGCATTTCTCCTCGCAAAACCATATAATCTTCACAGTTCTTAAGAAAAGAAAAACCCCAAGAGTCAATGATGTTATTCAGGTTATAAATAAAGTTGTTGCCCGCTTTTCCCAAAATTGAAACTTCCTAGAGCTGGAACAAGCAAACATAAGGTAATCTTGTCCTGTCCATTTTTAAAATCCGTATCTAGAACTTTAGAATCAATTTCGTAATGTTTAATTCAAGGGACATCCTTTCGGTTTCTGTTCGTAAGATATAGCCCGGAGTGTAAATTTGCGAAGGAAATATTAGTCAAATCAGAGGTATGCCAGTTGTTTATTAAACTTAGTGAGTGTTTATTCGAGATTGTGAGATCAATTATACTTACTCTCCGCGGCAGGTGGGTGTTTTTTCAGGTTATGTATAAAGAGGTTACATTCGTCTATAATAGGTTGTAATCTATATCCATTAGAGTTTATAACATTGTCAAACCATATAGTATGTCGTGAATTAAAATCACCGCAAAGGATTACAGGTTGATTTATATACGTTTTGAGCAGATCTCTAATGAATGTTTGATGAACAGGTTTATAAGTATTCGGGTGCAAAGTCGAACTGCTTTTCACATGTGTAGACATGTGGTGCACTTACAGTAAAAGCAGTCGCTAACTACCCACCATGATTATCATGGCCTGTACCACGTGTACTAGGGATAAGCAAAAAAAAAATAATAATAATAAGTATTCGGATGAATGTATAAATTAGAAATAATTAATTTTGCTTTAACTGTAGAAATAGATATTGTTGTACAAAAATAATTTGTGAATTTTTCCTCTTTGCTGAACTTTATATTTTCATTTAAAATTATAGTTGCCGTATATTTTTCCCCAGTTTTATTCGAACATATAATTTGAGAGTCCATATCATAAATAACATTTTCATGTAAAACATATGGTTCTTGAATCAAAAGAATGTCAGGTGAAGGATATTCACATATCAAACAAAATGTTAACGCGGGATTCGATCCCGGTTCATGACTGTCTGGAAACGAGGGTGTTACCCACTCGTCCTTGTCAGGTGGGTCATCTCTAGTGCTGGCCTGTAGTTTACTTATCGCAGTAAAACTTTTTCTTACATTTTGTTGAATACATCTCACATTTTCAATCATATAGGATATTAATCTATTTAAGATTAAGCTTTAAATTGTATTTGCTACATCATTTTCCTCGTATATTTGTGAATATTGTGTCCTTTGGATAATTTTGTCTATTTGTGATTTGTAAATCGGGCATTCACTTGAATTTGATTTATGGTTTGTAGAAAGGTTTTTAAATTTAGGGTGCTTAGAGAAATTGTGACGATTTGGCGCTTCAATACAGTTGTGGCTACCCTGTACACCGCATATTTTACATATTTTAATGTTTTGGCAGTCTTTTGTTTTATGGTTCGGATTAAATTCAAAACAATTTTGGCATTGTCTTACAAATATTCTGTCTTGTGTAGAACATCGCTCAAAATCGGTGTATATCTCATTACCCATTTTTCTTAAAATTTGGTAAACTTTAGTAGTAACTTTTAATACTATATTGTGATATGCAGAGTTAAATCCCATTCGCGGTACGAGACAAGCGATGCCAAACACCTCCGCACAGTTGGCTTCAGAAGCCATATATCGATTATGCTTTTTTTAATTCATTTGAAAAATTCAACTATCCCTGATCATTTATTTTACTCTGGGATGCCGTCACTACAGGATAAAGTACTCTTGGTGAAATTTTATTATTGCAATTCAGAATCTTCCACTGAAGCTTTAGGAGCGTTTCGTAACTTTAAAGGTATTCGAAGAGGTAAAGGACCCATGAGTTGCTACTCTCTAAGGAGAATGATAAAAATTTTTGAGAAGACTGGATCTCTGGAAGCAAAACCTCGGAGTGGAAGACCATCGACACGCAAGTCAGTGGCTGTTACGGTTTCGCAGAATGTTGAAGCTATTGAAACGTTATCCACGTATGGAGAAGTAAGTGCTCGACAAGTTTCTCGACAAACGGGGATTTCGTATGGAACAGTTTGGAGAGCTCTAAGAATTTTTCTTTAAAAATACCCGTACAAAATTCAAAGATTTCAGGAGCTAAAGGTCGGCGATTTTGAGAAGCGTCAAGAATTTGCTGCATGGGTTTTCCGGCAAATTGATATTGATGAAAACTGGCTGTCGAATGTTCTGTGGACAGATGAAGCTCACTTTTCTCTAAATGGAGAAGTCAACACTCAAAACAGCCGCATTTGGGCAACAGAAAACCCTAGGATTTTTACAGAAATGCCACTTCATCAGCCCAGAGTTACAGTTTGGTGTGGGTTCACTTCTTCTTTTATTATTGGGCCATTTTTCTTTGAAGTAATAAATGGAAGAACTTTTAAAACCGTTTCTGTAACTGGTGAACGTTATGTTCAACTTTTGAGAGAAAAGGTTATCCCCATATTGCAGGACAGACAAGCACTGAGCGAAATAACATTCATGCAAGATGGAGGACCTCCTCATATCTCCCGCGGTGCCAAACAATTGCTGAAGGATACGTTCGGTGAAGATCGTGTGATAAGTCGCCACTTTATACACCAGTGGCCTTCAAGATCACCAGACTTGACGCCTTGCGATTTTTGGCTATGGGGTACATTAAGTCGCGTGTTTATCGATGCCGGCCTACCACATTGGTCATGTTGAAGGCTTCTATCAGACGGCACGTTTCATCAATTTCAACAGATATGTTATTTAATGCTGTCCATTCTGTCATCTATCGTCTGCAGGCGGTGTTTGAGAATGAAGGGCGCCACATTGAGCAAGGATTGTGATCTAATACAAGAGACAAGGCCTCCAAGAGACAAGTTACCTCATGTGTTATATAAGCTGCCATGTATTATATTATCTACCAATATTTTGAAGCTCTTTGTGTTGGGTTATGGATAAATAAATCTGTCCTCATATCTTGTCTCTTTTTTATTTGTGAACAGTAATTTTTGTTTTTTTGTCATTTGCTCACATCTTATATTATGTCGTGCAGACCAAAGTGTTATAACTTCTCGAATAACACTGGTGCACACAATTTTACCCCTTATGTTTAATTTATCGCTTTTCGCTCATTAAAAGAAATAGCATAAGGAATATTCTCTGTAACCCCCCACCTTTAGAAATTTTGGGCAAAAAAAATAATACAAAATGATTTTACTACCACGTTTTTCAACGCAAATGGTTGATTCAAAAATTATATTTATTTGAGGGGATACATTTTTAAAAATCGTGTACAGTATAATAAACAATGATAACATTTGACAAGCCCATAGGATATTTGGAATAAAGTACGACAAATGTATTTTGTCACTCCCATCTATATTTCATTTGTTGAATCATGACAAATTTCCAGTTAAATAGTCGAGTATCGCCAATTATTCAAGAAATTACACATTCCTTATAGCAAGAAATCCTATTAGTAGTACCATCATAATTTTTGGTACTATATTAACATTTCAAAAAATCGTGTATTGAATTCAGCTATGTTTTTCAAACATTCAATATATTTGACAAAACTCTATCAAAAATATAAATATTTTTTGCTACATGTTTTAATTTGCATATACCTATTTTACATATCTCAGATTGTATTTAAAAATCGTTAACCATTTCTTCTAACTTTTGGCGAAATGGTGCTTTATTAATTAACGATTTGTTATTATTAGGATTCTTTCCTGGTATACAAAAAGGAAAAATACGTGTCGATCAGTTATATTTTTCAATTAATCAAACAATTTGGCCGCTGAATTTCTGATTCTGGTACAGCGCCATCTAGGGAATGAAATTGTAACTAAAATCAATTTCGAAATTTTTAATATTTGCCATAAAAAATCCCATTGCATTCTGAACACAATGGTGTTTACCGCATTGCTCTAGCGCAAATATTCGCGGAGTTATTAATTTTTAAAGTTGTGCGGGACTTTTGGATCACCCTGTATATAATATAACGGTATAATAACGGTATAAAGAAATAATGAGCCTATCGTTCAAATTTATAATTGTAACGAACAGTATTTTAACTAAAACATTTTAAAAACACACAGTTTGGAACGGGACGTTTCACAAGAGTGACATCCATGGCGCCAATTTATAATTGTAACGAATAGTATTTGAATTAAAACGTTTTTAAAATATAAACGCACTCGGGTAAAACCCGGGCGTTGCCCGGGCCATTCGTATTATATAAATATATAATAAAAAATATAATGTAATGAATATTATTATCATTATTATCATAATAGTCTATGTTCCGGAAAATTATTTTCAATAATATTCGTTAGGCAAACTTTCACTCAGATAAAACCCGGGCGAAGCCGGGTACACATCCGCTAGTTATAGAATATAATGAATAAATGATTTAGTCGAAAATCAATATGAGAGAGATACATACTTCACTTGATTGAATAATTATATATAGAACTCTCTGGAACTCCCTAAAATACTACAGTTATTATATCTGCACCTGATATCATATATAGGGCCTCCAATCCCGGAGCCAAATAATGATCCCGAAATCCCGGGATTCTGCTCGAAAAATCCCGGGATTACTGGTTTGTGCATGAAAACCAGCGCAAAATTATATTTTTATTATCTAGCATTTTGGTAATCAAACAGATGATGAGATAGCACACTTTTGACGTTTTGTTTATACAGCTGCATTTCGGGTCTTTATTTTCTGAGAGATTTGAAATTATTTTCATGCACTAATAACGAGGGGTTATTCTGCAAGATCTTTCCAAAATGGCAGCCTCTAGAATGAGAGTATGCAGCAGTTAACAATGAGGGGGCCCCAGTTTTTATTGACATGCAAAAAGTGGCTTCTTAGATAGTAGCGGCAACCCTTGATTTTTGTGGTGGACCTGCGTGTAACATGGACCCGCCACTAACCTCTTATCTGGGCTCCAAATTGTTTTATATATTTTTTTTATAATATGAGAATTTTAGAAGAGCGATGCAATAAAACATCTTTAGTCCTCCAATATCTGAACAATCCGCAAGCACAGTTAGAAAAAAAGAAGATGGTCAAAGACTTTAGCGTGAAATTGCTTTTGCGTCTTAAACCGTTACAGGAACAAATGGCCGAAATAAGAATTCAGGCTAATAATTCGCAACTTCCTCAAAGTTTACAAGAACGCCATGAGCCATCACAATCGAATGACGATCTTACAATTGAGCGCCGATTGCAAGAAGCTATTGAGGCTGCCTCTTCAACTTCAATTGCGATACCTACACCAGAATCCGCATCCTACTCAACTATGATCAACCACGAACTTAATATTGCTGCTCAGTCAGGCAAACGAGGACCCCATTTAGAGAGTGTGTATCAATACTTGCTGACAATTCCTCCAACGTCTGTGGAATCGGAAAGAGTCTTCTCCTCCTCTGGATACCTATGCAATAAGATACGTTCTAGTTTGCATGATGACACTCTTGACAAATTATCTTTCCTACGCTCAAATCTTTCTCGAAATTGAATATTTATCCTTGAAATAAAGTGATTCATGGTTTTTAAAACGGTGCTGTCTTCTTTCTAAACATTAATACATAGTTGGGCAAAATGCAATAATGATCACATTTTCTATAATTACAATTGCAAATAAACATGATTACATTTGCTATAATCACAATTACAAGTAATTTTAATCACAATTTCTATCATTATATATAGAATTACGAGTAATTATGTTTACATTCTAATGTAATTAATTTTTTTGCAAAGTAATGCATTGCAAAGTAATCGCAATTACAAGGTAATGTATTACTTTGAATGGATTACTGCCCAACACTGCATTAAGAGATGTGGTCTAAGAGTTCCAAGAACAGTAATTTTTTTCCAGATGTGTGTACAGTAATTGACAGATAATTTCAAACTGTAACCCAAAAGCAATGATTTAGTTCATAAGAAGGCGCAAAATATATGGCTTTCAGGTTGTCTTCATCGAAGTAAGTGCCACGTCATTGGCACTATATAAAAGAAAAAATTAAAAATATAATGAACGAAACGATATACCTCTTGGCGTAGAAAGACGAAAATGCTTTTCAATCCCGGGATATCCCGGGATTGAGGAAAAAGCAATCCCGAATCCCGGGATTGAAAATATGTACCGGGATTGGAGGCCCTAACCATATACTAATATTCACAATTGCACTAGCCAGAAAACTTGAAATATTCGGCAGTAAACCCATCTTTAGATTTTCACACCTTCCATAGCTTCACCTTTAAGAAATACTATCACATAAGGATCCATTAGAAACAATAAAAATATTTAGTTTATCAAATTTCTTGCCTTAATTGCAATAGTATCTACATCAACAAAAACTCAAGAGACCTCTGCTATAAAATTTAAGAAGAACATCAAAGAAATATTTATAGGAAAAAAACAAACTATTTAATATTTACCCATATCAATAAACGGGCCATACACCTGAACTTCAAAAGTGACATAATCTTCCCTATAAATGTCGAAACCCAGAAACTCATCCATGGAGCAATAAAATCCACGAAGAATCCTAAAGTAAAATACGAAAGTCAATATCTACGTCCATAATATGTTCACTTTGGTACATGGATTTTATCATTCCGCAACCTTATGTTATAAAATATAGATATAAATTTTTAATATGGGAGTGAAACGTATTCTGGTGATAGATGCGTACTTTTGTTTATTACTTCAGGATTATTTATAGTTTTTATTGCTCTATAGATGAGTCTTCGGGTTTAGGAATATCTATGGAGGATAATGGTACTTTTATGACTTTATATAATAGTGAAAATATATCTATAATCTTAATTCAAGAAACTTCATTCAATGATTTCTATAATTAATATCAATAATTCCATGGTTTCTAACAATGTACTAATTAGATTAGAAAATTGAATACCTTTTTTCAAAAAGGTAAAGTGCCTTTTTGTGTGTGAGAGAGATAATATTTAATATTCCATCAGACATATATAAAAATATTGGAAGGAAATGAGGTTTTAATGGACCTTCAATGTTGATTGTGTCTGGTTCTAAAATGTAGGTCGATTCGCGTTCCGGCGGCTGCTTTATCTGATGTAGCGGTGCTATGGGCCGGTATATAGGAGGGTAGAGGAGTTGTGGGAGTCACTCGAGCTCTGGACACCATGGGATGTCAGGTGGGTACCTCTGTGGATGTATCGGTTCTGTGGGTCGGTATATAGGAGGGATGGGGAGTTGTGGGAGTCACTCGAGCTCTGGGCACCATGGGGTATCGGGGGGGGGGGGGGGGGGGGGTACCTCTGTGGGTGTATCGGTTCTGTGGGTCAGTATATAGGAGGGTTGGGGAGTTGTGGGAGTCACTCGAACTCTGGACACCATGGGATATCAGGTGGGTACCTCTGTGGGTGTATCGGTTCTGTGGGTCAGTATATAGAAGGGTATGGGAGTTGTGAGAGTTAATCGAGCTCTGGACACCATGGGATATCAGGTGGGTACCTCTGTGGGTGTATCGGTTCTGTAGGTCAGTATATAGAAGGGTATGGGAGTTGTGGGAGTTACTCGAGCTCTGGACACCATGGGGTATCGGGTGGGTACCTCTGTGGGTGTATCGGTTCTGTGGGTCGGTATAAAGGAGGGTTGGGGAGTTGTGGGAGTTACTCGATTTTTGGACATCATGTGATGTCAGGTGAGTACTTCTATAGGTTTATTTGCACTGTGGGACGGTATAAATATGGTTCTAAAAATCATTTATACTTCTTGATATCTCTAAGCAATAAAATATTCTAGATAAGCTCTTAAGATTGTTTCAAACAATAAAATTTCAAAATTACTTAATTTTGAGAGATCTATATTAGCTCTGGTCTCCATGGGTGTCATATAAGTGAGTGCATATTTTTCAAAGGAATAGGCTTATATGTATTAATGTGATTAAAATTAAATACGTATAAATTGAGTTTCAAAAACAAACGATTTTTCATATAAGCAGAGAAGATTAAAAAGTATTAACCATTTTTTCAGTGTTTTGAAAAATTTTAATGATATTATAAGCAATTGGATATACCAATACCCGGTAGTTGGCGATCTATGGATACCCTTTTGAAGTCTGGGTTACCTTTTTAATATAAAGGTATTTAAAACATAAAGTTTCATGAAGATCTCACTTTTTGTAACTCTCTTCTTTCTCTCCATCTCATGATCCATTAAAACATAATCGTTTAGAATCATAATGAAAGGAAGAAGAGAAAATAGGGTTTTATCAAACTATGAACTTAGCATCAATAGCAGTTTTTATCGGTAATGACAAGCTTTTACCAAATAAATTATTTAAGATAGAGATAGATAAAATGTATGGTTTAGAATTTCTACACTGTCAAAAATGTTAGTAGAAATTTATAAACTTTGGCTTGGTTGGAACTTGGTTCATTATCTGATATGCAATTTTTATTTTTAATTTGAAATATTTTATTATGGTGATCCATTATAACTCTCATTGAAAAATAAAAATATAAATAAATTTCAATGGTGTATTCCGTTTAATTTACCATAGGCAAGAAATGTCTTTATGCCCAATAATCTAAAAAAAACCAATTGGTTCTTGGGAAAAGTGTTTATTTTTCAATTAGTCACCTTAAAATGAAAATATGTTATAGGAGCCAAAACCATATTTTCTGTGCGAGATTGTTTATATTTTAATAATTTATCATATTTGTGAGTTTTTCTATCGTATATATACTCAATATCAAATATTTTAGAAAATAAATAAATCTAGAAAACATTTTTTTTTAAATTCATTTTATATTTTTATTTACACACCTTGCTTCCTTCATTTAAAAAGGTTGTGGTGTGTCGATTAATTAAGTACAGCGAGGGCCTTAAAAGTATTTCAAAGCTTTTCTCTATAGTTATCATGCATTATTAGATACATTTATATAGAAAGTCAATAATGGAAGTCAAACGACAAAACCCTAGAATTTTCGAAAAGCTCTAATTGGTTGCCTCTGGTATGCCGCGCCACACAGCGGTGGCCAGCCGTACTCTTTCTGGCCACGCTTGCGTTTTAGCCGAGGTCATGGTCTGATATCCCAGTTGGCTGGATGGAAGTCTCTCGGCTTCCACAAGGTCATATTGAGAGATATTATTTATTATAATCTATCTTTCTTTTATAGTGCTCACACACCAAATAAAAGAATATATAGGTGCACAATGAAAAGTACTTACTTAATATTATTGATTAATTTTTATTGATTCATTACCTTATAACTCATTCGATAATATGATATTAAAATTGGATTGTTTCTTTTCAGGTGGCCTTGGTTTGTGGACTTGTCCTCGTGGCTTTCGCCATCTCAGGACTGGAAGCAAAGGCTGTTGAGCTGATCAAGAAGCCGACGAATCTGGTCGCAGACAAGAAGGACTTGAAGGCTGAGGCTTCTCACCACTATGACTCCAAACACGGAGGTGGCGACTATGGCGGCCATGGAGGTGGCCATGATGGTGGCTATGGAGGCGGACATGGAGGCGATGGAGGCCATGGGGTCGGTGGCTACGGTGGAGGACACGGAGGCTACGGTGGTGGAGGCTACGGCATGAACGACCATTCCCACAAAGAAGACCACAAACATGACCATAAGCATGGCCACAAACATGGCCACGACCACAAACACGGACACAACCACGGCCATAACCATGGTCATGGACACAGTCACAGCGAGAACCACAATCATGGACATAGTCACGGCCACAAACACGGACATGATCATAAGCACGATAACAAGCATGTTCATCATCACGAGCATCATCACACTCACCACCATCATCACAAACATCATCACGGCCACGATCACAAAGAGAATCACAAACACGGACATGATCACAAAGAGAATCATAAGCACGACCATAAACATGGTCACAAACATGGACATGACCACGGACACAAACATGGTCACGAACACGGACATTCCCACAGCCATTCTGGAGGTGGTGGTGGTGGTGGAGGTTATGGTGGTGGACATGGAGGTTATGGAGGCGGTGGACACCATTAATGAGACTTCCCTCACTGACGGTACTGTATATTCAATAAATATGTTGGACAAATTTACTTCATCAGAATTCTATTTTTTTCTTTTAAATAAACACCTTCAAAACAAACAACCAGTGTCCCTCTTTTTTAAAAGAAATTGTTTAGATAATTCAAAGACATTATATTTTATACATTGAGCACTGACAACGCTATAGAGTGGTTAAAGGAAATTGGAACCTATGCAAATCCAGTGTAGGGCATAAGTCCTCAATAAAATACTCATTGTTGTATATTTAATCGCAGTAATGACAGTATAATGCTTGTTTGATTTGTAACAGAAACAATCGGACATAATTATGTAATTTTACTGTATATATTCCGCTTTAGTGCCTTAAAATTAACATCCCCCGTAATTTGGAAACAGGTTCTAAAATCGCGTGACCAATTATTTGCTATACGACATTTGAAGGTGTAAGGCAAGGATAACCGTCGTTTTATTTATCAAAAACAAATCAATAATGAACACACTCTACAAAAGAATATCAATTCTAACAGTCTTTGAGGAATTTGCTTGAAGAGGCAAACATGTATTAGAACTGATCTAGTGGAACCAAAATCAACAAAACATTTATTTAGCCTGTTCCTTGATACTGTGTCAACCCATTTTCTTGATAAATCAAGAAAAGCCATCCACGAACGAGTTTCGGTGTGTTGGCCTTCCTTAGGTTTGAGCAGACTGTACATCTACGATCAAATATTTTGGTCCCAGAAGCTTATTGATAAATAAAGAATAGCGTATTTAAATGTGTCTATTCTTTCTGACCCATCTTATATATATAAATTATCTATAGATCAGCCGATAGCTCTTTCTACGAACGTATCTATAACCAGGTCCAGTTCTGAGTCTTATTGAAGTTTTACCTTGATAATAAATCAGTTTTAATAGCATTTCTCATCATTATTATTATCCTTAGCTTGTTTTCAGATTCTAACATAGTTAAACTGTGCATATTTACTACGCTATACAATTGACAATTTAAACTACTGTATTGACACTTAGTTAATTTCTACAAAAATTAATGAGAAATTAAACAAAGAAAAATAATATTTTTTGCAATATGGTGATATGAATATATATACAATTATTCTCAGTGAGAAAAGCTCCTCCACCTTGAGAGTCATATAATAATATATAAAATAAAAGGATTTAAAAGCGCGAATGTTTCTTTTATACATAAAACGAACTTCTACTGTCCTTACTGCGATGAAAAAATATATTGGGAGGGCTTGGCTCATCAGTGGTGAACCCTCCCAGCGGTTTCGCCAATTTAATCCACCAGACCGCTTCTCAGAGCTATAATACTGTATTGGATCATTCTGCTTTTATATGCTACACTAAAGGATGGAATCTTAGAAATGGTTTTCAAGTAAACTATGGACATAAGCTTATAGGACAGTAGAATTACATTCAAATATTTGCTTCGAGCAATGCTCTTCAGCAAACTATAAAGACAAGGCCATTAGGGATAAATTAACACAAAGCAATAACGCGCCATCTATACTTATGTCTAAGCTTATGTCCATAGTTTACTTGAAAACCATTTCTAAGATTCCATCCTTTAGTGTAGCATATAAAAGCAGAATGATCCAATACAGTATTAGAGCTCTGAGAAGCGGTCTGGTGGATTAAATTGGCGAAACCGCTGGGAGGGTTCACCACTGATGAGCCAAGCCCTCCCAATATATTTTTTCATCGCAGTAAGGACAGTAGAAGTTCGTTTTATGTATAAAAGAGCATTCGCGCTTTTAAATCCTTTTATTTTATATGTATAGATGGCGCGTTATTGCTTTGTGTTAATTTATCCCTAATGGCCTTGTCTTTATAGTTTGCTGAAGAGCATTGCTCGAAGCAAATATTTGAATGTAATTCTACTGTCCTATAAGCTTTTGTCCATAGTTTACTTGAAAACCATTTCTAAGATTCCATCCTTTAGTGTAGCATATAAAAGCAGAATGATCCAATACAGTATTAGAGCTCTGAGAAGCGGTCTGGTGGATTAAATTGGCGAAACCGCTGGGAGGGTTCACCACTGATGAGCCAAGCCCTCACAATATATTTTTTCATCTCAGTAAGGACAGTAGAAGTTCGTTTTATGTATAAAAGAAACATTCGCGCTTTTAAATCCTTTTATTTTATATGTATAAATGGCGCGTTATTGCTTTGTGTTAATATAATAATATATCTCATCTATATATTCTAAGCTATAGATAAGCCATATATAAACTATATATGATATATATTTATGATCATTTATATATGGCAGACCAAGATAGTGGACCCCGCCCCCCAAGACCTGTTAATTGCCTCAAAGTAGCGGTGGGGGGGGATGATCCTGGACGGGACAGGTGAAGTATGTCTGGAGTTCTGAACTCCTGGTAGGGCCACCCAAGGCATGAAGGCTGTCCCACTATGTCCAGCTACAGGTGCCTCAGATTTCCCATCAACAGGAAACACATCTAAATACTCCAATGAATTCTGATGCAATATAGTGAATATTTCGACTACTGTGATAGAGATGCATGGGGACATCTAAGGCTCTTCATTGGAC
>CP092874.1:76602798-76638220 GCA_030710605.1 Cordylochernes scorpioides
CAGGGAAGAAAAGTGCAGGTCCTGGTTGAATGTCCTTAGTAAAAGTCTGGTGGTCTCCTGGGTGATGACTGTTGTTATTCAAAAGAGAGAACACAGATTATATGGTTGAGGGTGCTATGTGGCTGTCTAATTGTGTTTTCCAGGGCGATTGGCTGTTTTATTTTATAGAGTATTATGCTGAAACGTCTAGATATGATGAGTTGGCCTTTCGATGCATTAATAATCAGGTACAACAGAACTTTTAGAATTTTCTCGATAGCGTCCCTGGGAACAACAAACGAGTGTGCGGTTTGTCTAACAGTTTACTAAGGTCAAGGTTGTTCCACCTGACAGAAAATAAAGAAATGTTGGCCTTGTTGATTCAGGGCTTGTCTCGGCAATGCGGTGAAACGTTGAGCGTAAAAGTTACCTACTTTGAACCAGGCATGAAGAGGAAGATAGGCGTTTGGAAACCTCGACCAAACCTCAGTTCAAGATGGCCGATGAGAAATGTAGGTGTCTGTTGGAGTGGATATTAGTGTCCCAGGTTAGGTAAGTTTACTTCATGTTAAGGAGACTTCGCTGTTTTAAGTTTGAGCCACTGACTGGGATGGTAGAAGTTAACAGCCCAGAAAGCGCAGCTACTAAAACAGCCTAATGGTAGCTGTTCCCCTTTGGAATCTGGCATAGTTGTGATATTTTCTCAAATAAAACATAATTCCTACCTTTCTGAATAAACTGATGGTTATCAGGTTCTCTAAACATCGTAGTAGCAATGGCTAAATTGTTTTATTTAAAGAAAATAGCGCCATATTGTTTCAACATAGCACGCCATCTATTTACGAGAGGGTATACAATTTTAGCAGGTTTTTTATATTTCATAAATATAATACAAAGGGGGATCAATAAATAAGGTGAATTATCTTATTTCTTAAAAATTAAAAAAGCAAAAATAATTCAAACCACAGAATATTAAAATATAACATCGAGAGACTATTTAAGGTGTTCTGTTCTTTTTTCCCACGCGCGGCGCGAGACTTATAAATAAACTAAAATGGAAGTTC
Organism: Cordylochernes scorpioides; assembly: GCA_030710605.1. Lineage (NCBI taxonomy): Eukaryota > Metazoa > Arthropoda > Arachnida > Pseudoscorpiones > Chernetidae > Cordylochernes > Cordylochernes scorpioides. The sequence goes on from CP092874.1 coordinate 76,603,842, forward strand.
CCTTGAAGGATTGCACCATGCTTGAACAACGTGCAGTTATTCGTTTCTTGAATGCAGAAGGTATTCAAACATCTCAAATATGCCAAAGAATGATATGGTGAGTCTTGTTTGTCTCAAAAACATTTATAAATGGGTTAACGAGTTCAAAAATGGACGAATTACATGTTCCTCAGGTCTCAACGTTCGGCCGGTAAAGTTATGTTAATGTTGATGGACCAATCTGTCTTAATTTTTTATCCTCAAGGCAACGTATGAACAGCGACCTTTATTGTGACATTCTTGTAAATAAGCTAAAGCCCGGTATAAGAAACAAAAGAAGAGGGAAGCTTAGTAAAGGTGTTCTCTTCCTTCATGATAATGCATCATGTGAAACTGTATCTACAATAATTAAATTAGGTTTTGAAGTTTTAGAACATCCTGCATATAGTCCAGACCTAGCCCCCTCTGACTATTTCCTTTTTGGACTACTAAAAAAGGAGTTAAAGGGAAAGCGATTTGACTCGGATGAAGATGTCCAGAAAGTGGTGCAAAATTTTTTTCACACGCTTCCTAAGAGTGCCTATAAAGAGGGTATTTACAAGTTGCGAGAACGATGGAGACGATGTATAGAAAGCCAAGGTGATTATTTTAAATAAATCAAGTCCTAATTTTTAATATCGTTCTTATTTCTTTTTATAAATTATAAGTCACCTTATTTATTGATCCCACCTTGTATATTCCTACCGTCTTTACTGAGATATAAATATACTGGCTGGGCTTGGCTCATCAGAGCCATGAGATTTTCCAGCAGCTTCTACAGTTTAATACACCCTTGCCTAAAAAACTGGAAGAGTTCGTCATTGAAGACTCTCCTAATATATTTCATAGCAGTAAAGATAATAAAGGAATATATTTAATTAAAAAGGAATATATTGGATCAAAATATCATTTATTTTACCAATATTTCAGTTGGCTGAACGCCAACCTTTATCAAGGGTATCATAACATATTAATGTGTGTCAACAATAAATGTGGCGCTGAGTTTGTTGTTGACACACATTAATATCTTATAATACCTTGATAAAGGTTGGTGTTCAGACAACTGAAATATTGGTAAAATAAATGATATTTTGATCCAATATATGCCTTTTTAATTAAAGATTTACTTATGGATATCTCTATTTTCAAAAGGAATATGATTTTTTTTTTTGTAAATGAAGAGATTGCGCTAAAATGTATTATTTAATATACCTCATTATTTCTCATCTTAACTGTAGTTGTGCTCGTGATTGCTAAGGTGAGTAAGAGTTTCCGATGAGTTAGTAGGCCTACCAATTGAGTACGGAAGTACTTACAGTAGTGTATGTGACTCAGAATGCTCGAAGTGGATACCAGTACAGAAGATAGGTAGTGAGTTTCTGAGTTTAGTGTCTATAAGGTTGTCACAAAAGTCCGTAAACACCTTCAACAAATTCCAAATATATATCCATATGATATATCTAAATTCAAATTTTCGCAAGTGTTTACGAACCTTTGGGACAACCTTGTATTAACGGCTGATTCTCCGCAGTCTCCACTGGACGTAGCAATTTCTATATGCATTTGCTTAGCGAAAGATCATCGGCCTCTCCAAGACCTGTTAACTGCCTCAAAGTGGCGGGGGTTGACCCTGGACGGGACAGGTGAAGTATGTCTGGAATTCTGAACTCCTGGTAGGGCCACCCAAGGCATGAAGGCTGTTCCACTATGTCCAGCTAAATGTTAACAGTCGTATTCCTACCTACAGGTGCTTCAGATGTCCCATCAACAGGAAACGCATCTAAATACTCCAATGATTTCTGCTCTGCTCCAAGATCATCGGTATATAAAACCATTCTGGCACAATTTTGGAGAGGACGAACATTTTCTGCCATGCAAATAAGGGATGTACTTAGAAATGTATACTATGGAGAGTATATGGTATTTATGTGTTAACTTTTCTAAGATATAATCGAAAAATTTGAATGTGATCCTTGGAAAAAGATAAGAAGGGGGATTCCTGTTTAAGTTACTCCGGCAAAGTTGTAAGATGGCGAACTAAAGGCTATGTGCACAGGGGTATAACCAGAATTATAGGTTTCGCAGAAGTAGAAGGAAAGCTTCAACTTCGATTCTAAATAGTTCTATTCAAAATAGAGAACAGTACACTTTCTGGACATGTGATGCCTGGATCAGCAGGAGAAGCATTGCTGACAGTGTTGGAGGAAAATCTCCAGGGGAAGAGATAGAGGGGAAGGAGACGACAGGGATACACAGACGATCTAAAACAATGGACTAGACGACACACCTAGTAGGAGATGAAGAGGATGGCGGAGGAAGTATGGAGAGGCCATGCGGCCCACCCTCAGTAGAGGAAGGCATTCAAGGAGGAGGAGGACACATGTGCTGAATGGGGGTCCTCAGTAGAAAACATGAGGTCTCCGAGATGATGACTGTTGTTATTTACAGGTAAGCAGTGCAGGTTCTGATTGAGGGTCCTGTGTGGAAGCCTTGCGATGAGAAGCAATGAATATCTACCAGGATAAAGATCACCGTGTATCTATCAGTAGTGAGAGGACCGTGCATCTACCGGTACTGCGAATACCGTGTAACTACAAGTAACGAGAACATGTTTATTTACCAGCAAAGAGAAGACCGTGTATCTTCTAAGACTCAGACCACCGTGTTTCTACCAGGACTGAAACCACCGTGTTTCTACCAGAACTGAGAAGATCGTATTTCTACCAGAACTGAGAACACCGTGTATCTTCTAGGAATCAGACCACCGTGTTTCTACCAGGACTGATACCAACGTGTTACTACCAGAACTGAGAAGACCGTGTATCTTCTAGGACTCAGACCACCGTTGTTCTACCAGGACTAATACCACCGTGTTACTTACAAGAACTGAGACCACCGTGTTTCTACCAGAACTGAGAAGAAATAACTACCAGGACTGAAAGCACCCTGTGTCTCCCAGGAACGAGACCACCGTGTATCCACCAGGACGTTGACGTCCCCAAACAGCCACAAAAACGCCGTCCCGCACCAACGCCCGCAATAAGGAAGGCAAAAAGCGGAAACTTTCCGCATCGCCTCTTTCCCCCATTGTGGACTCCTTCCGTCACAGTGATGCCGAACGGCCTTGACATTTCACAGAATAACTCATAGAATTTTAGCTTTAAAACAGTCTATTTCTTACCAGAACTTTAAAGCCATAAAATTAAGAAATAATAAATATATTTTAATTCGATATAATAATTATCATTAATATGTATCCGTGGAGATATTTCATGTCAAAACATGTGCATCATTTTGAAGTACATGTAAAACCGAGGCGACCACAAACCTCTTTTTTTTTTAATAAATGCGAAAAAAAAAAGATTTTTTGAAACTAATTTATCGTTGAGCACACTGCCATCTTCGTTAAAATTATAAAAAAATTCAACCTGTATACCATTTCGTGTGTTTTAATAGTATAGGAATGCTTATATCGCTTGTTGATCTACCATTTGCTGCTTGTATAATCTTGATGTCCAAAACTAGAGTAGACAGATTGCTGGCCTATTCCTATTTAGCTGAAATTGTGACCTTTTTGGCTAGAATTTGTTTACAAAGAAGATCAAAACATGGAGTAAAATTTTCTAAATAAATTTCAATGTTGACGGTAGTACTGTGCATTCTCTCTTTCACATCCTGATCTCTCCTCATGTTAAAACTTGTACTATCTAAATAAACTGATTCTCAAAGAGAACCTGAGCCACACATATAGAGATGAAAAAAGAAAGTTTCTAAAAATAAAATTTGAGGAGGAAAGCTGAGAAATCTGAGTACAAAAATTTGAATCACAAGATCAAAATCATTTTAAAAGTTTCACTTTTCGTCATTAACCTAAAGGAGAAACAATTTTATGCACCCTTATTCCCACTGTGAATAAGTTATATTATTAGTTTAACTCCGCCTTTGCCGGTCACAAGCCCGGATGAAAAAAGTAGGAGGGGGAGCAGTAACAAGCTCACCAAAAAACCTATGCTCAGCTGGCCCGGCTGATAGTACCTTGTAAGGGCTCCTGATCCAGGTATACAGGGTGAGCAGCGTTTGTACTCCATGTTAGGAGCGGCTGCACATGGCGTCTGTTCCTCATGTCAGAGGCGGCCATTTCTTTTGGAGCTAAGTCGGCCTGCCACTGAGTAGTGCTCCCAGTCTTGATGACAAAGGCAGACGCATTCTACTTCACCCAGTGTGGAGATAAGAAAGAAGAAGAAGATAAGTTAGTGACCGCCCATACTTGGTTCAATGCGAGCAGAATTGGTATAATAGAGGACCCAACGTGCCCCTTTTGGATATCTGATAATGATGAAACCATTGAATACATTCTTTTTGATTGCGAGGATCTGAGTGGATACAGAAACAACCCCTTTTCTCGAAAATTATTCAAAACATCCTACAGTCACTGTAAAATACATTTTTTTAATCATAGAGCATTTAAACAACTCTCGCTTTCTTGGAGTTATCAAACAGGCTAAATCCTAGCCTCAGAATAAAATAATGGTAAGGAAGTTTGAATAGGAAGACTTGAATCATAACCTAGCTACCACTCGTTTCCCAGTTAACGGGACTCTATTCATCACATGTGTATCTGTATCTTGCCCCATATAGAACCATGTAACATTGTCGCGCTTGACCCCTCCGGTTCTTCGCGACGACGCCGCTTTCTCCGTCGTGAATCACCTACCCTGGGCTCCCGTTGCTTTACCTCTGCAGCCCTACCCTGCAGACCACCCAAAAACCTTCTGAGACACACCACTCCAGTGGATCTCATTTCCTCTGACAGTATCTCTCGGCCTTAGCACTGGTGGGGGGGGGGGGGGGGGGGGGGGGGGGGGACACGAGAGACTTACCAGAAGAGTAGTGACTGTGGCGTTAGCGAGAGAGTCACAACAGCAACCGGCACCAAGACTTCTAACACTCCTCACTTTATTGTTATCTTCAAACCACATTAAATATAACTCGAATAACAATTAATGGGTATTTACATTTATTTACACACCAGAGCCAATATAAACATGTATTTATAATTTTTAGCCCCCAGGAAACAGGACCACAGCAGTCGGCGATTCCCACACTAGTTCCAGACGGGAAATAGGCGAAAGCGCCATCTATTGACGGAGGTTGTAGGTGTTTTTCAGCCACATATACGCGACAATATATAAGATTGTATCATAAACCTTTGTGGATAGTTTGACTAGGGCGTAGCGTGTAGAGTTAGCATTAAACGAATGTTGCACGCGAGAGAAATAAATTGTCTTTTTTTAGTCGGAACAAAACATTTTGTAAACATGTAAATAAGTAATTAAGAATATTTTTTCGTTTTCTTTCTACTACTCTCTCTCGTCTCAAGTTAGGTATTTCTTTCTCAAATTATCTCTAAAAACATCTTGAAGTAATTCAAGATTATTCTAATTCATATTATTGATTAATTTGTTCTATATATTGATTACTATCACAGTTCAATCAAAACGAATAGTGATATATAGTTATAGTTTTTTTTTATTCTATTTTAAAAGACGTATACGCAATAAACGTAAATTCTCATATATTGAAAATCCATCACACACACAAAATAAATTGAATCAATTAATCTTAATATACGTATATATATATTCTTTCATGTTTACCAAGTTAATATACCTACTACATATACTTAATATAACATATATATTACAAAAAAGAAAGTATTTTCTGCTGTTGTTTTTGGAATTATTGTGATAAGGTTTTGCTTTTGTATACATGAATATTTCAAGATATTGTTTCGATATTGTTATGCAGTCATGAACAGAATGATAAAAATAGTTTAGATATATTAGAATTAGCTTTAATTTAGCTTATTAAAAAAACATAAATTGAGAAAAGTATTGCCTGATTTAAGGCTTAAGAATTAAATAAACAAAAGATTATTTACATAATTTCATATGGTTTGAGCCGAGCCGGCCAACGGGAAACAACAGCAATAGATTTATATATGGGAAGTCATGACCTCTGGTGGTAGATTTAAACAGAGTAGTTTGTTCTGGGAATTATAATTTTAATTTTAGGTATTAGATATTTAGATATAATTTTTATATAACATATATATATATATAATTATATACTGTGTATATATAAATGGACGACACATCAAAAATGAAGGAGTGATTATAAAGACGAATCTAGCTGGAGAGAGAATCTACACTGCGAAACCTCGCCGCAAGAGTCTAAAACAAACAAAGTCTAGACCATATGGGTAGATCTAACGTCTACTAGAAATGGACCGTTTACCCTTAGAATAATGAAGAAGAGGAGGTCAAGAACGATCTGGATTACTAAGACTATAAAAATGAACGAATTTGGCTCTCAAGGAACTAAAGAGAAATATCACCCAAGACATTAATGAAAAAATCTGATGAGAAAAATTTCATTTGAATTACCCCAAAAGTCCTAGATGGACTATAGTTTGATGGAAGCGCACAATAAAGTAAAAAGAAGCATGCTTCTATATGGCGGAATGCAGGCAATAATGGCTTGCTATCGGAGAACCATCAATTTCTCAACGTCAGCATCGAGCGGTCTGTCTCATTTAGTAAACGATAAGATAAATGAGGCCATGTGATAAGAGGTAGATAAGTAGATATTTCTGCACAGTTTATCACACAATGAGTCTCTAATAAGTCGAATGGAAGGTAGATGTTAGACCTGATCTACGGGAAGATATGTCTTTATAAATTATTTGTCTTTAGTAGGGAAATTGGAAGGCAGGACATTTGGGCAATTCAACATCTCATCCCACTTTTCCAAATCATTTTGGTTTCTTTCTATTCAATTAATCTTTCTATTTCATTTTTGGTTTCCTTGGGAACTTCTGGACTCGAAAATTATACACTTTGGTTAGTATCCCGTAATATTTTCTCTCTCTATTAAAAATTTTGGCATTTGCCAATACCCGCATATACAAGCACTACCTGGGCCTGGAGATGCAAGGAGTCCAAGAAGACCCCCTCCTCGTCTGGAGAAGGACCTTATCAAGGTGGTGGAGCCTCCCTAGCTCCTAAAATCATTGTACATTCCCATCATTTATTCATATTTTATTATCCTTTTTTTTTGTAAAAATTGACTAATTGTCAATAAAATCATTTCAAATGTCAATGTCTCTCTATTTAAAAAAATATTTTTTCTGTAGATTTTTAATTGATATTTTCTCAGATGTTTTAAAATTGGTCCGTTTAAATTTCTTCACTCTTATATAATCTCGACCAAGAGATAAAACCTAGTGCTTTCTGGTTATTCATCTGTTTATGGATTCTACTTGAATTTGGGATGTAACAAGAACAGAAACGAGAAGATGAGACCGAGAGAGAATGTTCTTTCTAATTTCCCCATCACAAAGAATGTATCTTGTAAAACATCCTGTAAAAGTCTCTTCTTTTTCTCAATTTTTGCCATTTTTCAAATAAAATATGTCGATAAGGACTATAAATTTAAATATTTTCTATTCATCCCTATTCTCACATTCGTTATCAACTTTTACTTTTGAAAATAACCTTCTATTACTAAGAGGGTAGAGTTTACGTTAGGGCTTTCAATTTTTTTACAGTACTTGTACCGTGATTCTGCTGATTTAGCCATGTTTTATAGCATCCGCTATTTCTCTTCTGCTGTCCACACATTACCATCTATTAAAAATAAAAAAGGCATATCCTGACCAGGATCACATGTGCTTTACAGATGCCAGAGCGCCATCTAGTGGAACAGAAATCAACTAAACATTGATTCAGCCTGTTCCCTGATATTTGGCCAACTCAATTTCTTGATAAATCAAGAAAAAGTCATCCACGAATGCGTTTCGCGCTGTTGGCGCTCGTCAGCGTGGAGTAGGCTGTACCACTGCGACCAAACCGCGTTCGTGGATGACTTTTCTTGATTTATGAAGAAATTGGGTTGGCGAAATATCAGAGAACAGGCTAAATCAATGTTTAATTGATTTCTGTTCCACCAGATGGCGCTCTGCCATCTGAAAAGCATATGTGCTCCTGGTCAGGATATGCCTTCTTCATTTTTAATATCAACACCTGACCTTTTGTTATTTATTTTTTTCTATTATTTTTTCATATCCATCTATGTCATCATAATATATCAATCACACTTGATATCAACATGCATCATGGGTATATTGTTTTAGGGTAAATTTGTGAATGGTATTAAAATGAGAAAATATGTTTCTTAATGAATATCTTTATTTGATTTAAAAGGTAAAGGATTGTCTGGAAGACAGTTAAACTTTGCATAGGTTTTTGGTGTTTGTAAACATTTTACTTGATAGTTTGGATTGAATATTTTAGGGAAAGATCGATGAGTCAATTTTGTGTTACAGCTATAATTAAATTTAGGTAAAAGTGATAATATATGGACATGTTAATACAGCAAAATATTTTCCTAGCAGTAACTCATTGAAGTAGAATGACTGAATAGTAGGTTTTTACATAATAGGGGGTTGGCTTTTAGTGCTATATTATAATTATTTACATATATATATCTTTAATTATTTACCCGATGAATTAGTAGTGATTTATAAATTTGTGTACAAAAAGCTCTAAACTTGCCAAAGTTTCCATAAGATTGAGTATATACAGAAAGATGATTTGGCATTAGGTAAAAGTAAGCAAGTACAATTTGGTTAGTCAGAGGGCAAGCCAACAAAAGATGCTCTGGTGTTTCAACATCTAGACAGCATTCACATGTTGAATCATTTATAACTCTCAAAGAGAAAACTTAAAAAGGGTCCTTTGCCTGTGAAGAACAAAGTAGTGTATTTATCAGGAGTAATGAAGCCTGGTGCTTCTCTCAGAAAAAAATTCTTGAACGTTGCATTAGTTTGAGAAAGTTAAATTTTTTTTTTTTATCGATATATAATTTATTCAACTCATTTGAAAGGGGCTTATTTAGTGTTGGTCTTTCAGAGAATTCTTCATATTGTATCTAATTTGTGATAATTCAAGGTAGTCGGTCAGCATAGGAGTTTTCGCTAGAATATGAGTAATGTAAGAAGATGAACTTTTGTAAGCCTGAATGCACCTAATTAAAATTTGGTACTGTATAGGATTCAACTTTGTCGGGGTACAACAAGTCCCCTCTCTGGACAGGGTCTGTTTAAGACACGTTCTCCTTTAGAGAAATTCTGCTTAATAACCATTTCCTCAAGATAGAGACTTCTGTGAGAGGTTTTCTGTGGCTCAATATCTATCCTGTAATACCAGTTTTTTTTTTTGTGGAGCCAGTGGCCTGATGAAGCGCGACCGCGTGAAAACTTGCCTCCCAATTTCTGAATACAATAAACTCTGCAAATATTTTTATATTAACAGTAGAACCTCCATGAGAGAACAGTCACGCTAAAGGACACCTCTCTGTAAAGAACCGTTTTTATTTGTAAAATTATCATTTTTACAATTTAACAACTCTCCGGTAAGAGGACACTTTTCCCTAAAGGTCACTTGGCTCTGCAATTAGGTGTCCTAGGGAGGTTCTACAGTATTTAATTCAATTATAATATTATTTGTGCATCTATATTTTTAATTACAAATTAGTACCAGGTATGATAATCAGGAGATAAAGAATACGACTTTTTAGTATCATAAATCTTTATTGCAGAATTTTGATGATCTTATTATAAAATGCGAGGTCTCAGTTTGGTTAATTAAACACTTTAAAATTGTTTTTCTCATAATATCTTTAAGTTTTTCACTGTAACGGCTGTTATTAACACACATCTTGACCCAGTAAATATCGTCTGCTTATTTTTCGTATTTTTCTATTTAAGGAATAAATAAGAGACATCCTAAGATAGAAGCGTGAAACACCGCCCAAAAAAACTATTGAATATATAATAATTTTTCTATACCCTCTCTAAAATATAAAATGCTTGATTAATTAATTTAAAGTTATTATTATATTTTTTTATTTGACATATCGGACGCGATATCCCAGCTTGGGATACTTGCGCCTAAATACATTTTAGCAGCCTATATACAACTCATTTTATAAACAATTCAATAAACAAGACTAAAAGCAAACTTAAAATTGAAAGGTTGGTTTTCTGAAACAGAAAAGAAAGTCTGAAATGAATTTACAAAAATTATTGAATTTTACATAGGTGTCTTTGTTATATACAAATTCGCACATTTCTTCGATTGGATAAAAATTATTACTTCTGTAGCTGTGAAAGAATGGACATTCTATCAATAAATGTATTGAGTCTCGATTTTATTTTCCACATAAGCAGCAAGGATCATCCGTTTCCCCGATTTTCGCCAGAAATTATCCAAAATTACCATGATTTGTAATGAATTGTGCGTTGTAAAAATTTGGACGAAAATAGTAAGGAATTCCAAATAGGAAAATTTTCCGGAATGTTTCATTCGTTTTAGCTATTGTTTCAGCCAATTTTGATGGAAGTGATGAAAAGGGTAATATATATAGCGCAATATACGATCTTAGTCACTCGAGACCTCAACCAAAACGAAAAAGCGGCTCACACACAGCAAGCAGTACACACAGGTAAAAATTATTTGCCTCCATATATTCTGTGAGGAGAACCAAATTTTGTTTGCAGCTGCTACCATGCGGGTTTGACGCCAGGTTGCCTCCAGCTATAATCAAATCTCTTAAACAAAAACTATATAACGAGAGACCTGTCTATTCTGTTAATAAACTATAAAACCTTCTATGAGGAAGGATTTATTTTAAATAATGACAAGTCCTTTCAATTCGTGGTTTAGAGAATGTCCACTCCTGTTGAAAAGAACATTAGTCTGTTGTACATGAGCAAAGAAATATATCTCAATCTCGGAAAGAAAAGAAATTTATAATGTATGATAAATAAAATCATTAGGAGAACGGATGTATCTTTTATAGGTAAAAAACTTTCTATAGTTTCTACTGCGATTAAAAAATATTGAGACGGCTTGGGTAATTTCTCACAATAGGTAACCTTTTGAGAAGTTTCGCTAATTAAATTCACTAGACCGCTTTTAGAGTTCAAATACTGTATTGGTAGATTCTGCCGATATATGCGACATTGAATATAAGAATCTTTATATATATATATATGTATCTTTGTCCTGAAAATAGAGCAATCCATACTTAATTCATTAGAAAGTAAAAAGGCATATATTGGATTGAATAAAATATTTATTTGTCGATATTTTATTCAATCCAATATATGCCTTTTTACTATCTAATATGTATGTATGTTATGATAAATTGTTGAGGTAAGATTTTGCTTTTGTTTTTGAATAAATGGATATTTTATGTTATTGCAGTCGTTAAAAATGAAATAAAATCAATTATTGAATCACAATTTAATTGATAGGATAAAATAAATGAGGATGAAATAATACCTGACTTGAGGCGTGGAAAGAATGAAGAAAATAAAAAAACGTATTTACATAATTACAAAATATTTGAGCCGGTCAACGAAAAAACAACAACAATAGATATTTATAGTAAAACGACGTTTGACAAGTTTTACCGCAAGTGTTTATTTTGAATGAAAAATCGCAATTTTATTTTAAGGAGAAACAACGACTATTTCTATCCTTAGGGATGAAGTATGAAAGGATGAATTGTGAAGAGTAATGATAAACGGAAAAAAATAAAAGTGTCCAGGGATGAGAATCGAATCCAGTGTTCCGCTTACCGGGCAGATGCCATGTCCACTAGGCTACCCTGGACATATTTTTCCGCTTGTAAATGGTATATAAATTTATTTGCGGTAAAACTTGTCAAACGTCGTTTTAATTATAAGCCGCATTATATTGTTTTATAAATTAAGGTTTATATAGTCTAAAACCAAGATATCTGGCGGTCGATTTTAGAGTAGTGTTTGTTCTAAAAGTTATAATTTTAAAATAAAATAATTTTTAAGTATGTATGCGTGTGTGTGCGTGCGTGTGTGTGTGACAATTTTGACAATTAAAAATATTTATTGTCATCTTAGACAATATTACAATTTCCAATCAAAGAGAGAGAAGAAATATATTACATATAGGAAAGAGAGAAAGAAAGAAAAATATATACATATATGACACATATATTACATGATGGTAATTGGAGATGGAGGAAAGAAACCTCGGCGCTGGAGGGTCCTGGACCAGGCGATGAGCGGATCCTCCACTGCTTCTCCGAGCCCAACCTGGACAAAGTAGCGATAAATTCGCAACTTTGCCGACGCCAGGATGGAAAGAGCGTCGTCCTCAAGGCCGGACCCGCCGAAGATCCAAGCCTGCAGGTCAGGGGGCCGCCCTATGATGTTGAAGGCTTCTCTAATGAGAGGCCTGATGGAGGGAAAGCACCAGTAACGGTGGCTGAGGGAGCGATCGATTGACCCGCAGGCAGGACAGGAGGGGCCGACCGAGGCAGGATGGGCCGGATGGGGCAGGGCGTGGAGGGCCAACTTGAGGGCCGCGTCGGCCTCGTGGCCCGAGTAGGCGCAGCGCCGCAGCGAGGCCCAGTCGATCCTGGATGGTGGTGGACCGATGGTGGGCGACCATCTCGAGGTGAACCTTGAGATGAGCGTGGCGGCGAGGCGTGGGCGATCAAGGGTTCGTCGGGCCGAGCGGGTCGTGAGGCCGTTGAGGAACGGCGTAGCCGTCCCCCGCAGCACCACGGCCGCAGCTAGGGAGCTAGATGAAGGCGTGGACTCCGCCCCGAAGCCCACGGCGTTCTCGGAGGTCAGCCTCCGACAGAAGGCGCCCAGGGCCGCGGCGTCAGCCAGGGCCGAGCGCGTAGGTCGGGCGATGAGGTGTTCCTCCACCGTGAGGTCCCGGACTCGGGCTCCGCGCCAGCGGGCGGGGGCCAGGAGGTCGGGAGGGCGGAGGAACCGGCAGCCGCCGATGATGGGGAGGTCCAGCAGCTGAGCTGTGGGGACCGCCCGGTGGTTGAGGCCCAGGATGTTGGAGGCCTCCTCCCACAGCTTCAGCAACCGGAGACGGCGGGGCTGGGGACGGGTGCCGTCCGGTGGAGGGTGGATCCAGGCTTCACCGCTGTTGCCGCCGACCAGCCAGCTGAAGGCATTTCTGCCTTGGCGGAGCGCGACCTGCACCCACTTGAGGCAGGCGAGCTGGAGCTGGGTCGCGAGGTCGAGAAGGCCGAGGCCTCCAATGGCAACTGGCCTCGCCATGACATCGGCGGGAAGCCACGCCGTGTGGTCTTGTCCCCAGACGAACCTCGCTAGTCGGGCCTACAGCTTGGCGATGGTCGGGGGTGATGGCAAATAGCCATGCAGGTGGTGCTGGATGACAGAGCCCACCAGCGTGTTCGCCGCTCTTGCTCGCCCGACGAGGGAGGGGCGCGGGTGAAGGGCGTCCATCTGCGGCAGGCAGTCTCCAGGAGGGCCAGGAGATGCTGCTCCCGGTGGGCGACGGTGCTCCTGGGGGCGATGTCGAGCCCGAGGATCCTGATGGAGGTGGTCGACCAGGAGGCGCCGAGAGGGGAGTCGCCGCGGTTGCGCCAGGCGCCGCACCAGAGGCCAGCGCTCTTCCGGAGGTTCAAGCCAACTCCGGAGGCCTGCTTGTAATCTTCGAAGACGGTCGCCACCCGCTCGAAGTCTCCGTCGCGATGGAATAGGAGGACGATGTCGTCGGCGTAGGCGATGACATTGCCCACGACGAGGGTCAACTTCAGGCGACGTAGCAGCGGCCCCGTGGCGATACTGAAGAGTGCGGCGCTCACGGCGCAACCCTGTCTTAGGCCGTTGAGGAGGGGGAGGGCGGTGGTATAGAAGCCTCCGGCCCGGATCGTAGCGTCCGCCCCAGCGTAGAGGATGTTGATCCATGCCAAGAAGGCCGGCGGGAGGCGGAGGGACATCAACAGGGACTCCAGGAAGCCGCGGTCTAGTGAGTCAAAGGCGGACTCTAGATCGACGCCATGACGGCCAGCGGCGAGCCCAGGGCGGTGGCCTCCTCAACGGCGTCCGTCACCATGGCGATGTTCCATGACGGGGACCTCCCGGGGACGGCGTAGGTCTGGCATTCCGGCACGAGGGTCCGCAGGTGGGGCTTGAGGCGCCGGTGAAGGATGGCGGCCAGGACCCTGTAGTCGGCCGAGGGCAGCGCGACAGGCCTATAGCCATCAAGGCCGCGACCTCGGCGGGCCTTGGGCACGAGGCAGATGGAGCTGCGCCGCGTCGACGGAGGCAGGGCACCGCGGAGCCGTGAAGCCGCGAACACCCGGGCCAGAGCTTCCGCGAAGAAGTCCTCGTTGAAGGCGACGAGGAGCTCGCACGGCAAGCCGTCCCAGCCGGGGGCCTTTCCGCGAGGGAGGTGCTCGATGGCGTGGGCGATCTCGCTGGGGCTGATGTCTGGCCGGTGGAGCGGGTCCTCCTCACTCAGCTCGCGGGTGGTGGTGGTGGGCGCGCTGCTGGCGATGAAGGCAGCTCCCGCAGCTGGATCGCTGGTGGGACGGGCGAAGCGGGGCTGGAAGGTTGCGAACGCCCTCCGCCGAAGCTCTGGGCCCTCGATGACGTTGTCCTCCTCGTCCCTGATGACGCTGACCGGGCGACGGAGGCGGATGGCGCGTGCCAGGTCCGGCAGCGATGGGTAGTCTGCCCGGATGGAGGAGGCCTCGAGCTGCGCCGCGATGTAACGTCTCGCCCTGTAGACGTAGCTGTCGCTGGCAGCGTGGCGCGGGTCGTGCAGGGATCTGGCCACCGCCAGCAGCCCCCGCCTTGATGGTGGTCCACCTATCCCAAAAGGTCCCGTCGTCGTCATCGTGCGCTGTGTCTTCCTCCAACTCCCGGATGTAGCCAGCCAGATGTTCGAGAGTAAGGCCCGAGCGGAGCATCGCGGCCAAGCGAGGCTGGGTGGGGGAGGAGACGGCGGTGGTGGGCGGGCCCACCTGGAGCAGCACGAGGCGGTGGTCCGAGAGGTGGTAGTGGCTGGTCGCGTAGATGGACACGCGATCCAGGACTCCTGCAGGGACGAGGATTCGGTCCAGGCGGCTGGATTCGACTTGGTCGCCGTGCCTGGCGACTCTGGTGGGCAGGTGGGCGACGTCGAACTGGGTGGCTACGTCGACCAGCGCGGCCAAGTCCAGAAGAGCGGCGAGGGCATCCGACGATGATGATGATGTGGGACCCCGATCCCTGATGTTAAAATCGCCGATGATCCAGCAGGCCCCCTCCTCCTCCTGTGCCGCTGTCGCCGCCAGGAGCTCCAGTTGCCGGTTTCTCTCCCGGGGTTCATGCGCCAGATGAACGGCGATGGCCGTCATCTCCTCGCCGTGGACATCTATGGTTGCCAAGGCGATGTGGCCCGGCCACAGGACGCGCTGTTGCATCACGGCTACGCCTGGCCCGAAGACGCAGGCGAGTCCGGATCCCGAGATGGCTACGGGATGGGCCAATACAACAGCGTTGTAGCCGAGGCAGAGGTCTTGGCCGCTGCCCAGATGAAATGCGTTTGTCTCCTGGACAAACGCGATGTCCACGTGATGTTGCCTGAGGAAATGACAAAGGGCAAGGCTCCTCCCCCGAGTAGCGAGCCCTCGCGCGTTGATGGTGGCGACGCGGTGGTTCATTGGCGCTGTAGGTCACGCAGCACCCTCCTGGTCTTTTGGAGGGTCTTGCGGATGGTGAAGTTGGAGTCTGGGCACGAGGCCTTGAAGGTTTCGTGCAACTCGTCGAGGGTGGCGACCTGTGCCTCTGTCAGCGTGGGCGCTAGCCTCTTCATGGTGGTTTCAGAGGTGAGGAGCTGCTGTGCTTCCTTGCAGTTTAGGCCGGGCAGCTTGTCCCAGTCGATGGAAAGGGTGGGGGTGTCCTCAATGTGCTTCAGCAGCTGTTTGAGTGCGGATATTCCCCGGGCAGGCGTGGAGGGAGGGGGTGTCTCCTTTGGACTTGATGGTCATTCTGGTGGGCAGCGACTCCAGCCGTACGCCCTCGCGGAGCAGGATGAACGCCTCCCGGCGGCCGTCGTTAAAGGTATACTCCCCCATCTTGATCATGATGGGGGCGATGGAGGTCACGGTGCCGAAGTTGCGCAGGGCCTCCACGATGGCGCTGTCCTCGACGAAGCCGGGCAGATTTGCGATGTCGATGCGTTCTGCCCTTTTTCGGAAGGGGAAGACCTTCAGGTGAGTTCCCTCGATGTCAAGGCCCACCTCCACCAGACGGCTCGCATGGTCCTTGGTCGCGAGGCCCACGACGTAGTGGCCGTTCATCCTGTTGAATTGGCTTATTTTCCCTGGCCCTCCGACCAGCATGCCAATTGCCTTGAGGTAGGAGTAGTCCGGGTTGTCAGGGCACAGCTCCACGAAGATGTAGTTCTCGTGGTTGGTGATGGTCTGCCTCGCCCTGGCTGCGGCGATGTTGGCGCGCGTCGCCTTGATTTCCTGGGGCGGCATTGACCTCGGCCCAGTTGGCCGCTTCTGCTGCTGGGAGCTGGGCTTCTCAGCAGGCCTGCCAGGCTGCTTTGCGGCGTGCTCCGGCGATGAAGTGCGGCGCCTTTTCTTGCTCTTGACAACGGTATAACCGTCGTTGGCGTCGACCTCCGCCATCTCGCTGTCGGTCGGGTTGGGTGATGTGTCGCTGGTCGAGGCAGCAGTCGGCGGCGCCGTGACGTCACCACGCGCGGCGGCCAGATTTGCATGCATGTCGCCTGCCGGCGAATTTGCATATTTTTGAATTTCAGAAGAAATTTCATTAGTTTTCTTCATATTTATTTCTTTTGGCGATAATTCCTCGCCTGTTGGTAGCAGGATGCTGGGCCTTTCAGGCACTTTTTCAGCACATCCTGGGCTTTCCGCCAATACCACACTTGCCAGACTAAGCGCCTTTTACACGCACTCAAAAGGCGAAAACGGAGGAGCTCGCGAAAGCGTGTGTGTATGCGTGTGTGTGGCGGGCACACCACACCTCAGCCAGCGAGCTTAAAGAACAACTCGTCCCGCGTGTAGCTTTCGGGATTCTTGGCACACGCGCCGTTCGAACAACAAAGATCTTTTCCAGCGACCGCTTTCCTCTCATTATATTTAAGGTGTTAATTAAGTTAATTTATAAAAATATTTATAATTTTATCACTGGCCTATCTAAAAGCCACACCAACACCACTCACTACATGTATAAGAAATATTCAAACTTCAAATATACCTTTTAAAAAGGCTATCATATTTCGAATAAATTGAGGTCAATAGAAGAATGATAACTTATAGCATCAATACAATGCCGACTAACAGACTTTGGACGGAGACTCAATTGAATAAATAAATCCTACACTTCCAAAAGTGAAGATCCTACACAAATCCTACACTTTCAAAAGTGCAGATCCAACACAAATCCTACACTTCCAAAAGTTCAGATCCAACACAAATCCTACACTTCCAAAAGTGCAGATCCTACACAAATCCTACACTTTCATAAGTGCAGATCCAACAAAAATCCTACACTTCTAAAAGTGCAGATTCGAGTTAGAAGAGGGTTCTAAGAAGAAACTGTTGTGCTCCAGCGGGTCTTCCTGCGGCATCTAAGACATGTCCGGAGATCAGGAGGCCAAACCATTCTCTGAACATCTCCTCTCTCAAATAAATCGTTGACCAGTACTGCCCTGTGTGGCTAGTGGCCTTCTTGGGTTGTACTGGATCTCTTTTTGACCCTTCCCGGACTTTTGGTGAGGGTTTCACTGAATTGTTTCCAGAGCTGGCAGCATACATTTCTGCCAACATCGAACCATTTGGTGACGTTAGGTGGCCTTCTATCCTCCCTAATGCTCTCAATCCTAAATAATCGGATAAACTATTATGGGATGCCTTATGTTAGATTTCTCCGAATATATACAAGATTTTAAAAGTATTTTTAAAAATGTTATGTACCAAAGTGCAAGTGTTATTGATTGAAATTATAATATTTTAAAGCTCAATAAAAAAATTAATATAAACAAAATATTTATATGATAAATTGACATTTATTTTGTAGAGTTATTTTTTAAAAATCGATTGTTCACGCCTAATTTTGGATACCAATATATTTCAAAAACACGATATTGCATATTCACTTAAGGCTTTCTTTTATTATTGTCTTTTTGGTTTGTATTTAGTACCATTGACGATTGTGCTAGCTTCAAACGCATGGCCGATAAGTATCAAATGTTCCTTCCAACATTCATGTTCAAAGCCTAATAGATTTATTCCGAGAAAGAAAAATACAACTCTAAAAAGATTAGGTGGTTAGGTTTGACAAAAAAGAATAAAAATAAATCATATTTAAATATTAAAAATAAAATAATACTGAAAATGAAAAGCCAATAGGGTAAAAAAAACTTTGTCCAACAGTATACTGATATTATACAAAGCAAAAGAAGAAAAAATGTTTAAAATAATAGAAAAAAAGGTTCATAATTTTAGCGTGTGATTAAAAAAACGTATTTTATACCAAAAGAGTTGAGAGATGCAAGGTGAAGGCGGGAATAGCTTCTTGTTAAAGAAGGCCATTTAATGGTCGATTGCCTCGGATCTCAGCAATTATCTCCACCGCGGCGGCAATCAATACCTCATCTCGCTCAATGTCTGTTTACTGAGGTCGTTGTTCCCAACCTGCTATAGCTCCATGTCTGTCTTCTGAGGTCGTTGTTCTCAGCCTGCTATAACTCAATGTCTGTCTACTGAGGTCGTTGTTCCCAGCCTGCTATAGCTAATGTCTGTCTACTGAGGTCGTTGTTCCCAGCCTGCTATAGCTCAATGTCTGTCTACTGAGGTCGTTGTTCCCAGCCTGCTATAGGTCAATGTCTGTCTTTTGAGGTCGTTGTTCCCAGCCTGCTATAGCTCAATGTCTGTCTTCTGAGGTCGTTGTTTCCAGCCTGCTATAGCTCAATGTCTGTTTACTGAGGTCGTTATTCCCAGCCTGCTATAGCTCAATGACTGTCTAATGAGGTCGTGGGTTCCAGCTTGCTTAGCTCAATGTCGGTCTTCTGAGTTCGTTTGTCCCAGCCTGCTATAGCTCAATTTCTGTCTTCCCTGCTCTGAGTTCGTTGTTCCCAGCTTACTATAGCTCAATTTTTGTCTTACCGTGCTCTGAGGTTGTTGTTCCCAGCTTGCTATAGCTCAATTTCTGTCTTCCCTGCTTTGAGGTCGTTGTACCAGCCTGCTATAGATAAATTTCTGTCTTCCTTGCTCTGAGATCGTTGTTCCCACCCTGCTATAGCTCAATTTCTGTCTTCCCGGCTCTGGGGTCGCTGTTCTCAGCCTGCTATAGCTCAATTTCTGTCTTCCCTGCTCTGAGGTCGTTGTTTCCAGCCTGCTATAGCTCAATTTCTGTCTTCCCGGCTCTGAGGTCGCTGTTCCCAGCCTGCTATAGCTCAATTTCTGTCTTCCCTGCTCTGAGGTCGTTGTTTCCAGCCTGCTATAGCTCAATTTCTGTCTTCCCGGCTCTGAGGTCGCTTTTCCCAGCCTGCTATAGCTCAATTTCTGTCTTCCCTGCTCTGAGGTCGTTGTTTCCAGCCTGCTATAGCTCAATTTCTGTCTTCCCGGCTATGAGGTCGTTGTTTCCAGCCTGCTATAGCTCAATTTCTGTCTTTCTGGCTCTAAAGTCGTTGTTACCAGCCTGGTATTGGTATTTTAATTCCAAAAATTAAAAATAAATTGCCGTGTTTCTTTTATTATTATTCTCTCTCATAACTCTCACCCCACACAGACACATTTATTGTAGACATAGTAACGAAATTGTAGTGAATATAGTAGTGATTTTATTTTTGGAGGTCACTCAGCATCTTCCTCTCGAAAGCTCACAACTGCCACAACAAACTACGGTTCTTGTTACAGAGACAAAGAAAAGAAGATATGCAGCGCCAGAAGTGCATTCCGTTGTAAACCACGCTTATATTTATATCTAAACAATGGACAATAACTTGATAACAAATTGAGGATTCAGATAGATTATACTCTACGCCAATAAAAAGTAATGTTATATTTGTAGAAATGATTGATCGATATTACGTTTTGTTGAAATATAAGTGAAAAGAATTCGATTTTTTAGGGAGAAATTGAATATTAATAAAATACGGAATCAATAATATCTATGCATCAAAATTGAAACAAAGAGTAGAATATTATAGGTGAATGGTTCGTAGTTATTAAACGGAATATTCCTCTCGATTATAACCCAGAATGTTTTTCTCAGATTATATTTATAGACGTGCACATCTCATCCATAAACTATTAAGGATTACAAAAGCTACAACTCACATAGAAAGGAAGTGAATTGTCGTAGACCAGACTGTGAAGGTTACATAGGTTCCCACTAAGGCAAAAAAGAATTGAGTTGTCTTAGTCCAGACCCGGTACAGAACAAGCTTTGTGGGTTCCCACTAATATACCAAAAAAAAAAAGAAAGTTGTCTCAGTTCACCCACGGCACAGTAAATGCAACGTAGGTTTCCATTTACATAGAAAAAAGGAGGTGGTCTCAATTCACACCCGGCACAGTAAGAGCTACATAGGTTACTCTAACATAAAAAGGAAGTGAGTTGTCTCAATCCAGACCCGGCACACTGCAAGCTAGGTATGTTCCCACTAATATAAAAATAAAGTGAGTTGTTTCTTCTTCTCTTCTCTTCTCTCTTCTTCTCTTCTCTTAATGCAAACCCAGCACAGTACAAGCAAAGTAAGTTCTCACTAACATAGAAAGGAAGTGAGTTGTATTAGTCCAGACCCATCACAGTAAAATCTACGTAGGTTCCCACCAAAGCGAAAAAGAAGTGATTTATCTTAGTCCAGACCCGGCACAGTAAAGGCTAAGTAGGTTACCACTAACATGAAAAGGAAATAAGTTGTCTTTAACAAGACGCGGCTAGGTAGGTTCCCATTAACACGAAAAGGAAGAGAGTTGTCTCTGTTAACACCTGGCACAGTAAAGGCTACGTAGGTTCCCACTAACAGAGAAATAAGTGATTTGTCTTAATCCAGACCCGGAACAGTGTAAGCTACCAAGGTTTCCTATAACATGGAAAGAAGTAAGTTGTCTCAGTCCAGATACGGAACAGTACAAGCTACGTAAGTTCCCACTAACATAGAAAGGAAGTATGTTATCTTAGTCCAGACCCTGCACAGTGAGAGCTATGAATGTTTCCACTAACACAGAAAGAAAATGAATTGTCTTAATGCAAACCCGGCACAATACAAACTACATAGGTTCCCACTAGCATAGAAACGAAGTGTGATGTCCTAATCCAGACCCAGCACAGTACAAGCTACGTAGGTTCACCCTAACATAGAAAGGAAGAGAATTATTTTAGTCCAGATCCAGCACAGTAAACACTACGTAAGTTCCCACTAAAATAAAAATAATTTGATTTGCCTTAGTCTAGACCCGGCAGAGTAAAAGCTACGTAGGTTCCTACCAAGGCCAAAAAGAAGTGTGTTATCATAGTCCAGACCCGGCACAGTAAAAACTACGTTGGTTCTCACTAACATTAAAAGAAGTAAGTTGTCTTCAACCAGACGCAGCTACGTAGGTTCCCATTAACATAGAAGTAAAATAGTTTTCTCAGTTAACACCAGGCACAGTAAAAGCTACGTAGGTTTCCACTAACATATAAAAGGAAGTGAGATGTCGTAATACAGATCCGGCACAGTACAAGCTACGTAGGTTCACACTAACAAAAAAAGAAGTCAGTTGTCTTAGTCCAGACCCAACACAGTACAAACTACGCAGGTTTCCACTAACATAGAAAGGAAGTAAGTTGTCTAAGTCCAGACCCAGCACAGTAAAAGCTTAGTAGGTTCCCACAAACACAAAAAGGAAGTGTTATGTTTTAGTTCAGACCCAACACAGTACAAGCTACGTAGGTCCCCACTACAACAGAAAGGAAGTGGGTTGCCTTAATCCAGACCCGGCAAGTAAAAGCTACGTAGGTTCCTACTAACATAGAAAGGAAGAGAGTAATCTTAATTCACATCCCGCACGGTAAAAGCTACCTTGGTTCCCGCCAACATAAAAAGGAAGTGAGTTGTCTCAATCCAGACCCGGCACAGAACAAGCTACATAGTTTCTCAATAACATAGAAAGGAAGTGAATTGTCTTAATCCAGACCCGGCACAGTGAATGTTTGGTAGATTCGAACTAACGCACAAAATTAAGTTAGTTGTCTGAGTCCAGACCCGGAACAGTATAAGCTACGTAGGTTCCCACTAACACAGAAAGGAATTAAACTGTCTCAGTCCAGACCAGGTAGAGTACAAGCTACATAAGTTCCCAATAACACAGAAAGTAAGCTAGCTGCCTCAGTCCAGTCCAGGAACAGTACAATCTACGAAGGTTTCCACTAACACAAAAAGGAAATAGGTTGTCTTAGTCCGGACCAGGTAAAATACTAGCTACATATATCCCCCCTAAAACAGAAAAGAAGTAAGCTGTCTCAGTCCAGACCAGGTACAGTACAAACTACAAAGGTGTCCACTAGTACTGAAAGGATGTAAGCTGTCTCTGTCCAGACCCTGTACAGTTACAAGCTGCGTAGGGTCAGTCTTACACAAAAAGGAAGTAATTTGTCTTAATTCAAACCCGTTACATTAAAATGCTACGTAGTTTCCCATTAACACAGAAAGAAAATACGTTGTCTCAATACAGACCCGGTAATGTGCAAGCTAGGTAGGTTCCCACTAACACAGAAAGGAAGTAAGTTGTCTCAGTCCAGACCAGGTACAGTACAAGCTACGTAATTTCCCACTAACACAGACATTAAGTTTTCTCAGTCCAGACCCGTTACAATACAAGCTACGATGGTTCCCTCTAACACAGAAAGAAAGTGGGTTGAATCAGTCCAGACCCAGTTCAGTACAAGCTTCGTAGGTTCCGACTAACACAGAAAGGAAGTAAGTAAGTTGTCTCAGTCCAGACTCGGTACCGTACAAGCTACGTAGGTTCTCATTAACACAGAAAGGAAGTAAACTGTTTCAGTTCAGACGCGGTACAGTACAAGCTATGTAGGTTCCCACTAACACTGGAACCAACATCAATTCATTTTTAAAACAAAGCAAAATCAAGAATTATGCTAATTTTCCTGAAATAGAACTACCAATTTTTAAAGGAAAAATAGAAAATTGTATTTTGTTTTCTGATATTTTTAAAACTACTATTATTGATAACAAACACAGAAAGGAAGTAAGTTGTCTGAGTCCAAACCTGGGACAGTACAAGTTACGTATGTTCACACTTACTCAGAAAGGAAGCAAGCTGTCTCAGTACAGACCCGATAGAGTACAAGCTACCTAGGTTCCTACTCATACAGAAAGGAAGTAAATTGTCTCAGTCCAGACCAGGTACAGTACAAGCTATGTAGGTTCCCACGAACACAGAAAGGAAGAAAGCTGTCTCAGTCCAGACCAGGTACAGTACAAGCTACGAAGGTTTCCTTAAACACAAAAAGGAAATAAGTTGTCTCAGTCCGGATCAGGTAAAATAAAAGTTACGTAGATTTCCCCTAACATAGAAAGGAAGTAAGCTTTCTCAGGCCAACCGGCTACAGTATAATCTGAGTTTGTTCTCACTAGGACAGAAAGTAAGTAAGTTGTCTCAGTCCAGACCAAATACAGTACAACTACGAAGGTTTCCACTAACACAAAAAGGATAAAGGTTGTCCCAGTCTGGACAAGGTAAAATACAAGCTACGTAGGTTCCCACTAACACTGGAACCAACATCGATTCATTTTTAAAACAAAGCAAAATCAAGAATTATGCTAATTTGCCTAAATTAGAACTACCAATTTTTGATTTAAAAATAGAAAATTGGATTTCGTCTTCTAATATTTTTAAAACTACTATTATTGATAACAAACACAGAAAGTAAGTAATTTGTCTCAGTCCAGACCCGGTACAATGCAAATCACGTAGGTTCCTACTAACAAAGAAAGTAAATAAGATGTCTCAGTCCAGACCAAGTACAGTACAAGCTACGTAGGTTCTCACTAACACAGAAATGAAGTACGCTGTTTCAGTCTAGACCTGGTACAGTACTAGACACGTAGGTGTCCACTAACACAGAAAGGAATTAAGTTGTCTCAGTCCAGACCCTGTACAGTACAAGCTATGTAGGTTCCGGCTAACACAGAAAGGAAGTAAGTTGTCTCAGTCCAGACCAGGTACAGTACAAGCTATGTAGGTTCCTAGTAACATAGCAAGGAAGTAAGTTGCCTCAGTTCAGATCCGGTACAGTAAAAGCTACGTATGTTCCCCCTAACATAGAAAGGAAGTAAGTTGTCTCAGTCCACACCCGGGACAGTATAAGCTACGTAGGTTCTCACTAACACAGAAAGGAAGTAACCTGTCTCAGTCCAGACCCGGTACAGTACAAGCTACGTATGTTTCGACCAACACAGAAAGGAAGTAAGTTGTGTCAGTCCAGACCAGGTACAAGTCAAGCTAGGATGTTCCGACCAACTAAGGAAGAAGATCCAAGTTCCACACGGTGGAGCCACCACGTGCTAGCCTCAGGGAGATAACAGCTTTCATCGTCAGATAAGATTCCCTGAGTGCCTTCACAGATGGAACAATCCCTCGTATAAATAACTCTCAATGTTCCCATCGTTTATTCATTAAATTTGAATTTTCAAAAATAAAATTGGAATTTTGAACATCATTCTAAATAAATAATTTTAATATTTTAGGCATATATCTGTACTATGGAAATATTAAAATGCTAAATTTCTCAATACGAAATATCAATTTAAAGAACCAATCCCAATTACTATTATAGATGAACAATGTAAAACTTACATCGATATTTAAAGGGGCTGCAGTAATTGACTTGTAGAGACCATCTCTATCAATCTTATAAATATCCAGGATCCATCCTCGTCTGACCAAATTTTCCGGGAAGAAATTGATCAATAAAAAGGGAAATAAAGATTGCGCTTCTCCCTTCGAAATAGACGCTAAAACGAATTCTCCAAACAATCGACCTCCAGTCGGTGACAAATCTACAACTCCATCTTTAGCAAACTGAGAAGAGTGCACCTGGAAACTCTGATATCAGGCTAATGGCATTCTTCATTCCAGGGAGGATTCATTCCATATGTTCTACAAGAGATATATTGAAATATTCACCATCTGCCACAATGCTTTAGCGTCTTTTTTGAATGGAGAGCCGACCTCTATTCCTATTTTTTATATCAATTTCCTCCGTCAAAATTTTCATCTATATTTTGGCCACAATTTGGCTTTAGCCGCTCTACCAGCCAAACACCTCTTTGGCAGATTTTGAAAATTTCATTTGATTCCTTATGGATCTCATGACAAAAAGTTCGTCCTATGGACTAACGAGGGTCATCAGTCCGAAACCATTGTTACAGGTGGATGCTCCTTAGTTTTCTAAAGCTGGTGCCGTGGCTTTGTCACCGACCTGAATCCGCTAATTTGCGGAGACGTTCGATAGATGTCGCTTTGCTTTAGCATCTTTTTTGACGGCAGAGGCGACCTCTATTTCTATGTATATAAATGGACGAAGTGTGTGATACAAAAATTTAATATATATATATTATAGCAAAGTATTTATTATTTTATTAACAGAGTACCATTTTTATGTTTATTATTTGCTACTCTGTACACTTTCCTATTTGTTTATCTTTTGTTTATCACTGATAGTTTGTACTGGTCTGAAATAAATTGCTGTCTCATCCCGAAGTTGGCCTTCCCTAATTTTCCACGTGGCAATATATATGTTCTGAAAATAGAGCAATCCATTTTAAAATCTGTAGATAAGAAAAATGCATATATATTGGATTGAATAAGATATTTATTTATCAATATTTTGGTTGGTTGAACTCCAACCTTTGTCAAGGCATTACATTTTGTATAAACAAACTTGACGCCGCATAGTGTCTTACCATTCAACCTAAATATTGGCTACTAAACCTTTTATTAAACCCATTATATTTGTATTTTTATTATCTTTCTTTAGATTTATGTGTAAAAATGGAGAAGTGGTGTGGACAGGTGAAGAAATTGGTTTTTAACAATCACTGTTGTATATTTTCCCAGCCCGAATTAAAGTGGCAAGACGAAGAATCAACAAACCAAACGATACTTTCCCGGGGTAGAGCTCAACTCAAATCTAGATAGATACGCCCCTTCGCATTATTTAAATTATAAAAATACAATTTGCGCCAAACTTTCAGAATACTCAATTCATTTCTAATCATGGAAATTCCTGATAAATACACTACTTTGTTCTTCACAGGCAAAGGACACTTTTTAGGTTTTCTCTTTGACTTGAGATTTATAAATGATTCAACATGTGAATGGTGTCTAGATGTTGAAACACCAGAGCATCTTTTGTTGGCTTGCCCTCTTACTAACCAAATTGTACTTGCTTACTTTGACATAATGCCAAATCATCTTTCTATATATACTCAATCTTATGAAAACTTTGGCAAATTTAGAGCTATTTGTACACATATTTATAAATCGCTACTAATTCATCGTGTAAATAATTAAAAATATATATGTAAATAATTCTAAAATAGCACAATAGTCTGATAGACTTCATGCTTCTGTATTAATAAAATAATAAAATCATGGAAATTTCAGAATCTTTTAAAAAATAATTAAAGCGGTGGAAGACTCGAGTTGTTTTTGTGGACATGAGAAACAAACCTCAATACATCTTTAACTAGATTGTCCTGTTTTTCAAGACTACAGAATCGAAAAAAAAAATAATTGTAATACATCCAAATATTTTTATTTCCAGTAAATAAATGTATATTAAATTCAATACCTTTTTTAGATATATTCTAAATTATATATAGCAACAAATATATTTAGAAAAACTGATAATTTATATTATGTTTATTGTACATATTGACAGACACTTCTTCCTTTGTACAAAGTTCTTTTTCTCGTTTTTTGTTCTCTTTCTCATTCTTAACATCATATGACTATTCTATTCACGGCTTAAAATTATTATATATATATGTATAGACAAATGTAAAGGCATACATGTATGACAGAGCAAGTGTCCCTAGGGGGGCATAGCGCTTCAAATTGAAATTAAATAAAAAATAAGACACAATATGCGCTCGATTGCGTCATTTCTTTTTCTTCTTTTAAAAACAAAAATCAAACAAAAATGTGAGATTTCCTAGAGTATATAATTGATATTCACTATTAATAAATATTAACGATATTTTGTTTTTAAGTGATAGTCGAAATTGCGGCTGCAAGGTTAACTTTTGCCAATACCCAGCCTGATACCAATCTCTCTCCATCCCGGTTGAACTCCTTATAATTTCAATTCTCTCTAATATAAAAAAATAATAATAAATATACGTATTTATAAATGACTGCGGCGTATAATTATAAAGCGATACAACCAGTTTAACCGCATAAGTTTCTTTTTATTTATTAAAAATCATTTTTAATTTCAAAGAGAAATAATTTAATATTTCTAACTTTTGGATGACGTATGAAAAGGTTGAATATATGAAGAGTGATGGTCTATATATGAATGGATGACGTATGGAGGGTGAAAAATATGAATGCTACATATATATATCCAATATGCACCAGGACTTTTTTAATTATAATTTAAAACATGTAAAAATTAAAACACAAAATTAAACATTTTAAAAAAGCTATCAAATTTTACTTTCTTATTTAATTATTTGAATATACATTAGAATAGTTATTACATCTATTCTTATCTCAAGTTTTTCTCACTTTGTTCCGTATATATGACGTGTAACCTCCGGGGATTTTGTATGAACTTTGTTATAGTCCTTAATTTTTTTTTTTAAATATATATTTTTGAATATATACCGTTACTATTTTTCCTCTCCCCACCCCCCCCCCCCCCTTTTTTTTTTCACCACTTTTTCCATATTTTCATTTTAAATTTTTAAACTTATATACTTAATTTACTTCTATTTAAAAACGATCTAATATTATGAAAATAAATAATATATGTAAATAATTCACCTATGCAATCGAAAGAAATCGGGATCGAGATAAAAATTAATACCAATAGAAGACGTAATTGTAGATAAAGTCAAAAAATATCCATTTGTGGACAAAGTCACAGAATGTCCATTTGTAGACAAATTTATAGAAGATCCAACTGTAGACAAGTCAAAAATGTACATTTGTAGAAAAAGTCACAGAATGTCCATTTGTAGACAAATTTATAGAAAATCCAACTGTGGACAAAGAAACAAAATGTCCATTTGTGGACAAAGTCACAGAATGTCCACTTGTAGACAAATTTATAGAATATCCAACTGTAGACAAGTCAAAATGTCCATTTGTAGACAAAGTCACAGAATGTCCAACTGTAGATAAAGTTATAGAATGTCCATTTGTAGAAAAAGTCACAGAATGTCCATTTGTAGACAGATTTATAGAAGATCCAACTGTAGACCAAGAAACAAAACGTCCATTTGTAGACAAAGTCACAGAATATCCATTTGTAAACAAATTTATAGAATATACAACTGTAGACAAAGTCACAAAATGTCCTTTTGTAGACAAAGCCACAGAATATCCAACTGTAGATATAGCTATAGAATGCCCATTTGTAGACAAAGTCACAGAATATCCATTTGTAGACCAATTTATAGATGATCCAACTGTAGACAAAGTAACAAAATGTCCATTTGTAGACAGTCACAGAAGGTTCAATTGTAGAGAAAGTCACCGAATTTCTATTGGTAGACAAAGTCATAGAAGGTCCAACCGTTAACAAAGACATAGAATGTCCCCTTTTTTGTAGAAAAGGTCATTCAATTATGATATACATTGAATGTGTCATTGAATGTACATTTGTAGACAAAGTCGTAGACCGTTTAACTATAGACATATTCAAGACCGTTCAAGCCAAAGTATGTTTACCAGGTCTATTAGTATGAAACGCGAAAATTTTCAGTGAATTCAAAAATTCACCAATTCCATACAACAAAAGATTTTTTACTCAAAGTAACTGCCCTGATTAGCTATACACTCGGACCACTTTTCAGGCAATTTTCGAATTCCTTGTCTGAAAATTTCTATTCCTTTTGAGTCGAACCAGTCAACAAGTCATTTTCGGAGTATGTCTGAGTTCGAAAATTCCTGGTTTTTTAGGGCGTGTCCTAAAGATGTGAAAAGGTGGTAGTCCGACGGCGCTAAGTCTGGTGAGTACGGCGGGTGGGGTTAGAGTTCCCAGCCCAAGTCTTTTATGGTGTTTTTGACCACCGTAGCGTTGTGGGCTGGAGCGTTGTCATGCTGCAGTATCAGGTTGTTGTGCTTTTCACGCCATTCCGGTCTTTTTTCATTCAACGCCTCTCTCAAACTGTGCATTTGTTGTTCGTAGCGACTAGTATTGACCATTTTGTCAGGTTTCAGGAGCTCGAAATATACTACGCCGGTCTGGTCCCACCATATGCAAAGCATTGCCTTTTTTCCGAAGCGATTGGGCCTAGGCGTCTGTTTTGGAAATTGGCCGGGCAGGCCCCACGACTTTTGGCGCGTAGGATTGCTGAAGTGGATCCATTTCTCATCATAAGTTACGATTCGGTGCAAAAATGACTTCTTTTCATGCCTGGCGAGCAGCCCTTCGCAGGTTACCAGACGCCGTTATTGCTGCCTTTCGCTCAACTCGTGGGGGACCCATCTGGAAAGCGTTTGGGTCATTCCGAGGCTGTTTAAACGTAGAGAAACAGCACCTTGAGACACCTGGAGCTGTTTTGCGAGTTTCTCCTGCATTTGGGTACTGTCCTCATCCAACAAAGCTTGCAGTTCAGCGTCCTCGAACTTTTGGGGCAGTTTTCCATGTGGTTTTTTATCAAGTTCAAAATCGCCACTTTGGAATTTTTTAAACCACCTGTAGCACTGCGATTTGCTCAGAGCGTGGTCGCTGTAAACTTCCTCGAACATTCGGTGGGCTTCAGTGGCACTTTTCTTCCAGTTGAAGGCGAACAACAAAACTTCCCGCAAATGGGCACATTTTGGCTCGGAAATCGCCATTTTCCACGGGCTCCAGAAATTTTTCACGATTTGAATTTTTCTAAAACTGCACGCATGCTGATGCCACGTGAGTCAAAGAACAAAACGCCTACAACAGCGCCACCGTCGGCTCAAATAAAGTTGCACAGCGGCCTCTGGCGCCCATTTTCGCGTTTCATACTAATAGACCTGGTAAATGCAGAAAAGGTCACAAAATGAGCATTTATTCACAGAGCGCCCAACTGCAGACAAAGGCACAGAATGTCCATTTATAGCCAAATCACAGACTGTCCAATGCTAAACAAAGTCGCATAATGTTCATTTATAGAAAAAGCCACAGACCGTGCAACTATAGTCAAATCTTCAGACCATAAATCTCTCTCTCTTTAGACAATGTCACAGAATGTCCATTTTTAGATAGAGCTACAGACCATACAATTGTAGACAGTAGAGACACAAAATAGTAGTAGACAATTGTAGAGTCACAAAATATCAATTTATAGATAGAGCTACAGACCATTTAATGGTAGACAATACCACAGACCGTCCAATTTCATACAAAGCCACATATTGTCCAAAGGTTAAGAATACCACAGACCGCCCAACTGTAGTAAAAGTTAGATAAAATTTACTGTTCAACTGTAGACAAAGTTACAGATAGTATAATTGTAGACAGAGTCACAGAAGATCTATTTATAGACAGAGGTATAAAGCGTTCAAAAGTACACAATACCACAGACCATCCAATTTTAGACAATTTCACAGACTGTCCAAATGTAGACAAAGTCACAGAATGTCCAAAGGTAGACAAAGTCACAGACTGTCCAAAGGTAGACAAAGTCACAGACTATCCAAAGGTAGATAAAGTCACAGTATATCCAACTGTAGATAAAGTCAAAATATGTCCAAAGGTAGACAAAGTCACAGAATGTCTAAAGATAGACAAAGTCACAGACTGTCCAAAGGTAGACAAAGTCACAGACTGTAAAAATGTAGAGAAAATCACAGAACGTACAATTGTAGACAGAGTCACAGAGTATCTATTTATAGACAAAGGTACAGATCCTCAAATGGTAGACAGAGCCACAGAATGTTCATTTATACACAGAACTACAGACTGTCCAACTGTAGTCAAGTTATATAATAACGAATATTTAACTGTAGACGAAGTCACAGATCGTACAATTGTAGAAAGACTCACAGAATGTATATATATATAATTGTACATACAATTGTATACAAAGCTACAGACTGTCCAAAGGTAGACTAGAGACAGTCCAAATTGTAGTCAAGTAAGATAATACCGACTGTCCAACTGTAGACAAAGTCACAGATCGTACAATTGCAGATAGAACCACATAATGTCCGTTTATATAAGATACAGACCGTTCAATGGTAGACAAAGCCACATATTTCTCATTTTTAGACAGAACTACGGACCGTCCAACTGTAGACAGAGCCAATGACCATCGAAATATAGACAAAGTCACATAATGTAGACTCTGTAGAACTGTATAGACAAATTCACATAATGTAGACTCTGTTGAACTGTATAGAAAATCACACAATGTAGACTCTGTAGAACTGTAGACAGAGTTACATAATGTAAACTATCCAACTGTAGACAAAGTCAGATAATGTAAACAGCCCAAATGTAAACAGAGCGCGAGACTGCGAACAACAGACGGGCATCGACCAGAGACGTGACAAATGAGAAGATATCAAATTGCCGCGGCAAACTAAATTATGACGGAATAGCGTGCGGGATCACGCCCAGCGTGACAAGGCTTCATTCCCCTTTAACGCCTTGTTGGCTGGCTACCTCCTCAACCGCGAGGCCATATCACTTTTTTACTTATCGAAAGATAGAAGAAATAATCTCATGATACGTAACCGTTTATGTGCTGAGTCCGAAAACCAATCCATACTTTATATTTTATTTCAACTAAATGTGAGTCCCAAAAGTGGCTTTCCTCTTCAATCGAATTCCTCTAAGGCGATCGGAGCCTTGTACTTTTCATTTGAAGCATTAGGCTCAAATGTTTTGGGTGAAAATCCCAATACTTCTTTCTCGAATGGATTGATATCCTTATATTAGTGTGCCCACAGACCCAGTCCATTCTTCTCAAATGTAACAGTTACTAACCTTATATGGGTTGGGTCTGCAGACCCTTCTATTTGACCCTCATGGTTTGAAAAGCATTACGAATGCTAGTAGTGTATTCCTTTCCAATCAACGTAGAGTCCTCACAATAATTTGCACTTATCAGGTCACAACTTGATAACTTAATCACTATTGGTTTAGTTGGATTAATACATTAATTATAAGACCCATGATACAAGTACTTGTAGTAAAACATTATTAAAAGACTACCTCTATGAATAATGTAAACTTGAATCCTATTCCACGCCAACTTATATAATTCGATAGTGCAGAACCAACTTGACGAGTACCAAACGTTCTATCGACCCGTGAATTCCAGTAACTTCAATTAGAGAATTGTTTCTGCACCAGAGCTTTGGTACAAATTTGAGGTCATTCCCCAATCACTCTAATGACAGAACCTGCGTGACTTGCAATCGAATGGCACATTACTTATTCATCTGTTGTTTTTTCCTGGTTTTACATTAGTATTATTTTCTGCTACAATACATACATTTACCCTCCTTATTTTTTAATAGTTTAATATCGCGTGCGTTTTTCTATTTTCATTTTATCACGACTGCACCTTCAATTCTTTATTTTACAACAAAATATATTCATAACATTTAAATGAGTAAATCTATAAATCTACATTATATCAATTAATTGAGTGAGGCAGTGAGGACTTGATTTAATTAATTAATACAAAGTGGATTTAGGAAACCTTGCGCACACAAGCAATTAATTAAATTTCTAATTTAACAAACATTGTTTAAAAAAAAGGTATTTCCTGATCGTGCAACTGAAAGTTGCTGATGGCTTGCGCCATCTATCGGAATAAATATCAACTAATCGTTGATTTTTAATTATTCCAGAATTTGCCAAATACCGTTTCTTGATTAATCAAGAAAAGCTAACTACGTACGCGTTTCGGGCTATTGGCCCTCGTCAGCGTGGAGCAAGCTGTACGTCAACGACCAAAAAGGCTGGTCTTTGGGGCATTCTGAAAAACCATGAAACAGGTATTTAGGCCGGAAGGACGTGAAAACGCTAATCAATGTGAAAAATAGTTTAGAAAAACATTGTTTAGGAAATTTAATTGTATTATTTAAAAATGTTTGCATACACACAATATAGATATCGTGATTGTATTTATATATAAAAATATTGAAGCATAAGCTAATTTAAAATCAGTGTACAATTAATTCTATTATATTTCTCAAAATAAATATATTTTACAGTCACTATTGCAACGAGAATATCCAGGGAGGTACATCAGCGGTGAACCCTCCCAGCGATTTCGCCAGTTTGAATCACCAGATGATTGATTTATCAAGAAATTGGGTTGGCCAAATATCGCGGAGCAAGCTAAATAAACGTTTAGTTTATTTTTGCTCCACTAGATGGCGCTCTGCCATCTAAAAGGCACATGTGCTGATGGTCAGGAGATGCCTTCTTTATTTTTAATATCAACACCTGACCCACTTATCTTTTATTTTTTTTCTATTGTTTTTTCATATATATATAGTATCGTTATGAGTATTTCAAGATTTATAAAATTTGTTATTTAGTTTAAACATATTTTTAAACATATATATGTAATATTTTTGCAAATGTGCCGACGAATGGATGAACTGGCAGTCGTGTACGTGAGGCGGGTGTTGATGTGCTTCCCACACGCGGACAACAAGAAGCAGAGGCAGGGCTAGATGTGAGCACCGAAAGTGTTCGGGGACAGCCCACGGGACAGAGGTAGAGGCCATGACACAAACTTGGATGCTTATCCCCGAGACATGGAGAGAGAGAGTGTGTGCAAGACAGATGCCGTCTGTCGATGGCCATACCTAGAACATCTGCTGACCCCCTGCCAAAACCTGTCCTGTTTTCAGGGGTCGTCTATAAAGAGTTCCTGGGGGCCCCACATGGGCTTTGGCATTTTCCCTCCCCTCTGTCTCTGCCACCAGCTGACAGAACATTCTTTGGAACTTTATTTTGACGTCAACATTTTTAGTTTTACATACAAATAGGAGTTTACAGGTTTTATTAATAAATATATAGCATATATACAAAATATGGGGGTGGCAGCAAACAGAAACGGTGTACATTCCAAAAGAAGGGCAGTATCTTTTAAGGTATCGGCTCTAATTGGAAGATATGTAACATATACTAAAAGTGTCATCATTATACAGTGTAAAATATACGATATATATATACCGAAGAGGCAACTCTCCCTTTAATTATGTATCAAGTCTAT
>CP092874.1:76638320-76683837 GCA_030710605.1 Cordylochernes scorpioides
ATCGGTATATAAAACCATTCTGGCACAATTTTGGAGAGGACGAACATTTTCTGCCATGCGAATAAGGGATGTACTTAGGAATGTATACTATGGAGAGTATATGGTATTTATGTGTTGACCTTTCTAAGATATAATAGAAAAATTTGAATGTGATCCTTGGAAAGAGATAAGAAGGGGGATTCCTGTTTAAGTTACTCCGGCAAAGTTGTAAGATGGTGAACTAAAGGCTATGTGCACAGGGGTATAACCAGAATTATAGGTTTCACAGAAGTAGAAGGAAAGCTTCAACTTCGATTCTAAATAGTTCTATTCAAAATAGAGACACAGTACACTTTCTGGACATGTGATGCCTGGATCAGCAGGAGAAGCATTGCTGACAGTGTTGGAGGGAAATCTCCAGGGGAAGAGATAGAGGGGAAGGAGACGACAGGGATACACAGACGATCTAAAACAATGGACTAGACGACACACCTAGAAGGAGATGAAGAGGATGGTGGAGGAAGTATGGAGAGGCCATGTGGCCCACCCTCAGTAGAGGAAGGCATTCAAGGAGGAGGAGGACACATGTGCTGAATGGGGGTCCTCAGTAGAAAACATGAGGTCTCCGAGATGATGACTGTTGTTATTTACAGGTAAGCAGTGCAGGTTCTGATTGAGGGTCCTCTGTGGAAGCCTTGCGATGAGAAGCAATGAATATATACCAGGACAAAGATCACCGTGTATCTAACAGTAGTGAGAAGACCGTGCATCTACCGGTACTGCGAATACCGTGTAACTACAAGTAACGAGAAGATGTTTATTTACCAGCAAAGAGAAGACCGTGTATCTTCTAAGACTCAGACCACCGTGTTTCTACCAGGACTGAAACCACCGTGTTTCTACCAGAACTGAGAACACCGTGTATCTTCTAAGACTCAGACCACCGTTGTTCTACCAGGACTGATACCACCGTGTTTCTACTAGAACTGAGAAGCCCGTGTATATTCTAAGACTCAGACCACCGTTGTTCTACCAGAACTGAGACCACCGTGTTACTACCAGAACTGAGAAGACAGTGTAACTACCAGGACTGAAAGCACCCTGTGTCTCCCAGGAACGAGACCACCGTGTATCCACCAGGACGTTGACGTCCCCACACAGCCACAAAAACGTCGTCCCGCACCAACGCCCGCAATAAGGAAGGCAAAAAGCGGAAACTTTCCGCATCGCCTCTTTTCCCCATTGTGGACTCCTTCCGTCACAGTGATGCCGAACGGCCTTGACATTTCACAGAATAACTCATAGAATTTTAGCTTTAAAACAGTCTATTTCTTACCAGAACTTTAAAGCCATAAAATTAAGAAATAATAAATATATTTTAATTCGATATAATAATTATCATTAATATGTATCCGTGGAGATATTTCATGTCAAAACATGTGCATCATTTTGAAGTACATGTAAAACCGAGGCGACCACAAACCTATTTTTTTGTTGTTTTTAATAAATGCGAAAAAAAAAAAGATTTTTTTAAACTAATTTATCGTTGAGCACACTGCCATCTTCGTTAAAAGTATAAAAAATTCAACCTGTATACCATATTGTGTGTTTTAATAGTATAGGAATGCTTATATCTCTTGTTGATCTACCATTTGCTGCTTGTGTAATCTTGACGTCCAAAACTAGATTAGACAGATTGCTGGCCTATTCCTATTTAGCTGAAATTGTGACCTTTTTGACTAGAATTTGTTTACAAAGAAGATCAAAACATGGTGTAAAATTTTCTAAATAAATTTCAATGTTGACGGTAGTACTGTGCATTCTCTCTTTCACATCCTGATCTCTCCTCATGTTAAAACTTGTATCTATCTAAATAAACTGATCCTCAAAAAGAACCTGAGCCGCACATATATAGATGAAAAAAAGAAAGTTTCTAAAAATAAAATTTGAGGAGAAAAGCTGAGAAATCTGAGAAAAAAAATTTGAATCACAAGATCAAAATCATTTTAAAAGTTTCACTTTTCGTCATTAACCTAAAGGAGAAACAATTTTATGTACCCTTATTCCCACTGTGAATAAGTTATATTATTAGTTTAACTCCGCCGGTCCCAAGCCCGGATGAAAAAAGGAGGAGGGAGAGCAGTAACAAGCTCACCAAAAAACCTATGCTCAGCTGGCCCGGCTGATAGTACCTTGTAAGGGCTCCTGATCCAGGTATACAGGATGAGCAGCGTTTGTACTCCATGTTAGGAGCGGCTGCACATGGCGCCTGTTCCTCATGTCAGAGGCGGCCATTTCTTTTGGAGCTAAGTCGGCCTGCCACTGAGTAGTGCTCCCAGTCTTGATGACAAAGGCAGACACATTCTACTTCACCCAGTGTGGAGATAAGAAAGAAGAAGAAGATAAGTTAGTGACCGACCATACTTGGTTCAATGCGAGCAGAATTGGTATAATAGAGGACCCAACGTGCCTTTTTTGGAAATCTGATAATGATGAAACCATTGAATACATTCTTTTTGATTGCGAGGATCTGAGTGGATACAGAAAATTATTCAAGAAATAAAACATCCTACAGTCACTGTAAAAGACATTTTTTTAATCATAGAACATTTAAACAACTCTCGCTTTCTTGGAGTTATCAAACAGGCTAAATCCTAGCCTCAGAATAAAATAATGGTAAGGAAGTTTGAATAGGAAGACTTGAATCATAACCTAGCTACCACTCGTTTCCCAGTTAACATTCATCACATGTTTATCTGTATCTTGCCCCATATAGAACCATGTAACATTGTCGCGCTTGACCCCTCCGGTTCTTCGCGACGACGCCGCTTTCTCCGTCGTGAACCACCTACCCTGGGCTCCCGTTGCTTTACCTCTGCAGCCCTACCCTGCAGACCACCCAAAGACCTTCTGAGACCCACCACTCCAGTGGATCTCCTTTTCTCTGACAGTATCTCTCGGCCTTACCACTGGTGGGGGGGGGGGGGGGGGGACACGAGAGACTTACCAGAAGAGTAGCGACTGTGGCGTTGGCGAGAGAGTCACAACAGCAACCGGCACAAGACTTCTAACACTCCTCACTTTATTGTCATCTTCAAACCACATTAAATATAACTCGAATAACAATTAATGGGTATTTACATTTATTTACACACCAGAGCCAATATAAACATGTATTTATAATTATTAGCCCCAGGAAACAGGACCACAGCAGTTGGCGATTCCCACACTAGTTCCAGACGGGAAATAGGCGAAAGCGCCATCTATTGACGGAGGTTGTAGGTGTTTTTCAGCCACATATACGCGACAATATATAAGATTGTATCATAAACCTTTGTGGATAGTTTGAGTAGGGCGTAGCGTGTAGAGTTAGCATTAAACGAATGTTGCACGCGAGAGAAATAAATTGTCTTTTTTTAGTCGGAACAAAACATTTTGTAAACATGTAAATAAGTAATTAGAATATTTTTTCGTTTTCTTTCTTCTACTCTCTCTCGTCTCCAGTTAGGTATTTCTTTCTCAAATTATCTCTAAAAACATCTTGAAGTAATTCAAGATTATTCTAATTCATATTATTAATTAATTTGTTCTATATATTGATCACTATCAGTTCAATCAAAACGAATAGTGATATATAGTTATAGTTTTTTAATTCTATTTTAAAAGACGTCTAGCCAATAAAACGTAAATTCTCATATATTGAAAATCCATCACACACACAAAATAAATTGAATCAATTAATCTTAATATATATATATATTCTCTCTTTCATGTTTACCAAGTTAATATACCTACTACATATACTTAATATAACATATATATTACAAAAAGAAAGTATTTTCTGCTGTTGTTTTTGGAATTATTGTGATAAGGTTTTGCTTTTGTATACATGAATATTTCAAGATATTGTTTCGATATTGTTTTGCAGTCATGAACAGAATGATAAAAATAGTTTAGATATATTAGAATTAGCTTCAATTTAGCTTATTAAAAAAACATAAATTGAGAAAAGTATTACCTGATTTAAGGCTTAAGAATAAATAAACAAAATATTATTTACATAATTTCATAAGGTTTGAGTTGAGCCGGCCAACGGGAAACAACAGCAATAGATTTATATATGGGAAGTCATGACCTCTGGTGGTAGATTTAAACAGAGTAGTTTGTTCTGGGAATTATAATTTTAATTTTAGGTATTAGATATTTAGATATAATTTTTATATAACATATATATATACTTATATACTGTGTATATATAAATGGACGACACATCAGCAATGAAGGAGTGATTATAAAGACGAATCTAGCTGGAGAGAGAATCTACACTGCGAAACCTCGCCGCAAGAGTCTAAAACAAAGTCTAGACCATATGGGTAGATCTAACGTCTACTAGAAATGGACCGTTTACCCTTAGGATAATGAAGAAGAGGAGGTCAAGAACGATCTGGATTATTACGATTTAAAAAATGAACGAATTCGGCTCTCAAGGAACTAAAGAGAAATATCACCCAAGACATTAATGAAAAAATCTGATGAGAAAAACTTCATTTGAAATACCCCAAAAGTCCTAGATGGACTATAGTTTGATGGAAGCGCACAATAAAGTAAAAAGAAGCATGCTTCCATATGGCGGAATGCAGGCAATAATGGCTTGCCATCGGAGAACCATCAATTTCTCAACGTCAGCATCGAGCGGTCTGTCTCATTTAGCAAACGATAAGATAAATGAGGCCATGTGATAAGAGGTAGATAAGTAGATATTTCTGCACAGTTTATCACACAATGAGTCTCTAATAAGTCGAATGGGAGGTAGATGTTAGACCTGATCTACGGGAAGATATAATATGTCTTTATAAATTATTTGTCTTTAGTAGGGAAATTGGAAGGCAGGACATTTGTGCAATTCAACATCCCACTTTTCCAAATCATTTTGGTTTCTTTCTATTTAATTAATCTTTCTATTTTTTTTTTGTCTCCTTGGGAACTTCTGGACTCGAAAATTATACACTTTGGTTAGTATCCCGTAATATTTTCTCTCTCTATTAAAAATTTTGGCATCTGCCAAGACCCGCATATACAAGCACCACCTGGGCCTGGAGATGCGAGGGAGTCCAAGAAGACCCCCTCCTCGTCTGGAGAAGGACCTTATCAAGGTGGTGGAGCCTCCCTAGCTCCTAAAATCATTGTACATTCCCATCATTCATTCATATTTTATTATCCTTATTTTTTTTTTTGTAAAAATTGACTAATTATCAATAAAATCATTTCAAATGTCAATGTCTCTCTATTAAAAAAAATATTTTCTGTAGATTTTTAATTTATATTTTCTCAGATGTTTTAAAATTGGTCCGTTTAAATTTCTTTACTCTTATATAATCTCGACCAAGAGATAAAACCTAGTGCTTTCTGGTTATTCATCTGTTTATGGATTCTACTTGAATTTGGGATGTAACAAGAACAGAAGCGAGAAGATGAGACTGAGAGAGAAAGTTCTTTCTAATTTCCCCATCATAAAGAATGTATCTTGTAAAACATCCTGTAAAAGTCTCTTCTTTTTCTCAATTTTTGCCATTTTTCAAATAAAATATGTCGATAAGGACTATAAATTTGAATATTTTATATTCATCCCTATTCTCACATTCGTTATCAACTTTTACTTTTGAAAATAACCTTCTATTACTAAGAGGGTAGAGTTTACGTTAGGGCTTTCAATTTTTTACAGTACTTGTACCGTGATTCTGCTGATTTAGCCATGTTTTATAGCATCCGCTATTTCTCTTCTGCTGTCCACACATATCCATCTATTAAAAATAAAAAAAGGCATATCCTGACCAGGAGCACATGTGCTTTTCAGATGCCAGAGCGCCATCTAGTGGAACAGAAATCAACTAAACATTGATTCAGCCTGTTCCCTGATATTTGGCCAACTCAATTTCTTGATAAATCAAGAAAAAGTCATCCACGAATGCGTTTCGCGCTGTTGGCGCTCGTCAGCGTGGAGTAGGCTGTACCACTGCGACCAAACCGCGTTCGTGGATGACTTTTCTTGATTTATCAAGAAATTGGGTTGGCGAAATATCAGAGAAAAGGCTAAATCAATGTTTAATTGATTTCTGTTCCACCAGATGGCGCTCTGCCATCTGAAAAGCATATGTGCTTCTGGTCAGGATATGCCTTTTTTATTTTTAATATCAACACCTGACCTTTTGTTTTTTATTTTTTAAAATTATTTTTGCATATCCATCTATGTCATCATAATATATCAATCACAGTTGATATCAACATACATCATGGGTATATTTTTTTTTAGGGTAAATTTGTGAATGGTATTAAAATGAGAAAATATGTTTCTTAATGAATATCTTTATTCGATTTAAAAGGTAAGGGATTGTCTGGAAGACAGTAAACTTTGCATAGGTTTTTGGTGTTTGTAACATTTTACTTGATAGTTTGGATTGAATATTTTAGGGAAAGATCGATGAGTCAATTTTGTGTTACAGCTATAATTAAATTTAGGTAAAGGTGATAATATATGGACATGTTAATACAGCAAAATATTTTCCTAGCAGTAACTCATTGAAGTAGAATGACTGAATAGTAGGTTTACATAATATGGGGTTGGCTTTTAGTCGGGGTATTTTTTTAAATTTTATTTTATTTTTACAGAAGAACGAAGTCTATAAGACTATTGTACTATATTATAATTATTTACATATATATATCTTTAATTATTTACCCGATGAATTAGTAGTGATTTATAAATTTGTGTACAAAAAGCTCTAAACTTGCCAAAGTTTCCATAAGATTGAGTATATACAGAAAGATGATTTGGCATTAGGTAAATGTAAGCAAGTACAATTTGGTTAGTCAGATGGCAAGCCAACAAAAGATGCTCTGGTGTTTCAACATCTAGACAGCATTCACTTGTTGAATCATTTATAACTCTCAAAGAGAAAACTTAAAAAGGGTCCTTTGTCTGAGAAGAACAAAGTAATGTATTTATCAGGAGTAATGAAGCCTGGTGCTTCTCCCAGAAAAAAATTCTTGAACGCTGCATTAGTTTGAGAAAGTTGATATTTAAATTTTTTTATCGATATATTATTTATTCACAACTCATTTGAAAGGGGCTTATTTAGTGTTTGGTCTTTCAGACAATTCTTCATATTGTATCTAATTTGTGATAATTCAAGGTAGTCGGTCAGCATAGGAGTTTTCGCTAGAATATGAGTAATGTAAGAAGATGAACTTTTGTAAGCCTGAATGCACCTATTTAAAATTTGGTACTGTATAGAATTTAACTTTGTCGGGGTACAACAAGTCCCCTCTCTGGACAGGGTCTGTTTAAGACACGTTCTCCTTTAGAGAAATTCTGCTTAATAACCATTTTCTCAAGATAGAGACTTCTGTGAGAGGTTTTCTGTGGCTCAATATCTATCCTGTAATACCAGTTTTTTTTTTTTTGTGGAGCCAGTGGCCCGATGAAGCGCGACCGCGTGAAAACTTGCCTCCCTATTTCTGAATACAATAAACTCTGCAAATATTTTTATATTAACAGTAGAACCTCCATGAGAGGACACTCACGCTAAAGGACACCTCTCTGTAAAGAACCGTTTTTATTTGTAAAATTATCATTTTTACAATTTAACAACTCTCCGGTAAGAGGACACCTTTCCCTAAAGGTCACTTGGCTCTGCAATTAGGTGTCCTAGGGAGGTTCTACAGTATTTAATTCAATTATAATATTATTTGTGCATCTATATTTTTAATTACAAATTAGTACCAGGTATGATAATCAGGAGATAAAGAATACGACTTTTTAGTATCATAAATCTTTATTGCATTATTTTGATGATCTTATTATAAATGCGAGGTCTCAGTTTGGTTAATTGAACACTTTAAAATTGTTTTTCTTATAATATCTTTAAGTTTTTTTCACTGTAACGGCTGTTATTAACACACATCTTGATCCAGTAAATATCGTCTGCTTATTTCTCGTATTTTTCTATTTAAGAAATAAATAAGAGACATCCTAAAATAGAAGCGGGAAACACCGCCCAAAAAAAAACTATTGGATATATAATAATTTTTCTATACCCTCTCTAAAATATAAAATGCTTGATTAATTAATTTCAAGTTATTATTATTATTATTTTTTTATATGACATATCGGACGCGATATCCCAGCTTGGGATACTTGCGCCTAAATACATTTTAGCAGCCTATATACAACTCATTTATAAACAATTCAATAAACAAGACTAAAAGAAAAATTGAAAGGTTGGTTTTCTGAAACAGAAAAGAAAGTCTGAAATGAATTTACAAAAATTATAGAATTTTACATAGGTGTCTTTGTTATATACAAATTCGCACATTTCTTCGATTGGATAAAAATTATTACTTCTGTAGCTGTGAAAGAATGGACATTCTATCAATAAATGTATTGAGTCTTGATTTTATTTTCCACATAAGCAGCTAGGATCATCCGTTTCCCCGATTTTTGCCAGAAATTATCCAAAATTACCATGATTTGTAATGAATTGTGCGTTGTTAAAATTTGGACGAAAATAGTAAGGAATTCCAAATAGGAAATTTTCCGGAATGTTTCATTCGTGTTAGCTATTGTTTCAGCCAATTTTGATGGAAGTGATGAAAAGGGTAATATATTTAGCGCAATATACAATCTTAGTCACTCGAGACCTCAACCAAACGAAAAAGCGGCTCACACACAGCAAGCAGTACACACAGGTAAAAATTATTTGCCTCCATATATTCTGTGAGCAGAACCAAATTTTGTTTGCAGCTGCTACCATGCGGGTTTGACGCCAGGTTGCCTCCAGCTATAATCAAATCTCTTAAACAAAAACTATATATATATAACGAGAGACCTGTCTATTCTGTTAAAAAAAACTATAAAACCTTCTATGAGGAAGGA
Source organism: Cordylochernes scorpioides (assembly GCA_030710605.1). Taxonomy (NCBI): domain Eukaryota; kingdom Metazoa; phylum Arthropoda; class Arachnida; order Pseudoscorpiones; family Chernetidae; genus Cordylochernes; species Cordylochernes scorpioides. Next base: position 76,647,232 of record CP092874.1, read on the forward strand.
TTTATTTTAAATAATGACAAGTCCTTTCAATTAGGGTTTAGAGAAGTTCCACTCCTGTTGAAAAGAACATTAGTCTGTTGTACATGAGCTCATTGAGCTCAATCTCGGAAAGAAAAGAAATATCTAATGTATGATAAATAAAATCATTAGGAGAACGGATGTTTCTTTTTTTTTTATAGGTAAAAAACTTTCTATAGTTTCTACTTAAAATATTGAGACGGCTTGGGTAATTTCTCACAATGAGTAACCTTTTGAGAAGTTTCGCTAATTAAACCCACTAGACCGCTTTTAGAGCTCAAATACTGTATTGGTAGATTCTGCCGATATATGAGACATTGAAGATAAGAATCTTTATATATATATGTATTTTTGTTCTGAAAATAGAGCAATCCATACTTAATTCATTAGAAAGTAAAAAGGCATATATTGGATTGAATAAAATATCGACAAATAAATATTTTATTCAATCCAATATATGCCTTTTTACTATCTAATATGTATGTATGTTATGATAAATTGTTGAGGTAAGATTTTGCATTTGTTTTTGAATAAATGGATATTTTATGTTATTGCAGTCGTCAAAAATGAAATAAAATCAATTATTGAATCACAATTTAATTGATAGGATAAAATAAATGAGGATGAAATAATACCTGACTTGAGGCGTGGAAAGAATGAAGAAAATAAAAAAACGTATTTACATAATTACAAAATATTTGAGCCGGTTAACGAAAAAACAACAACAATAGATATTTATAGTAAAACGACGTTTGACAAGTTTTACCGCAAGTGTTTCTTTTGAACGAAAAATCGCAATTTTATTTTAAGGAGAAACAACGACTATTTCTATCCTTAGGGATGAAGTATGAAAGGATGAATTGTGAGAGAAGAGTAATGATAAACGGAAAAAATAAAAGTGTCCAGGGATGAGAATCGAATCCACAGTGTTCCGCTTACCGGGCAGATGCCATGTCCACTAGGCTACCCTGGACATATTTTTCCGTTTGTAAATGTTATATAAATTTATTTGCTGTAAAACTTGTCAAACGTCGTTTTAATTATAAGCCGCATTATATTATTTTATAAATTAAGGTTTATATAGTCTAAAGCCACGATATCTGGCGGTCGATTTTAGAGAAGTGTTTTTCTAAAAGTTATAATTAGAAAATAAAATATTTTTTAAGTATGTATGCGTGTGTGTGCGTGCGTGTGTGTGTGACAATTGACAATTAAACATTATTTATTGTCTTCTAGACAATGTTATACAATTTCAAAACAAAGAGAAATATATTACATAAAGATAAGATAAGAGAAGATATATACATATTTTACAAGATGGGTGATGAAGGAAGGAGACCTCGTCGCTGGAGGGTCCTGGACCAGGCGATGAGCGGGTCCTCCACCGCTTCTCCGAGCCCAACCTGGACAAAGTAGCGATAGATTCGCAACTTTGCCGACGCCAGGATGGAAAGGGCGTCGTCCTCAAGGCCGGACCCGCCGAAGATCCAAGCCTGGCCGAGGGAGCGGTCGATGGACCCGCAGGCAGGACAGGAGGGGCCGACCGAGGCAGGATGGGCCGGATGGGGCAGGGCGTGGAGGGCCAACTTGAGGGCCGCGTCGGCCGAGTAGGCGCAGCGCCGCAGCGAGGCCCAGTCGATCCTGGATGGTGGATTGATGGTGGGCGTCCATCTCGCCAGGAATCTGGAGATGGGCGTGGCGGCGAGGCGCGGACGATCCAGGGCCCGTCGGGCTGAGCGGGTCGTGAGGCCGTTGAGGAACGGCGTAGCCGTCCCCCACAGTACCACGGCCGCAGCTAAGGAGCTAGATGAGGGCGTAGACTCCGCCCCGAAGCCCACGGCGTTCTCGGAGGCCAGCCTCCGGCAGAAGGCGCCCAGGGCTGCGGCGTCAGCCAGGGCCGAGCGCGTTGGGCGGGCGATGAGATTTTCCTCCACGATGAGATCCCGGACTCGGGCTCCGCGCCAGCGGGCGGGGGCCAGGAAGTCGGGAGGGCGGAGGAACCGGCAGCCGCCGATGATGGGGAGGTCCAGCAGCTGAGCCGTGGGGAGCGCCCGGTGGTTGAGGCTCAGGATGTTGAAGTCCTCCTCCCAGAACTTCAGCAGCCGTAGACGGCGGGGCTGGAGACGGGTGCCGTCCGGTGGTGGGTGGATCCAGGCCTCACCGCTTTCTACCAGCCAGCTGAAAGCATTTCTGCCTCCGCGGAGCGCGATCTGCACCCCCTTGAGGCAGCGAGCTGGAGCTGGGTCGCGAGGTCGTGGAAGCCGAGGCCTCCGATGGTGACCGGCCTCGCCATGACGTTGGCGGGAAGCCACGCCGTGTGGTCTGGCCCCCAGACGAACCTCGCCAGTTGGGCCTGCAGCTTGGCGATGGTCGGGGGTGATGGGAGGTATCCATGCAGGTGGTGCTGGATCGTGGACCCCACCAGCGTGTTCGCCGCTCTTGCTCGTCCGACGAGGGAGAGGCCGCGGGTGAAGGGCGTCCATCTGCGGCACGCAGTCTCCAGGAGGGCCAGGAGATGCTGCTCCCGGTGGGCGACGGTGCTCCTGGGGGCGATGTCGAGCCCGAGGATCCTGATGGAGGTGGTCGACCAGGAGGCGCCGAGAGGGGAGTCGCCGCGGTTGCGCCAGGCGCCGCACCAGAGGCCAGCGCTCTTCCGGAGGTTCACGCCAACCCCGGAGGCCTGCTTGTACTCCTCGAAGACGGTCGCCACCCGTTCGAAGTCTCCGTCGCGATGGAATAGGAGGACGATGTCGTCGGCGTAGGCGATGACATTGCCCACGCCGAGGGTCAACTCCAGGCGACGTAGCAGAGGCCCCGTGGCGATGCTGAAGAGTGCGGCACTCACGGCGCAACCCTGTCTTAGGCCGTTGAGGAGGGGGAAGGCGGCGGTGTAGAATCCTCCGGTCCGGATGGTGGCGTCCGCCCCGGCGTAGAGGATGTTAATCCAGGCCCTGAAGGCCGGCGGGAGGCGGAGGGACGTCAGCAGGGACTCCAGGAAGCCGTGGTCTAGTGAGTCAAAGGCGGACTCCAGGTCTACGCCCATGACGGCCAGCGGCGAGCCTAGGGCGGTGGCCTCCTCGACGGCGTCCGTCACCATGGCGATGTTCCATGACGGGGACCTCCCGGGGACGGCGTAGGTTTGGAATTCCGGCACAAGGGTCCGCAGGTGGGGCTAGAGGCGCCGGGTGAAGGATGGCGGCCAGGACCCTGTAGTCGGCCGAGGGCAGCGCGACGGGCCTGTAGCCATCAAGGCCGCGACCTCCGCGGGCCTTGGGCACGAGGCAGATGGAGCTGCGCCGCGTCGACGGAGGCAGGGCACCGCGGAGCCGTGATGCCGCGAACACCCGGGCCAGAGCTTCCGCGAAGAAGTCCTCGCTGAAGGCGACGAGGAGCTCGCACGGCAAGCCATCCCAGCCGGGGGCCTTTCCGCGAGGGAGGTGCTCGATAGCGTTGGCGATCTCGCTGGGGCTGATGTCCGGCCGGTGGAGCGGGTCCTCCTCACTCAGCTCGCGGGTGGTGGTGGGCGCGCTGCTGGCGATGAAGGCAGCTCCCGCAGCTGGATCGCTGGTGGGACGGGCGTAGCGGGGCTGGAAGGTCGCGAACGCCCCTCCGCCGAAGCTCGGGGCCCTCGATGATGTTATCCTGCTCGTCCCTGATGACGCTGACCGGGCGTCGGAGGCGGATGGCGCGTGCTAGGTCCGGCAGCGATGGGTAGTCGGCCCGGATGGAGGAGGCCTCGAGCTGCGCCGCGATATAGCGCCTTGCCCTGTAGATGTAGCTGTCGCTGGCAGCGTGGCGCGGATCGTGCAGGGATCTGGCCTCCGCCAGCAGTCCCGCCTTGATGGTGGTCCACCTGTCCCATAGGTTCCCGTCGTTGTCATCGTGCGTCATTTCTTCCTCGAGCTCTCGGATGTAGCCAGCCAGATGATCGAGAACGAGGCCCGAGCGGAGCATCGCGGCCAAGCGAGGCTGGGTGGGGGAGGAGACGGCGGTGGTGGGCGGGCCCACCTGGAGCAGCACGAGGCGGTGGTCCGAGAGGTGGTAGTGGCTGGTCGCGTAGATGGACACGCGATCCAGGACTCCAGCAGAGACGAGGATCCGGTCCAGGCGGTTGGATTCGACTTGGTCGCCGTGCATGGCGACTCTGGTGGGCAGGTGGGCGGCGTCGAACTGGGTGGCCACGTCGACCAGCGCGGCCAGGTCCAGAAGAGCGGCGAGGGCATCCGACGATGATGATGATGAGGGCCCTCGATCCCTGATATTAAAATCGCCGATGATCCAGCAGGCCCCCTCCTCCTCCTGTGCCGCTGTCGCCGCCAGGAGCTCCAGTTGCCGGTTTCTCTCCCGGGGTTCATGCGCCAGATGAACGGCGATGGCCGTCATCTCCTCGCCGTGGACATCTAAGGTTGCCAAGGCGATGTGGCCCGGCCACAGGATGCGCTGTTGTAGCACGGCTACGCCTGGTCCGAAGACGCAGGCGAGTCCAGGTTCCGAGATGGCTACGGGATGGGCCAATACAACAGCGCTGTAGCCGAGGCAGTGGTCTTGGCCGCTGCCCAGATGAAATGCGTTTGTCTCCTGGACAAACGCGATGTCCACGTGATGTTGTCTGAGGAGATGACAAAGGGCAAGGCTCCCCCCCCCCCCCCCCCCGAGTGGCGAGCCCTCGCGCGTTGATGGTGGCGACGCGGTGGTTCATTGGCGCTGTAGGCCTCGCAGGACCTTCCTGGTCTTCTGGAGGGTCTTGCGGATGGTGGAGTTGGAGTCTGGGCACGAGGCCGTGAAGGTGTCGTGCAACTTGTCGAGGGTGGCGACCTGTGCCTCTGTCAGCGTGGGCGCTAGCCTCTTCATGGTGGTTTCAGAGGTGAGGAGCTGCTGTGCGTCCTTGCAGTTAAGGCCGGGCAGCTTGTCCCAGTCGATGGAAAGGGTGGGGGTCTCCTCGATGTGCTTCAGCAGCTGTTTGAGTGCGGATTCTCCCCGGGCAGGCGTGGAGGGAGGTGAGGTCAGCTTCTCCACCGACATCTCGTGGTCGAGCGGAGAGATGCGAGGCTCGGGGGGGGGGGGGGGGGGGGGGGGCGCGGGGCAGCCAGGGAAGCAGGGTGGGCAGCAGGGGCGGGGTGGGTGACATCCATCTGTTCGGCAGGCTGGTATGCCGAGGGGATCGCCTGAGCCTCGGTTGAAGTCTTCGCCGGTTGGACAGGGGACGCCGGTGTTGCGGGCGCAGGTGCCGGCTTCCTTGGTCGCTGAGGAGGAGGGAGGGGGGGCCTTGCGTCGGTGGGAGACGCTGCTTGCCTGGGGCTGCTGTTCCCTTGCCTGGCGAGCGCTGGGCAGTTGGCTCTGCGGTGGCCCTGTTTACCGCATTTGGAACACTTGATTCCAAAAGAGAGGAAGGCCGACAGGGTGTCTCCCTTGGACTGGATGGTCAGTCGGGTGGGCAGCGACTCCAGCCTTACGCCCTCGCGGAGCAGGATGAACGCCTCCCGGCGGCCGTCGGTGAAGGTGAACTCCCCCATTTTGACCAGGATGGGGGCGATGGAGGTGACCCTCCCAAATTGGTCCAGGGCGGTCGCGATGGTGCTGTCCTCCACAAAGCCGGGCAGGTTGGCCACGACTATGCGCTCCGCCCTCTTGCGGAAGGGGAAGACCTTGAGGGTCGTTCCCTCGATTTCCAGGCCGTCCGCGACCAGACGGTTCGCGAGGTCCTTGTTCGCAAGGCCCACGATGTAGTGGCCGTTCATTCGATTGAACTGCGTGATGTTTTTTTGGCCCCCCGAGTAGCTTGCTCATTGCCTTGAGGTAGGAGTAGTCCGGGATGTCTGGGCACAGCTCCACGAAGACGTAGTTCTCGTGGTTGGTAGTGGCCTGCCTCGCCCTGGCGTCGGCGATGTTGGCGCGTGTCGCCTTGATCTTCTGAGGCGGCACTGCTCTCGGCCCTGTTGGCCGCTTCCGCTGCTGGGGGCTGGGCTTCTCAGCAGGCCTGCCAGGCTGCCTAGCGGCGTGCTCCGGCGTTGAAGTGAGGCGCCTTTTCTTGCTCTTCACAACGGTATAGCCGTCGTTGGCGTCCACCTCCGCCATCTCGCTGTCGGCCCAGTTGAGCGAGGTCGGGTTAGGTGTTGTAGCGCTGGTCGAGGCAGCAGTCGGCGGCGCCGTGACGTCACCACGCGCGGCGGCCAGATTTGCATGCATGTCGCCTTCCGGCGGATTTACATATTTTTGAAATTTAGAAGAATTTTCATTGAAATTCTTCAAATTACCGTTTTTCGGGGCTAATTCCTCGCCCGCTTGCGACAGGTTGCTGGGCCTTTCAGGCACTTGATCAGCAGAGCCTGGGCCATCTTTTGGTACCGAATTTGCCATATTCAGCGCCTTCTACACACACTCCAGAGGCGAAAACGGCGGAGCTCGCGAAAACGCGGCCGCACGCTCGAGTGTGTGTGTGTGTGGCGGGCACACCACACCTCAGCCAGCGAGCGAGTTTAAAGAACAACTCGTCCCGCGTGTAGCTTTCGGGATTCTTGGCACGCGCGCTGTTCGAACAACAAAGATCTTTTCCAGCGACCGCTTTCCTCTCATTATATTTAAGGTTGTTAATTAAGTTCATTTATAAAAATATTTATAATTTTATCACTGGCCTATCTAAAAGCCACACCAACACCACTCCTCACATGTATAAGAAATATTTAAACTTCAAATATACTTTTTAAAAAGGCTATCATATTTCGAATAAATTGAGGTCAATAGAAAAAATGATAACTTATAGCATCAATACAATGCCGACTAACAGACTTTGGACGACTACTCAATTCAATAAATAAATCCTACACTTCCAAAAGTGAAGATCCTACACAAATCCTACACTTTCAAAAGTGCAGATCCAACACCAATCCTACACTTCCAAAAGTTCAGATCCAACACAAATCCTACACTTCCAAAAGTGCAGATCCTACACATATCTTACACTTTCAAAAGTGAAGATCCAACACAAAATTCGTACACTTACAAAAGTGCAGATTCTACACAAATCCTACACTTCCAAAAGTGCAGATCCTACACAAATCCTACACTTTCATAAGTGCAGATCCAACACAATTCCCACACTTTCAAAAGTGCACATCCAACAAAAATCCTACACTTCCAAAAGTGCAGATCCTACACAAATCCTACACTTCTAAAAGTGCAGATTCGAGTTAGAAGAGGTTCTAAGAAGAAACTGTTGTGCTCCAGCGGGTCTTCCTGCGGCATCCCAGACATGTTCGGAGATCAGGAGGCCAAACTATTCTCTGAACATCTCCTCTCTCAAATAAATAGTTGACCAGTACTGCCTTGTGTGGCTAGTGGCCTTCTTTGGTTGTACTGGATCTCTTTTTGACCCTTCCCGGACTTTTGGTGAGGGTTTCACTGAATTGTTTCCAGAGCTGGCAGTATACATTTCTGCCAACATCGAACCATTTGGTGACGTCAGGTGACCTTCTATCCTCCCTAATGCTTTCAATCCTGAATAATCGGATAAACTATTATGGGATGCCTTATGTCAGATATCTCCGCGAATATATACAAGATTTTAAAAGTATTTTAAAAAATGTTATGTACCAAAGTGCAAGCGTTATTGATTGAAATTATAATATTTTAAAGCTCAATAAAAAAATTAATATAAACAAAATATTTATATGATAAATTGACATTTATTTTGTAGAGTTATTTTTTTTTTAAATCGATTGTTCACGCCTAATTTTGGATACCAATATATTTCAAAAACACGATATTGCAGATTCACTTAAGGCTTTCTTTTATTATTGTCTTTTTGGTTTGTATTTAGTACCATTGACGATTGTGCTAGCTTCAAACGCATGGCCGATAAGTATCAAATGTTCCTTCCAACATTAATGTTCAAAGCCTAATAGATTTATCCCGATAAAGAAAAATACAACTGGAAAAAGATTAGGTGGTTAGGTTTGACAAAAATGAATAAAAATAAATCATATTTGAATATTAAAAATAAAAAAATACTGAAAATGTAAAGCCAATAGCGTAAAAAAACTTTGTCCAACAGTATACTGATATTATACAAAGCAAAAGAAGAAAACATGTTTAAAATAATAAAAAAAAGGTTCATAATTTTAGCGTGTGATTAAAAAACGTATTTTATACAAAAAGAGTTGAGAGATGCAAGGTGAAGGCGGGAATAGCTTCTTGTTAAAGAAGGCCATTTAATGGTCGATTGCCTCGGAACTCAGCAATTATCTCCACCGCGGCGGCAATCAATACCTCATCTCGCTCAATGTCTGTTTACTGAGGTCGTTGTTCCCAACCTGCTATAACTCAATGTCTGTCTACTGAGGTCGTTGTTCTCAGCCTGCTATAACTCAATGTCTGTCTACTGAGGTCGTTGTTCCCAGCCTGCTATAGCTCAATGGCTGTCTTCTGAGGTCGTTGTTCCCAGCCTGCTATAGCTCAATGTCTGTCTACTGAGGTCGTTGTTCCCAGCCTGCTATAGCTCAATGTCTGTCTTTTGAAGTCTTAGTTCCCAGCCTGCTATAGCTCAATGTCTGTTTACTGAGGTCGTTATTCCCAACCTGCTATAGCTCAATGTCTGTCTAATGAGGTCGTTGATCCCAGCTTGCTTAGCTCAATGTCGGTCTTCTGAGTTCGTTTGTCCCAGCCTGATATAGCTCAATTTCTGTCTTCCCGGCTCTAAGGTCGCTGTTCTCAGCCTGCTATAGCTCAATTTCTGTCTTCCCTGCTCTGAGTTCGTTGTTCCCAGCTTATTAAAACTCATTTTTTGTCTTACCGTGCTCTGAGGTTGTTGTTCCCAGCTTGCTATAGCTCAATTTCTGTCTTCCCTGCTCTGAGGTCGTTGTTACCAGCCTGCTATAGCTCAATTTCTGTCTTCCCGGCTCTGAGGTCGCTGTTCCCAGCCTGCTATAGCTCAATTTCTGTCTTCCCTGTTCTGAGGTCGTTGTGCCCAGCCTGCTATAGCTCAATTTCTGTCTTCCCTGCTCTGAGTTCGTTGTTCCCAGCTTACTACAGCTCATTTTTGGTCTTGCCGTGCTCTGAGGTCGTTGTTCTCAGCCTGCTATAGCTCAATTTCTGTCTTCTCGGCTATGAGTTCGTTGTTTCCAGCCTGCTATAGCTCAATTTCTGTCTTTCTGGCTCTAAAGTCGTTGTTTACAGCCTGGTATTGGTATTTTTCTTCCAAAAATTAAAAATAAATTGCCGTGTTTCTTTTATTATTATTCTATCTCATAACTCACCCCACACAGACACATTTATTGTAGACATAGTAACGAAATTGTAGTGAATATAGTAGTGATTTCATTTTTGGAGGTTACTCAGCATCTTCCTCTCGAAAGCTCACAACTGCCACAACAAACTACGGTTCTTGTTACAGAGACAAAGAAAAGAAGATATGCAGCGCCAGAAGTGCATTCCGTTGTAAACCACGCTTATATTTATATCTAAACAATGGACAATAACTTAATAACAAATTGAGGATTCAGATAGATTATACTCCACGCCAATAAGAAGTAATGTTATATTTGTAGAAATGAGATTGATTGATATTACGTTTTGTTGAAATATAAGGGAAAACAATTCGATTTTTAGGGAGAAATTGAATATTAATAAAATACGGAATCAATAATATCTACACATCAAAATTGAAACAAAGAGTAGAATATTATAGGTGAATGGTTCGTAGTTATTAAACGGAATATTCCTCTCGATTATAACCCAGAATGTGTTTCTCAGACTTTATTTATAGACGTGCACATCTCATCCATAAACTATTAAGGATTACAAAAGCTCCAACTCACATAGAAAGGAAGTGAATTGTCGTAGACCAGACAGACACTGTGAAGGTTACATAGGTTCCCACTAAGGCACAAAGGAATTGAGTTGTCTTAGTCCAGACCCGGTACAGAACAAGCTTTGTGGGTTCCCACTAATATAGAAAAAAAGTTGTCTCAGTTCACCCACGGCACAGTAAATGCAACGTAGGTTTCCATTTACATTGAAAAAAGGGAGGTGGTCTCAATTCACACCCGGCACAGTAAGAGCTACATAGGTTACACTAACATAAAAAGGAAGTGAGTTGTCTCAATCCAGACCCGGCAGACTGCAAGCTAGGTAGGTTCCAACTAATATAAAAAGAAAGTGAGTTGTCGCTTCTTCTTCTCTTCTTCTTCTTAATGCAAACCCAGCACAGTACAAGCTACGTAGGTTCACACTAGCATAGAAACGAAGTGTGATGTCTTAATCCAGACCCGCAGAGTACAAGCAAAGTAAGTTCTCACTAACATAGAAAGGAAGTGAGTTGTATTAGTCCAGACCCATCACAGTAAAATCTACGTAGGTTCCCACCAAAGCGAAAAAGAAGTGATTTATCTTAGTCCAGACCCGGCACAGTAAAGGCTAAGTAGGTTACCACTAACATGAAAAGGAAGAAAGTTGTCTTTTTAACAAGACGCGGCTAGGTAGGTTCCCATTAACACGGAAAGGAAGAGAGTTGTCTCAGTTAACACCTGGCACAGTAAAAGCTACGTAGGTTCCCACTAACAGAGAAAAAAGTGATTTGTCTTAATCCAGACCCGGAACAGTGAGAGCTATGAAAGTTTCCACTAACACAGAAAGAAAATGAGTTGTCTTAATGCAACCCCGGCACAATACAAACTACATAGGTTCCCACTAGCATAGAAACGAAGTGCGATATCCTAATCCAGACCCAGCACAGTACAAGCTACGTAAGTTCACCCTAACATAGAAAGGAAGAGAATTGTTTTAGTCCAGACCCAGCACAGTAAACACTACGTAGGTTCCCACTAAAATAAAAAGGATGTGATTTGTCTTTTTTAGTCTAGACCCGGCAGAGTAGAAGCTACGTAGGTTCCTACCAAGGCGAAAAAGAAGTGTGTTATCATAGTCCAGACCCGGCACAGTAAAAACTACGTTGGTTCTCACTAACAATAAAAGAAGTAAGTTGTCTTCAACCAGAAGCAGCTACGTAGGTTCCCATTAACATAGAAGTAAAATAGTTTTCTCAGTTAAAACCAGGCACAGTAAAAGCTACGTAGGTTTCCACTAACATAGAAAGGAAGTGAGATGTCGTAATCCAGATCCGGCACAGTACAAGCTACGTAGGTTCACACTAACAAAAAAAGAAGTAAGTTGTCTTAGTCCAGACCAGCACAGCAAAAGCTTAGTAGGTTCCCACTAACACAAAAAGGTAGTGATATGTTTTAGTTCAGACCCAACACAGTACAAGCTACGTAAGTTCCCACTACAACAGAAAGGAAGTGGGTTGCCTTAATCCAGACCCGGCAGAGTAAAAGCTACGTAGGTTCCTACTAACATAGAAAGGAAGAGAGTATTCTTAATTCACACGCCGCACGGTAAAAGCTACCTTGGTTCCCGCAACATAAAAAGGAAGTGAGTTGTCTTAATCCAGACTCGGCACAGAACAAGCTACATAGTTTCTCAATAACATAGAAAGGAAGTGAATTGTCTTAATCCAGACCCGGCACAGTGAATGTTTGGTAGATTCGAATTAACGCACAAAATTAAGTTAGTTGTCTAAGTGCAGACCCGGAACAGTATAAGCTACGTAGGTTCCCACTAACACAGAAAGGAATTAAACTGTCTCAGTCCAGACCAGGTAGAGTACAAGCTACATAAGTTCCCAATAACACAGAAAGGAAGCAAGCTGTCTCAGTCCAGTCCAGGAACAGTACAATCCACGAAGGTTTCCACTAACACAAAAAGGAAATAGGTTGTCTTAGTCCGGACCAGATAAAATACTAAGTACGTATATCCCCTCTAAAACAGAAAGGAAGTAAGCTGTCTCAGTCCAGAACAGGTACAGTACAAACTACAAAGGTGTCCACTAGTACTGAAAGGATGTAAGCTGTCTCTGTCCAGACCCTGTCCAGTACAAGCTGCGTAGGGTCAGTCTTACACAAAAAGGAAAAGTAATTTGTCTTAATTCAAACCCGTTACATTAAAATGCTACGTAGTTTCCCATTAACACAGAAAGGAAATACGTTGTCTCAATACAGACCCGGTAATGTGCAATCTAGGTAGGTTCCCACTAACACAGAAAGGAAATAGGTTGTCAAAGTTCAAACCCGTTACAAAACAAGCTACGTAGGTTCCCTCTAACAGAAAGAAAGTGGGTTGTCTAAGTCCAGACTCGGTTCAGTACAGGCGACGTAGGTTCCCACTTACACAGAAAGGAAGTAAGTTGTCTCAGTCCAGACCAGGTACAGTACAAGCTACGTAATTTCCCACTAACACAGACATTAAGTTTTCTCAGTCCAGACCCGTTACAATACAAGCTACGATGGTTCCCTCTAACACAGAAAGAAAGTGGGTTGAATCAGTCCAGACCCAGTTCAGTACAAGCTTCGTAGGTTCCGACTAACACAGAAAGGAAGTATGTTGTCTCAGTTCAAAACCGGTACAGTACAAACTACGTAAGTTCCCACTAACACAGAAAGGAAGTAAGTTGTCTCAGTCCAGACCAGGTACAGTACAAGCTACGTAATTTCCCACTAACACAGACATTAAGTTTTCTCAGTCCAGACCCGTTACAATACAAGCTACGATGGTTCCCTCTAACACAGAAAGAAAGTGGGTTGAATCAGTCCAGACCCAGTTCAGTACAAGCTTCGTAGGTTCCGACTAACACAGAAAGGAAGTATGTTGTCTCAGTACAACCCCGTTACAGTACAAACTACGTAAGTTCCCACTAACACAGAAAGGAAGTAAGTTGTCTCAGTTCAGACCCGGTACCGTACAAGCTACGTAGGTTCTCATTAACACAGAAAGGAAGTAAGTTGTCTCAGTTCAGACCCGGTACAGTACAAGCTACGTAGGTTCTCATTAACACAGAAAGGAAGTAAACTGTTTCAGTTCAGACCCGGTACAGTACAAGCTATGTAGGTTCCCATTAACACTGGAACCAACATCAATTCATTTTTAAAACAACGCAAAATCAAGAATTATGCTAATTTTCCTGAAATAGAACTACCAATTTTTTTAAAGGAAAAATAGAAAATTGGATTTTGTTTTCTGATATTTTTAAAACTATTATTATTGATAACAAGCACAGAAAGGAAGTAAGTTGTCTCAGTCCAAACCTGGGACAGTACAAGTTACGTAGGTTCACACTTACTCAGAAAGGAAGCAAGCTGTCTCAGTACAGACCCGATAGAGTACAAGCTACCTAGGTTCCTACTCATACAGAAAGGAAGTGAATTGTCTCAGTCTAGACCAGGTACAGTACAAGCTATGTAGGTTCCCACGAACACAGAAAGGAGGAAAGCTGTCTCAGTCCAGACCTGGTACAGTACAAGCTACGAAGGTTTCCTTGAACACAAAAAGGAAATAAGTTGTCTCAGTCCGGATCAGGTAAAATAAAAGTTACGTCGATTTCCCCTAACATAGAAATGAAGTAAGCTTTCTCAGGCCAACCCGCTACAGTATAATTTACGTTGGTTCTCACTAGGACAGAAAGTAAGAAAGTTGTCTCAGTCCAGACCAAATACAGTACAACTACGAAGGTTTCCACTAACACAAAAAGGATAAAGGTTGTCCCAGTCTGGACAAGGTAGAATACAAGCTACGTAGGTTTGCACTAACACTGAAACCAGCATGGATTCATTTTTAAAACAAAGCAAAATCAAGAATTATGCTAATTTGCCTAAATTAGAACTACCAATTTTTGATTTAAAAATAGAAAATTGGATTTCGTCTTCTAATATTTTTAAAACTACTATTATTGATAACAAACACAGAAAGGAAGTAAGTTGCCTCGGTCTAAACCTGGGACAGTACAAGTTACGTAGGTTCACACTTACTCAGAAAGGAAGCAAGGTGTCTCAGTACAGACTCGGTAGACTACAAGCTACGTAGATTGCCACTAACACAGAAAGGAAGTGAATTGTCTCAGTCCAGACCAAGTACAGTACAAGCTACGTAGGTTCTCACTAACAGAGAAAGGAAGAAAGCTGCCTCAGTCCAGATCAGGTAAAGTACAAGCTACAATGGTTTCCACTAACACAGAAAGTATGTAAACTGTCTCTGTCCTGACCCGGTACAGTACAAGCTGCGTAGGGTCAGTTTTACACAGAGAGGAATTAATTTGTCTCAATCCAGACACGGTAATGTACAAGCTACGTAGGTTCCCACTAACACAAAAAGGAAATAAGTTGTCACAGTCCAGACTCGATACAATACGAGCCACGTAGGTTCCCTCAAACACAGAAAGAAAGTGGGTTGTCTCAGTCCAGACTCGGAACAGTACAAGCTACGTAGGTTCCCACTAACACAGAAATTAAATTGTCTCAGTCCAGACCCGGTGTACAGTACAAGCTACGTAGGTTCCGACTAACACAGAAAGGAAGTAAGTTGTCGCAGTCCAGAGCAGGTACAGTACAAGCTACGTAGGTTCCGACGAACACAGAAAGTAGGTAGGTTGTCTCAGTCCAGACCCGGAACAGTACAAGCTACGTAGGTTCCCACTAAAACAGAAATTAAGTTGTCTCAGTCCAGACCCGGTACAGTACAAGCTACCTAGGTTCTCATTAACAGAAGTAAGCTGTTTCAGTTCAGACCCGGTACAGTACAAGCTATGTAGGTTCCTATTAACACAGAAAGTAAGTAAGTTGTCTCAGTCCAGACCCGGTACAATGCAAATCACGTAGGTTCCTACTAACACAGAAAGTAAATAAGATGTCTCAGTCCAGACCAAGTACAGTACAAGCTACGTAGGTTCTCACTAACACAGAAATGAAGTACGCTGTTTCAGTCCAGACCTGGTATAGTACAAACCACGTAGGTGTCCACTAACACAGAAAGGAAGTAAGTTGTCTCAGTCCAGACCCGGTACAGTACAAGCAATGTAGGTTCCGGCTAACACAGAAAGGAAGTAAGTTGTCTCAGTCCAGACCAGGTACAGTACAAGCTATGTAGGTTCCTAGTAACATAGCAAGGAAGTAAGTTGCCTCAGTCCAGATCCGGTAGAGTAAAAGCTACGTATGTTCCCCCTAACTTAGAAAGGAAGTAAGTTGTCTCAGTCCAGACCCTGGACAGTATAAGCTTCGTAGGTTCTCACTAACACAGAAAGGAAGTAACCTGTCTCAGTCCAGTCCCGGTACAGTACAAGCTACGTATGTTTCGACCAACACAGAAAGGAAGTAAATTGTGTCAGTCCAGACCAGGTACAAATCAAGCTACGTATGTTTCGACCAACTAAGGAAGAAGATCCAAGTCCCACGCGGTTGAGCCACCACGTGCTAGCCTCAGGGAGATAACAGCTTTCATCGTCAGATAAGATTCCCTGAGTGCCTTCACAGATGGAACAATCCCTCGTATAAATAACTCCCAATGTTCCCATCGTTTATTCATTAAATTTGAATTTTCAAAAATAAAATTGGAATTTTGAACATCATTCTAAATAAATAATTTTAATATTTTAGGCATATATCTGTACTATGGAAATATTAAAATGCTAAATTTCTCAATACGAAATATCAATTTAAAGAACCAATCCCAATTACTATTATAGATGAACAATGTAAAACTTACATCGATATTTAAAGGGGCTGCAGTAATTGACTTGTAGAGACCATCTCTATCAATCTTATAAATATCCAGGATCAATCCTCGTCTGACCAAATTTTTCCGGAAAGAAATTGATCAATAAAAAGGGAAATAAAGATTGCGCTTCTCCCTTCGAAATAGACGCAAAAACGAATTCTCCAAACAATCGAACTCCAGTCGGTGACAAATCTACAACGCCTTCTTTAGCAAACTGAGAAGAGGCCACCTGAAAACTCTGATATCAGGCTAATGGCATTCTTCATTCCAGGGAAGATTCATTCCATACGTTCTACAAGAGATATATTGAAATATTCACCATCTGCCACAATGCTTAAGCCTCTTTTTTGAATGTAGAGGCGACCTCTATTCCTATTTTTTATATCAATTTCCTCCGTCAAAATTTTCATCTATATTTTGGCCACAATTTGGCTTTAGCCAATTACCAGCCAAACACCTCTTTGGCAGATTTTGAAGATTTCATTTGATTCCTTATGGATCTCATGACAAAAGGTTCGTTCTATGGACTAACGAGGGTCATCAGCCCGAAATCATTGTTACAGGTGGATGCTCCTTAGTTTTCTAAAGCTGGTGCCGTGGCTTTGTCACCGACCTGAATCCGCTAATTTGCGGAGACGGTCGATAGATGTCGCTTTGCTTTAGCATCTTTTTTGACGGCAGAGGCGACCTCTATTTCTATGTATATAAATGGACGAAGTGTGTGATACAAAAATTTAATATATATATATGGTAATTTAAAACAACAACCTCATATTGTGTAGATAACTTATAACAAGATTGCCATGTTGTATATAGAAACACATCTATAAATAATTATGCGCATGATTAATCTGTGTCTTTACATCACCCTATGTAATGTAATTTGTACAAAGTGGATAAATAAATAAAATCTGTAATAGATTTAAGAGTTGAGCTAAAGCAGAGATCGAGCATAGAATTGCCAAAACAACAGAGTCTAAAGATGGGAGTCATAAATCAGGTAGATTCACAGTTCCCACGACAGGCCACCCACACTGTCACATGTGGTGGAATGCAGAGACCCCTCTCACACCTGGACAGGTAAAGGCGCTTTCTCAAACGCCCCTGTCACATAAGGTCACCCCGTCTTTAACCTATAAATCATCACCTTACAGTGGCTTGACAGCTCAGTACAGTTCAGTCAGTTGAGTTTAGTTCACCCTTAGCGTCAGCCCGCGTCGGTCGTATGTTATGTCGATCTCATCCAACATGTAGTTAGGAAGAACTCGTCTATCTCCATCCTTTCGCTCCTGGCTCAACTTTTATCTGTTTACGGAACTTTCTTAGTGCAACTGTGTCTTCGTTTTTTGTGTGGATATCCCCAGCTTTCCACTCTGCCTCGACCACGACTGCCTGTATTTTGTGAGAACTTTTAAAGGTCTTCCAAGGTGCAGAGAGGTACTGGAAAACTCTACATCCTGACTGTTCCTCTTGGTCAACACAGTACAACAAGAGCTACCAGGACTTCAACTATTATTTCAGTAGTCGACAGGATCTCTACAAAAGCTACTGGAATTCTCATCTCTCATTACATGAGTCGACAGGATCTCATCACAGATAAGTCGACAGCAACTCATCATCACATTTATATATATATTATAGCAAAGTATTTATTATTTTATTAACAGAGTACCATTTTTATGTTTATATTTTGCTACTCTGTACACTTTCCTATTTGTTTATCTTTTGTTTATCACTGATAGTTTGTACTGGTCTGAAATAAATTGCTGTCTCATCCCGAAGTTGGCCTTCCCTAATTTTCCACGTGGCAATATATATGTTATGAAAATAGAGCAATCCATATTTAAATCTTTAGACAAGAAAAATGCATATATATTGGATTGAATAAGATATTTATTTATCAATATTTTGGATGGTTGAACGCCAACCTTTGTCAAGGCATTACATTTTGTATAAACAAACTTGACGCCGCATAGTGTCTTACCATTCAACCTAAATATTGGCTACTAAACCTTTTATTAAATCCATTATATTTGTATTTTTATTATCTTTCTTTAGATATATGTGTAAAAATGGAGAAGTGGTGTGGACAGGTGAAGAAATTGGTTTTTAACAATCACTGTTGTCTATTTTACCAGCCCGAATTAAAGTGGCAAGACGAAGAATCAACAAGCCAAACGATACTTTCCCGGGGTAGAGCTCAACTCAAATCTAGATAGATACGCCCCTTCACATTATTTAAATTATAAAAATACAATTTTCGCCAAACTTTCAGAATTCTCAATTCATTTCTAATCATGGAAATTCCTGATAAATACACTACTTTGTTCTTCACAGGCAAAGGACACTTTTTAGGTTTTCTCTTTGACTTGAGATTTATAAATGATTCAACATGTGAATGGTGTCTAGATGTTGAAACACCAGAGCATCTTTTGTTGGCTTGCCTTCTTACTAACCAAATTGTACTTGCTTACTTTGACATAATGCCAAATCATCTTTCTGTATATACTCAATCTTATGAAAACTTTGGCAAATTTAGAGCTATTTGTACACATATTTATAAATCGCTAGTAATTCATCGTGTAAATAATTAAAGATATATATGTAAATAATTATAATATAGCACAATAGTCTGATAGACTTCATGCTTCTGTATTAATAAAATAAAATAATAATCATGGAAATTTCAGAAGCTTTTTAAAAATAATTAAAGCGGTGGAAGACTCGAGTTGTTTTTGTGGACATGAGAAACAAACCTCAATACATCTTTAACTAGATTGTCCTGTTTTTCAAGACTACAGAATCGAAAAAAAAATAATTGTAATACATCCAAATATTTTTTTTTCCAGTAAATAAATGTATTAAATTAAATACCTATTTTAGATATATTTTAAATTATATATAGCAACAAATATATTTAGAAAAACTGATAATTTATATTATGTTTATTGTACATATTGAGAGACACTTCTTCCTTTGTACAAAGTTCTTTTTCTCGTTTTTTTTTTTCTCTTTCTCATTCTTAACATCATATGACTATTCTATTCACGGCTTAAAATTATATATATATATATATATATATATGTATAGACAAATGTAAAGGCATACATATATGACAGCGCAAGTGTCCCTAGGGGGGCATAGCGCTTCAAATTGAAATTAAATAAAAAATAAGACACAATATGCGCTCGATTGCGTCATTTCTTTTTCTTCTTTTAAAAACAAAAATAAAACAAAAATGTGAGATTTCCTAGAGTATATAATTGATCTTCACTATTAATAAATATTAACGATAGTTAAGTGATAGTCGAAATTGCGGCTGCAAGGTTAACTTTTGCCAATACCCAGCCTGATACCAATCTCTCTCCATCCCGGTTGAACTCCTTATAATTTCAATTCTCTCTAATATAAAAAATTATAATAAATATACGTATGCTACATATATATATATCCAATATGCACCAGAATTTTTTTATTATAATTTAAAACATGTAAAAATTAAAACACAAAATTAAATATTAAAAAAAAGTTATCAAATTTTACTTTCTTATTTAATTATTTGAATATACATTAGAATGGTTATTACATCTATTCTTATCTCAAGTTTTTCTCACTTTGTTCCGTATATATGACGTGTAAATTCCGGGGATTTTGTATGAACTTTGTTATAGTCCTTAATTGTTTTGTTTTTTTTTATATATATTTTTGAATATATACCGTTACTATTTTTCCTCTTCCACCCCCCCTTTTTTTTCACCACTTTTTCCATATTTTCATTTTAAATTTTTAAACTTATATACTAACTTTACTTCTATTTAAAAACGATCTAATAATATGAAAATAAATAATATATGTAAATAATTTATCTATGCAATCGAAAGAAATCGGGATCGAGATAAAAAATTAATACCAATAGAAGACGTAATTGTAGATAAAGTCACAAAATGTCCATTTGTGGACAAAGTCACAGAATGTCCATTTGTAGACAAATTTATAGAAGATCCAACTGTAGACAAGTCAAAAATGTTCATTTGTAGACAAAGTCACAGATGTCCAGCTGTAGATATAGTTATAGAATGTCCATTTGTGTAGAAAAAAGTCACAGAATGTCCATTTGTAGACAAATTTATAGAAGATCCAACTGTAGACAAGTCAAAAATGTCCATTTGTAGACAAAGTCACAGAATGTCCAGCTGTAGATATAGTTATAGAATGTCCATTTGTGTAGAAAAAGTCACAGAATGTCCATTTGTAGACAAAGTCATAGAATATACAACTGTAGACAAAGTCACAAAATGTCCTTTTGTAGACAAAGCCACAGAATATCCAACTGTAGATATAGTTATAGAATGTCCATTTGTAGACAAATTTATAGAAGATCCAACTGTAGACAAAGTAACAAAATGTCCATTTGTAGACAAAGTCATAGAATATACAACTGTAGACAAAGTCACAAAATGTCCTTTTGTAGACAAAGCCACAGAATATCCAACTGTAGATATAGTTATAGAATGTCCATTTGTAGACAAAGTCACAGAATATCCATTTGTAGACAAATTTATAGATGATCCAACTGTAGACAAAGTAACAAAATGTCCATTTGTGGACAAAGACACAGAATATCCAATGTTTAGCACCTTTTGAACATTGAAAACCTTTTATAAACAGAAGCTGTTCAAAAAGAAATCCAACAACTGATCACTAGGGTCGGCTGGTAGATCACAGAAGGCCCAACTGTAGACAAGACACAGAATGTCTATTGGTAGACAAAGTCACAGAAGATCCAACTATAGACAAAGTCACAGAATGTCCAATTTTATACAAAGTCACAAAATGTCCATTTGTAGACAGTCACAGAAGGTTCAATTGTAGACAAAGTCACCGAATGTCTATTGGTAGACAAAGTCATAGAAGGTCCAACTGTAAACAAAGACATAGAATGTCCCCTTTTTGTAGAAAAGGTCATTCAATTATGATGTACATTGAATGTGTCATTGAATGTACATTTGTAGACAAAGTCGTAGACCGTTTAACTATAGACATATTCAAGACCGTTCAAGCCAAAGAATGTTTAAATGCAGAAAAGGTCACAAAATGAGCATTTATTCACAGAGCTCCCAACTGCAGACAAAGGCACAGAATGTCCATTTATAGCCAAATCACAGACTATCCAATGCTAAACAAAGTCGCATAATGTTCATTTATAGAAAAAGCCACAGACCGTGCAACTATAGTCAAATCTTCAGACCATAAATCTTTAGACAATGTCACAGAATGTTCATTTTTAGATAGAGCTACAGACCATACAATTGTACACAGTAGAGATACAAAATAGTAGTAGATAATTGTAGAGTCACAAAATATCAATTTATAGATAGAGCTACAGACCATTTAATGGTAGACAATACCACAGACAGTCCAATTTCATACAAAGCCACATATTGTCCAAAGGTTAAGAATGCCACAGACCGCCCAACTGTAGTAAAAGTTAGATAAAGTTTACTGTTCAACTGTAGACAAAGTTACTGATCGTACAATTGTAGACAGAGTCACAGAAGATCTATTTATAGACAGAGGTATAAAGCGTTCTCTCTCTCTCTCAAAAGTACACAATACCACAGACCATCCAATTTTAGACAATTTCACAGACTGTCCAAATGTAGACAAAGTCACAGACTGTCCAAAGGTAGACAAAGTCACAGACTGTCCAAAGGTAGACAAAGTCACAGACTGTCCAAAGGTAGATAAAGTCACAGAATATCCAACTGTAGATAAAGTCAAAATATGTCCAAAGGTAGACATAGTCACAGAATGTCCACAGATAGACAAAGTCACAGACTTACCAAAGGTAGACAAAATCACAGACTGTCCAAATGTAGACAAAGTCACAGACTGTCCAAAGGTAGACAAAGTCAGAGACTGTCCAAAGGTAGACAAAGTCACAGACTGTACAAATGTAGAGAAAATCACAGAACGTACAATTGTAGACAGAGTTATAGAGTATCTATTTATAGACAAAGGTACAGATCGTCAAATGGTAGACAGAGCCACAGAATTTTCATTTGTACACAGAACTACAGACTGTCCAACTGTAGTCAAGTTATATAATAACGAATATTTAACTGTAGACGAAGTCACAGATCGTACAATTGTAGAAAGACTCACAGAATGTATATTCATAGAGAGAGATACAGACCGTTCAAAGTTATACAATGCCACAGCCATACAATTTTATACAAAGCTACAGACTGTCCAAAGGTAGACTACAGACAGTCCAAATTGTAGTCAAGTAAGATAATACCGACTGTCCAACTGTAGACAAAGTCACAGATCGTACAATTGCAGACAGAACCACATAATGTCCGTTTATATAAGATACAGACCGTCCAATGGTAGACAAAGCCACAGATTTCTCATTTTTAGACAGAACTACAGACCGTCCAACTGTAGACAGAGCCAATGACCATCGAAATATAGACAAAGTCACATAATGTAGACTCTGTAGAACTGTATAGACAAATTCACATAATGTAGACTCTGTTGAACTGTATAGAAAATCACACAATGTAGACTCTGTAGAACTGTATAGACAAATTCACATAATGTAGACTCTGTTGAACTGTATAGAAAATCACACAATGTAGACTCTGTAGAACTGTAGACAGAGTTACATAATGTAAACTATCCAACTGTAGACAAAGTCAGATAATGTAAACAGCCCAAATGTAAACAGAGCGCGAGACTGCGAACAACAGACGGACATCGACCAGAGACGTGACAAATGAGAAGATATCAAATTGCCGCGGCAAACTAAATTATGACGGAATAGCGTGCGGGATCACGCCCAGCGTGACAAGGCTTCATTCCCCGTTAACGCCTTGTTGGCTGGCTACCTCCTCAAACCGCGAGGCCATATCACTTTTTTACTTATCGAAAGATAGAAGAAATAATCTCATGATACGTAACCGTTTATGTGCTGAGTCCGAAAACCAATCCATACGTTATATTTTATTTCAACTAAATGTGAGTCCCAAAAGTGGCTTTTCTCTTCAATCGAATTCCTCTAAGGCGATCGGAGCCTTGTATTTTTCATTTGGAGCATTAGGCTCAAATGTTTTGGGTGAAAATCCCAATATTCTTTCTCGAATGGATTGATATCCTTATATTAGTGGGCCCACAGACCCAGTCCATTCTTCTCAAATGTAACAGTTACTAACCTTATATGGGTTGGGTCTGCAGACCCTTCTATTTGACCCTCATGGTTTGAAAAGCATTACGACTGCTAGTATTGTATTCCTTTCCAATCAACGTAGAGTCCTCACAATAATTTGCACTTATCAGGTCACAACTTGATAACTTAATCACTATTGGTTTAGTTGGATTAATACATTAATTATAAGACCCATGATACAAGTACTTGTAGTAAACCATTATTAAAAGACTACCTCTATGAATAATGTAAACTTGAATCCTGGCAATTCTGATATCCGATTCAGAATATTCCACGCTAACTTATATAATTCGATAGTGCAGAACCAACTTGACGAGTACCAAACGTTCTATCGACCCGTGAATTCCAGTAACTTCAATTAGAGAATTGTTTCTGCACCAGAGCTTTGGTACAAATTTGAGGTCATTCCCCAATCACTCTAATGACAGAACCTGCGTGACTTGCAATCGAATGGCACATTACTTATTCATCTGTTGTTTTTTCCTGGTTTTACATTATTATTATTTTCTGCTGCAATACATACATTTACCCCCCTTATTTTTTTAATAGTTTAATATCGCGTGCGTTTTTATATTTTCATTTTATCACGACTGCACCTTCAATTCTTTATTTTACAACAAAATATATTCATAACATTTAAATGAGTAAATCTATAAATCTACATTATATCAATTAATTGAGTGAGGCAGTGAGGACTTGATTTAATTAATTAATACAATGTGGATTTAGGAAACCTTGCACACACACAAGCAATTAATTAAATTTCTAATTTAACAAACATTGTTTAAATAAAAAAGGTATTTCCTGTTAGTGCAACTGAAAGTTGCTGATGGCTTGCGCCATCTATCGGAATAAATATCAACTAATCGTTGATTTTTAATTATTCCAGAATTTGCCAAATACCGTTTCTTGATTAATCAAGAAAAGCTAACTACGTACGCGTTTCAGGCTATTGGCCCTCGTCAGCGTGGAGCAAGCTGTACCTCAACGACCAAAAAGGCTGGTCTTTGGGGCATTCTGAAAAACCACGAAACAGGTATTTAGGCCGGAAGGACGTGAGAACGCTAATCAATGTGAAAAATAGTTTAGAAAAACATTGTTTAGGCAAGTTAATTGTATTATTTAAAAATGTTTGCATACACACAATATAGATATCGTGATTGTATTTATATATAAAAATATTGAAGCATAATCTATTTTAAAATCAGTGTACAATTAATTCTATTATATTTCTCAAAATAAATATATTTTACAGTCACTATTGCAACGAGAATATCCAGGGAGGTACATCAGCGGTGAACCCTCCCAGCGATTTCGCCAGTTTGAATCACCAGATGATTGATTTATCAAGAAATTGGGTTGGCCAAATATCACGGAGCAAGCTAAATAAACGTTTGATTTATATTTGCTCCACTAGATGGCGCTCTGCTATCTAAAAAGCACATGTGCTGGTGGTCAGGAGATGCCTTCTTTATTTTTAATATCAACACCTGACCCACTTATCTATTATTTTTTTCTATTGTTTTTTCATATATATATAGTATCATTAAAAACGAGAGAAAAAAATAAAAGATAAAAAGATCAGGTGTTGAAATCAATATTAAAAATGGCATATCCTGACCAGAAGCACATGTGCTTTACAGAAGGCAGAGCGCCATCTGGTGGAACAGAAATCAACTAAACATTGATTTAGCCTGTTCCCTGATATTTGGCCAACCCAATTTCTTGATAAATCAAGAAAAGCCATCCACGAACGCGTTTCGCGCTTTTGGCGCTCGTCAGCGTGGAGTAGGCTGAACTACTGCAACCAAAAAATATTTTTTGGTCCCAATGGCTTCCCGAAAAACCAAGAAATGGGTATTTAAGGCCAACCTTGCGTAAATACGCTTAGCACATTAAAAAACGAAAGAAGAGAAAAAAAGATCAGATGTTGTAATCAATATTAAAAATGGCATATCCTGACCAGGAGCACATGTGCTTTACAGAAGGCAGAGCGCCATCTGGTGGAACAGAAATCAACTAAACATTGATTTAGCCTGTTCCCTGATATTTGGCCAACCCAATTTCTTGATAAATCAAGAAAAGCCATCCACGAACTCGTTTCGCGCTTTTGGCGCTCGTCAGCGTGGAGTAGGCTGAACCACTGCGACCAAAAAATATTTTTGGTCCCAATGGCTTCCCGAAAAACCAAGAAATGGGTATTTAAGGCCAACCTTGCGTAAATACGCTTAGCACATTAAAAAACGAAAGAAGAGAAAAAAAGATAAAAAGATCAGGTGTTGAAATCAATATTAAAAATGGCATATCCTGACCAGGAGCACATGTGCTTTACAGAAGGCAGAGCGCCATCTGGTGGAACAGAAATCAACTAAACATTGATTTAGCCTGTTCCCTGATATTTGGCCAACCCAATTTCTTGATAAATCAAGAAAAGCCATCCACGAACTCGTTTCGCGCTTTTGGCGCTCGTCAGCGTGGAGTAGGCTGAACCACTGCGACCAAAAAATATTTTTTGGTCCCAATGGCTTCCCGAAAAACCAAGAAATGGGTATTTAAGGCCAACCTTGCGTAAATACGCTTAGCACATTAAAAAATGAAAGAAAAAAATAAAAGATAAAAAGATCAGGTGTTGAAATCAATATTAAAAATGGCATATCCTGACCAGGAGCACATGTGCTTTACAGAAGGCAGAGCGCCATCTGGTGGAACAGAAATCAACTAAACATTGATTTAGCCTGTTCCCTGATATTTGGCCAACCCAATTTCTTGATAAATCAAGAAAAGCAATCCACGAACGCGTTTCGCGCTTTTGGCGCTCGTCAGCGTGGAGTAGGCTGAGCCACTGCGACCAAAAAATATTTTTTGGTCCCAATGGCTTCCCGAAAAACCAAGAAATGGGTATTTAAGGCCAACCTTGCGTAAATACGCTTAGCACATTAAAAAACGAAAGAAAAAATAAAAGATAAAAAGATCAGGTGGTGAAATCATTATTTAAAATGGCATATCCTGACCAGGAGCACATGTGCTTTACGGAAGGCAGAGCGCCATCTGGTGAAACAGAAATCAACTAAACATTGATTTAGCCTGTTCCCTGATATTTGGCCAACCCAATTTCTTGATAAATCAAGAAAAGCCATCCACGAACGCGTTTCGCGCTTTTGGCGCTCGTCAGCGTGGAGTAGGCTGAACCACTGCGACCAAAAAATATTTTTTGGTCCCAATGGCTTCGTGGATGGCTTTTCTTGATTTATCAAGAAATTGGGTTGGCCAAATATCGGTGAAAGATGAGAAGCGTGTTGGACGTCCAATTCTGCACAGTAACCCTAAAAAGGTGAGCCAAATTTCAAATTTGATAAAAGAAAATCCACGAATAGGGTTACGGGACATTGAGCAAGAAACAGGAATATCAAAATCATTAGTTGGATCGATAATTAAAGAAGACTTGCAGTTAAAGTAGACACCTTTAAGATTTGTCCCTAAAATGCTCACAATACAACAAAAGGAGAATCGCGTTGAAATTGCCAAAAATGCTTGAAATGGTAGTAGAAAACCCTAATTGGAAGGAAAAAGTAATAACTGGAGACGAGACATAGGTTTACGGGTTTGACCCGGAAACAAAGCGCCAATCCATGGAGTGGAAAGGAAAAGATGAACCAAGAACGAAGAAATCCCGACTTTGCAAGACAAAAAACAATGTCTTATTGGTCACGTTTTTGACATAAAGGGAATTGTGAATTATGAATATCTAGAGGAAGGTCAAACAATCAATAAGGAAATTAAGAAAAAGGCATCTCCTTATCGTGCAACTGAAAGCTGATGATGGCTTGCGCCATCTATCGGAATAAATATAAACTATTCTCGTTTATTTTTAATTATTCCAGAATTGGCCAAATACCCATTCTTGATTAATCAAGAAAAGCTAACCACGGACGCGTTTCGGGCTGTTGGCCCTCATCAGCGTGGTGCAAGCTGTACCTCAACGACCAAATAAATTGGTCATTAAGGCATCCTGAAAAATCATGAAACGGGTAGTTAAGGCCAGAATTGCGTGAGGACGCTACACAATGTGAAAAAATAGTACAAATGTAACATTGTACTGGGATAAGGTGCATAAATTAAGAAAAAGGCATCTCCTTATCGTGCAACTGAAAGTTGCTGATGGCTTGCGCCATCTATCGGAATAAATATCAACTATTTTTTTTTTTTGGTCGTTGAGGTGCAGCTTGCACCACGCTGATGAGGGCCAACAGCCCGAAACGCGTCCGTGGTCAGCTTTTCTTGATTAATCAAGAATGGGTATTTGGCCAATTCTGGAATAATCAAAAATCAACGAGAATAGTTGATATTTATTCCGATAGATGGCGCAAGCCATCAGCAACTTTCAGTTGCACGATAAGGAGATGCCTTTTTCTTAATTTATGCACCTTATCCCAGTACAATGTTACATTTGTACTATTTTTTCAAATCAATAAGGAGTCTAATTTAAACATTATGAGACGTGTACGTGAATCAATTCGTCTGAAAAGAAGTGAAATGTGGAGTTCCAAAATTGGATTATCCATAATAATAATGCACCACCACACACCGTTAGATCTGTACTGACTTATTTGGCTAAACACGGCATCCAAATACTTCAACAACCTCCCTATTCCCCAGACCTAGCTCCAAATGATTTTTTCTCTTTCCAAAACTCAAAATGGCTCTAAAAGGAAGGAAATTTGACACTAGAGAGTCCATCATAGCGGATTCGAAAAAGGTCTTGAAGGACATCCCGAAAGATGCCTTTTATAAATGTTTTAAATCATGGGAGAAGATATGGAAATTAGGTATAGATGCGGGAGGGGACAATTTTGAAAAATACTAATAAAATTTTTTTAATCATTCTATTTTTTATTTATTTTTGACCAGTCTCATTATTTATTGGACATACCTTGTATACAGGTTAGCTTTTGTTTGAATTTCCCAAAAATGGTGTTTTTACTCATTCCTTATCATCATTTGTAATTTTTTTCTAAGGTAATGTACAGTGCATAGTTCTGATGCATAATTAAAGAGAGAGGCACCTCTTTCGGTACATGAATATCAACCTCCCTCAAATTTGTTATATATATATCGTATTATATTTGTTGTATATATACAATTTTTTGAAAATAGAGCAATCCATAAATAAATCTTTAATTAATAATTAATTATAAAAAACACTTTTTAAAAAGCTTTTATTTAAAATGCACTAAAAATAACAAAATAAATATTTCTGAAGTATTGCTTTTTTTTCTGAAGGTACCATTTAACAAATAAAATAATAGACTTAGAAAGAAAAGCAGTGGGGGATGATAATCATTTATGCAGCAAATAGGTATAAATTTAATGAAAGGCATAATCTTGCTAATCATTTGCTTCATATAAAATCACATCGATCTCAAATTTATTATTATTGTACCCTTGGGAATAAAATTGCACTCATGGAAGAGAGAAGAACAGGGGCACAATAAAAAGTCACCCTGTTTGACATACCTTGACTGTAAATACTATATTTTCACCTGTTCTCTTATGGTTAATATTGTCTGTAACTCCACGGAGAATCCGTACAGGGCAAGATGCCCTAATAAAGCTGTTTTGTTGTTGTTGTTGTATTATTGTACCCCACCGCTTTTATTTCTAAGTCTATTATTTTATTTGTTAAATGGTACCTTCAGAAAAAAAAGCAATACTTCAGAAATATTTATTTTGTTATTTTTAGTGCATTTTAAATAAAAGCTTTTTTTTTTAAGTGTTTTTTATAATTAATTATCCACGCTATTTTTAGTCGTATATATGCCAGTCCAAAAAAAAAAGCCTTATCACTGAGACGACGTTGGCCTTAAATAGCTGCAAGCCTGCTCGTAGCAGATAGGTCAATTCCTCGTGGGAGGTCGGAAGTGACGTAAGCAAAATCCGTTACTAACAGAACTGCGTCTCTTTGCTTTTGGGAACCCTAAATTTATTGAATTATATTACAAAGTTAGAGACACCCAGTGGATTATTGTTAGGGGATAATTGGTACATATAAAATTTGAATTATAATTAAACAATTGATTAAATAGTCAAAAGTAACAGCATACTAATTGAAAAAGGGGAACTATTTAAAAAGGTGTCGTGAAATGTATGGTGGTATATTGTTACACACACACCTATATATATATAATGAATATAAATATATGCGTGATGATATTGGAATAAGATGACTAAATTATAACAGATAAAATTAATATATTTGTTGGCTTTTCTCATTTATTTGCTTGTAATTCCAAGGACGTTTTAGATAGGAATCTGAATATTTGGATTTCTAATTCCTTCCATGTCTTGAACATTTATTGAAAAAATCCTTTCGCAACCTCCAGCATTTTCCGAGTAGATATAATGCAACACATAATATTAAAAAAGAAATATAGATCATGGTTCATTTCCCGCCTTCCCGACCACCCAGAAGTCTGAAAATTAGTACACTTGCATTGTTAATTGGACTGAGCGAGTATTGTGAGTTTCATTATTCTATATGGTCTGGAAGCATATTAAAATTAAATATACAAAATTTGAAAGGAAATTTGGAAATTTGTCCGTTCTTGGCCAACCTGACAACCCAGAAGTCTGAAAATTGGTCAGCTAGCATTGTCATCAGGTTTGAACATGTGCATCAAATTTCATATTTCTAGGTGCCCTATAAGTATATTAAAAATTGATTACAAGATTTGGCGACAGACATCCAGACAGACAGACATGGAGGCAAGTTAAATAAAGCTTTTAAATAAAAAAGTCGAGCAATCTCAATGAAAATGGTACCATTAGAAAGAGCGTAAAAGGTATACCAAGAAAGCTTAGACCAAGAAGGAGAAATCGAAGGAATATCGCTAAAAACGAACGGTTCGCGAGATATTGGCAAAACAAAATAAATGAAATTAAATATACAAAATTTGAAAGGAAATTTGGAAATTTGTCCGTTCTTGGCCAACCTGACAACCCAGAAGTCTGAAAATTGGTCAGCTAGCATTGTCATCAGGTTTGAACATGTGTACCGAATTTCATATTTCTAGGTGCCCTATAAGTATATTAAAAATTGATTACAAGATTTGGTGACAGACATCCAGACAGACAGACAGATAGGCAAGTTAAATAAAAGCTTTTAAAAAGGCATATATTGGATCAAAATATCATTTATTTTACCAATGTTTCAGTTGGCTGAACGCCAACCTTTATCAAGGTAAAATATATTATATTTTGATCCAAAATATGCCTTTTTAATTAAATATACGATGTTGTACATATGAATGTTCTACATAGAAACATCAAGAAAGACTAAGCCTGATGTAACTTCAAAATGGCGTTTAATAAAGTCTACTACCGGAAACAAACGGCGCGGCACCCAGCAAGGTCGAATAACAGATCATTGACAGTGTTCAAGAAGCTAAGAGAAAATAAATATCGAGTAGTGATTGGATACGGGCACCCAAAAAGGTCCGCCCTCTCTGACGTCACCAATAGCATATAAGCTGGGTTCCTTCTGAGCCCACAGGAAGGTGCATAGGAAGGAACCATGCTGAGAGATTAACCAGTGATTCCAGGACTCTCATAGTCCACCTTACCTTCCCGGGTGCTGCCCCCCTCTGACCCGAGGTAACCATGTTCCATGGGTAACTATGCATGTGGTCTTCATTTATCTTCAGGCTGGTGCGCTCCCACTCTAGCCCGTGACTGCATGTTGGACGAGGAGCCCGCTACGTCGTGTTTTCGGCTTCACGCTTTACAACATATATACCCCAAGAAGCAGTTGAAACATGGGTCACCCCGTGAGATGTAACGAGAAACGTCCACGGTGGTAGCCCAACGGGACTCTCCAATAGGATGCACCTGCAGCCGTGCCGAGTCCAGTACTCGGCGCTTGCTCTGGATGATGAGGCAGATAATGGGCGTAACCGATCCCCGCGGGACGACGGTCTACGCTTCCTGCTCCGGTTAATAGCTGGAGCTGGCATTTTCCTGCAGGAGACGCAGGCAGAAGGCCCACAGGTGCTGCGCGTTCAGAAGCGCAAGGGCAGGAGCATCATGGGAGAAGTCTCTGACCGTTGCCCTTAGCCAGCGCTCGGGAGCCAGTAAGTGTGGCAGCCGCAGGAACCTGTTATCGTATCGAAGACGCAGGGACCTTAGGCTGGCGGTAAGGCAGAAGACACGCTAGGGGCGGCCTCTCGTAGGCTAAGAAGTCTATTTCTTCTCGGTTCTCCAGACGAAGAAGCCTGCGGTGTCAGCCATGCTCGGCTGTATACCAGCCAAAAGTAGCCTTTGGCGACGCCGCACAGTGAGGCTTAGATTATCTTCAACCGGAGGATCCGCATTGTTAAGCAGGCCAAAGCCACCCTCGGAAACTGAGTGAGCCAGGAAGCTGGAAGACACGTGATTCGCTCGTACTCTCACGAAGCGCGCTGCGCCTGCAGCCGGTCGATGGTGGTTTTAGGTGGAGCATAGCCATGTAGGTGGTTCAAGATGGGACAATGCTGTTAACCGCGCGGACATGAAAAGGAAACCACCTCGCGATGACTCGCTCCAGCAACCCCATCAGGTGGAAGGCCTGGGAGGTGTTCCGGGCAAAGATTGTGCAGCCCAGGACACTCAGCGCCTCGGACGTCCAAGAGATTTACAGAGGAGAATCCGTTCAATGCTCTCAGGAACCGCACAAGAGCCAGCAGCTCTTGCCGAAGTTGACAGCCACCCTGAATACCATGCGAAACTCTTCGAAGATAAGGGACACGAGCTCAAATTGAGCGTCGTCCCTGATGAAGAGTACGATGTCATCCGCATTGGCGACCACGCATCCGCGGACCAAGATCCTCTCGAGGCGACTTAGAAGAAGCCCAATACCGATGCTGAAGAGGGCGGCGCTAAAGCGGTAGCCCTGCATCACCCCGTTCAGAAGCGGGAAGGCCTTGATTTAAACATCTCCGACCCGGGTGAAGGCGTTTGCTTCCCGTAGAGGACAGAAACTTATCCCAGGAAGGCAAATGATAAGCCCAGTTTCTCCAACATGGAGAATAGGTAGCTCCTGTTCAAGATGTCGAACGCCGACTTCAAGTCTAGAGATATAACAGCTATCGGCGCGTCATGTCTTGCTGCCGAGGCGACTTTGTCGGACATTCATGCAAGGTTGCAAGAGGATGATCGTCCTGAAACGGAATAGCTCTGACACTCGAGCACAAGGTCGGGCAGATGACGGCTCGGACAGCCCATGAACACGCCGCTGAGGTTCCTCTAATCTGCTGGGAGGCTGATTAGACGAAAATATTGTAGACCCGGACCACCGTGCAATTTCGCCAACAGGATGGCCTTGCTACGCCTTGAAGTCCCGCGGAATTGAGAATCCTTGAAGACTTGCTAAAGAACTTCGGCGAAGAAATCTTCAAAGGCTTTGACAAACTCGCAGGGTAATCCGTCCCACACCCGGAGGCGCAGTCGTTTGGCAGGCGGTTGATGACTGCCATTATCTGGTCGCGCGAGATGGCGAGAAAGAACTGGCCCAATCGTCGAACTCTAGTGGGGTCACTTCAGATAGGAAGTCGACAATCGCTTCTGCCAAACTTGTAGCCTGGGCGATTTGACTGCTTTAGCGCTTCAGAAGGAAACGCCTAAGCTGGCTCCCGGGAATTTCTCTGCCGTCGTTGAAGATAGAAGGAGAGCGATATATGGCTCGAAAGAAAGGGTGGTCGGAGCGGGCAGTGTATGTCAGCAAGTGGTTTGCTCTTTCGATGTATCCACCGCCGGACTTGGCGTAGGGAAGGCGCGAGTGATTGTATCTCCGCGACCAGATCTGCCTTGATCCCATAACATTAGAAGTAAAGAGTTTTCTAGATCTTATGATATTTCTTCGATCAATGTTTCCATTCGATCGACAAACAGGTCTAACAGCAGCAGCTTTCCTATGCAGGAACGTCTTGTAGGAGCGCTGGCTTTCCTACTTGGATCAGGACGGCATGGTGGTTCGAGTAGGCATAGTCATAGATTTGGTAGTGAGTGACGCGGTCGCAGAGCCTCATAGAATTAGGATTCTGTCCAGGAGACGCGCTTCGACCCGGCTTCCAATAGTCGCGACCCTGGTGTGCTCCAGCGCAGCTTCGAAAAAGGTGGCAGCGTCGACTAGGTCGGCTTGGTCCTGTATCTCCGCGAAGGCTTCTGTCGAACCCGGCTAAGACCTTAGGTGACTCCTCAGAGATGTTCAAGCCACCGATGATCTACGCACTTTTTCATACGCCATAGTTGCGATCATCTTTAGCCTGCGGCATCGCTCTCCAGAAGCATTAGATACGTGACCGTTGACGCACGTCATGGAGACCCCCCGGACGGTGAGGTCGATGCTAGTACCTTTTCAGGCCATAGGATCTGCTGCCGATGAACAACGACTCCAGGGGCGAAGACTCAGGCATGGTCTAATGGTCGTTGCGGGTGCAACGACAGCGCTGTAGCCCTGGCAGTGGTCCCTACATTGTCCAGGAAGGTGACGTTGGTCTCTGAAGAGTGGTGATGCCGCGTACGTTCAAGGTCGCAACACGGGAGTTTTTTAGGCTGTCAAGCATAGTTTCGAGCGCGTGGTAGCTTCTTGTACACGGTGCTGCTGGTCTCCCTGTAAAAGCCATAAGCGCCGTGGCCAAAGTGTCGATGGCCTGTTTCTGTTGTATGTTCGATTGGGCAAAAAACTAGTCCATCGAGCCATTATTAGCGAAGGCTTGGAGGAGTTGTTCTCTCTACATCCTCAACAAATGAAACTTTTCGTTTTTAATGAGAGTATCCATTTATTTCTGGGCCAAAGTCCGCTTATCTTGGGATGGAGAAAGTTATTGGGTTTGAGCTGATTAGCTGGATTTCGCAGCTGCTGGTGGGGTTCGAGGTTTCCCCGGATTGCTCCAAAAATTCGGGTACGCAACAGGCGGCCGCTAGGGAAAAGCAGCTTTTTATCTGTCATAGCAGTCTTTTGAGGTCAGTTGACTATCTTGTGCCTTTGCCAATGGCAGAGGGAACAGCGGATCCGGTAACTCATGTATACTGGCGTGATTATTTCCTTGACCTTGATATTCAGCCGGGCAGGAATCTGGGAGCGCCTAACTCTTTCGTGCAGAGTAATAAAGGGTTCCCGACGAGCGTCAACCCATCAGGAATTATCTAGCTCCATTATTTGATGGACAATGGAAGTAACTCGACCGTAGGATTTGAGCGCCGTGATCAGGCCAGCGTCTGTTACAAAGAACAGTACGTTGCCCAAGGCGATACGTTCTTCCTTCTTCCTCAGGGAAAAAGCTCGCATATTGGCGTATTCAATGTACAAGCCATTCTCGATAAGCCTCTCAGCGAGCTGCCCACTGGAGAGGCTGACTAGGATATGCCCCTCGATCTTGCTCAATTAATAGGCGCATCATTTCCCAAATTGCCTCCAGCGCCATCAAGTACTGCTCCTGGATAAATTCTGGAGAATTTAAGGTAGACATATTGGTCTTTCTGACTGACCGCCATGTACAGAGTTGGTGCACCGCTGCACTTGAGGCTTGCTCGCAGAGGAGACAACAGTAGGCTTGGTAGCTGCAGGCTGGACGCGGCCTCTTTTGCTCTGCCACCTCTTCGGAGGGCCTCCGGGTTTTCGCTCATGGCTAACACGAATTAAGTCATTGTTTTATTCCTCAATCGGGAGTTGTTTACTTTGGTTGAAGAGGTCATACCAACTCGTCAAAGGTTTGCCTGTTCCATGCTGAGGTTATTTTGTTACCGCAATAACTGCTGGGGTTTGAGGGTCGCTGAAGGTATCAGCAGTGAGAGATGGTGAGTGGCTTTCATCCAATATCATTGATATTTGATCTCAAAATAAGAAATAATTGGCTGTAAGAAAGGGGGTTAAAACATTTCTTTCAATTTTGAAGCGATGCAATCTTTCGAGCGTACAAGCTCTTCAACAGGCTTTAGAAATATTACACGTGCGTCGTTCCCCGAAAAAAATTGTAACGCAGGATGGCCCAAGTAATGGAACGGAGCACATTCACGGTGGGGTCCACCGCGCAGCTAGCTCTCCAACAGAATGCTCCTGCAGCCATGACGAGTCCAGTTCCAGGCGCGCGCGCGGGGGCTGGTGAGGCAGGTAATTGGCGTCGCCGAATCTCCACCTCGTGCTTCGAATGATAGCAGAAGATGGGTCTTCTTGCAGGAAATATTGTCGGAAAACTCCTTGATGTTGCGAGTCCATGAGCGCAGCCCGCATTAAGCGCACAAGGGAAGAGGTTCAATCGGAGAAGTCTCCTACAGTCGCCTGTAGCCAGCGCTCGGTGGCCTCCCAGAGACTAAAAAGTCTCCTTCTCCTCGGTGAAGAGGTATTGGCCCTACGGGCCGCGGGTAAAGGAGACCACCTCGCGATGGCTCGTTCCAGCAGCACCATCAAGTGGGAGACCTGAGAGGCGAAGGCGAAATCGTACAGCCCAGGACGGTCAGGAGAATCCGTCCGGTGCTTCCAGGAATTACACCAGAGCCCGCGGCTCTTGTCGCAGTTGACAGCCGGAGGTCATGCGGAACTCTTTGAAAATCAGGGGGATGACCTAAAACTGAGCACTTCCTGTTTAAGAGTACGATATCATCTGCATAGGCGGCCATGCACTCGCGGCCCAAAATTCTCTAGAGACGGCGTATCAGAGGCCCAACTCCGAGGCTGAAGAGGGCGTCGCTGAGGTGGCTGCCTAGTCACACCACGTTTTGGTGTATAATCTCCGACCCGGATGGCGAATCTTCTTTTCCGTAGAGGACAGCAACCCACCCGAACG
This sequence comes from Cordylochernes scorpioides, assembly GCA_030710605.1. NCBI lineage: Eukaryota > Metazoa > Arthropoda > Arachnida > Pseudoscorpiones > Chernetidae > Cordylochernes > Cordylochernes scorpioides. The sequence continues at coordinate 76,682,890 of CP092874.1, forward strand.
AGGCAGATGGTAGGCCCATTTTTTCCAATAGATCTAATAGGTAGCTCCTGTTCAGGCTGTCGAACGCCGACTTCAGTTATAGAGAGAGGATAGTCAACGGCGTGTCATGTCTCGACGCACAGGCGACTTTGTCGGTCACTCGCGCTATGTTCCAGGATGATGGCCGTCCCGGAGCGACATAGGGCTGACACTCAGGCACAAGGTCTGGCAGATAACGGCGCTGACAACCCATTAGCACGCCGCTGAGGATTCTGTAGTGGGTCGTTGAGAGGAGGATGGGCCGAAGTTCCTGTAGACCTGAACAACCGTGCAGCTTCGGTAGCAGAATGACTTTTCTGAGACTCGGATATGGGTCAAGTACCCGCGGAGCCGAGAATTTGAATGAATCTTCAAAGGCCTTGATAAACTCGGAGGGTAATTCGTCCCATCCCGAGGCACGACTGCTTGGCAGGCGGTGAATAGCTGCCGCTATCTGGTCGCGGAAGATGTCGAAGAGAAAAAAACTGGTTGTTTTCGACGAACTCCAAAGGGCTCACCTCACTGAGGGAATCGGCGATGGCTTCAGCCAAGGGAGGAGCGACTGATGAAGAGTCCCATCAGGAAACGCCTCAGTTGTTTCACGGATATAGTGTTTCCGTCGTCGTCGGTGTAGGTGGGAAGAGACATATGTCTGGCTCGGAGGAAAGGGTGGTCGGAGCGGGCAGCGTAAGTCAGCAAGTGGTTTGCTCTCTCGATGTATCCACCACCGGACTCGGCGACGGCAAACGTGAGGGACCGTATCTCCGTGGCCAGATCTGTCTTGATCTAGGATCCATTGTCATAATAACATCGGGGTTCAGTATTTGCTAGGTATTCAAGTTTTTCTTCGATGAAGGTTTACATTTTATCGACGAACGGGCCTGACCGTAGCAGCGTGCCGATGCAGGGAATTCTTGTAGAAGCTAGATA
>CP092874.1:76683937-76701590 GCA_030710605.1 Cordylochernes scorpioides
TTGCACTTGGATCAGGACGGCACGGTGGTCGGAATAGGCATAATCAATAAATTGGTAACGGGTGATGCGGTCGCAGAAGGCTGATGGAAGTAGGATTCTGTCCAGGCGCCCCACGTAGACCTGATTTCCAATGATGGTGACCCTAGTTCTTCAATGCAACATCAAAGATGGTGGCGACAGCGACTAGGTCGGCCTGGTCCAGGAGCTCTGCGAGAGCTTCTACTGAACCAGAATTCAGATCCTTAGTTTTCACATGTCAAAGCTGCGATGATGGAGCTGGTTGCACCGCTTTTCAGGAGCATGAGAGATTTGAGCGTAGGTGCTCTTTATGAAATATTCCCGGACGGTGAGTTCGATGACAGAAATCTTGCTTGGCCATAAGATTTAGTACCGGGGGAAAACGACCAGGCTCTAAAACACAGGCGAGGCCTGATCCCACCCTGGAAGTTTATTTGGGCTGTCGATCCCAGATGGGCGCGCGAAAGTTTCTTGCACAGGGTGTTACTGGTGTCCCCTGTCAGAGGCCATTAGCATCGTGGCTAAGGTGAAGATGGCTTGTCTCTGCTGGACGTTGGATTTTGCCAACGTTTGTTCATCAATCCATTGTTGGTGAATGCTTGGAGAAAATATTATCTCACCAGCCCCAACTGCTGAACGCTAGTGATGGACGCAGCTGCCTTTTTGTTCCTCATTATATCATCCATATGTTTCAGAACTAATGTAAGAAAGTCCATCATTGATGGAGACTATTGAGAACCGCTTTACAGTTCGGGCGGAGAAGGATCCGAATTGACAACTTTATTTGTCATAGCTGTGTCGCTGGGAGACGCGCAACAGGAGCATCCACAGGGAGCAACAGCTTGTTCTCCTGCAGTGCAATCTTGCGAATACAAATTGTTCGTTGTGTTTCTGCTTATAGTACTTCGAACATTTGATGCCATAGGTCACAAAAACATGGATAACCACTTAATTAGCCTCGAATTTCATCCGGGCAGGGATCTAGGAGCGCTTTACTCCGATACGGGCATCAGTACAGCAGGTGTTTTCGTTCATTAGTGGCGAACATTTCCAGCGACTTGGCTAATTTAATCCACTAGACCTCTACAACTATTTTATTTAAAAGGAATAACGCTCCATCTATACGTAATAAATAAAACCACTAAGAACGAAAATTTCTTCTACAAATAAAGTTAACTTTTTTCTGTCCCTACTGCGATGAAACGTAGTGGAAAGGCATGACTCATCAGTGTAGAACCCTCCTGGCGGTTTCGCCTATTCAATCCACCAGACGGCCTCATTTAAAGCTCCAATACTGATTGTACGATTCTTCTTATATGTGTGACAATGAATGGAATCGCACTATTTTTCATCGCATTGAGGACCATTGTAACAAAAACTGCCATGCTAAGGGTTTTTACAACTTTGTTATGTTCATTCGGCTTATTTATTCAGCACTTCAAGTTCCATTTTTGGTCATGGTATTAAACTATGGAAATATGACTCTGTAACCATAATAATTTCGCAAATAGTTTTGCTAAGAACATATAAAGAAATGAAAACATTAAGACGCGAATGTTTCTTTTAACAAATCAAACTTCTACTGTCCTTACTGCGATGAAAAGATTTATTAGGAGGGCTTGGCTCATCAGTGGTAAACCCTCCCAGCAGTTTCGCTAATTTAATCTACCAGACCAGGGGTGGCGAACCTTTTTATATTAGAAGGCCAATTTTCATTTTACCATTTTTGAGAAGGCCGCATCCATATACGTATATATATATATATATCCATGTATATATAAATATATGTACGATTTAATTAAAGGGATTTATATACAAAATTAAAATACATAATTTTCTTTGCAATTAAATAGTTTATTTTCTCAAAATTATATATAATAAATTCCAAAAAAATTGACATTTAATTTTACAATCCAGAAAATATAATGGGATTTCTGTGGTTGTTTATTGGATGACAAAAAAGAAATATTTGGTTCAATTGACGTGGTACGTAATTTAAGTTGATCTTCCAAATGAACATTACTTATTTGACTTCTTAGGCGGGTTTTAATTTGAGTCATGTATGAAAATGTTGCCTCGCAGCAATATGTACTTCCAAAACATGAAAGAATTCTTCGTGCGTGTTGTCTTAGACGAGGATAAATAACTGCAGTCTTCCATATTTCAATAGGATCTTTTTTTTAATCGAATTGTGATTTAAAGATATTATCTTCTCCTATCTCAAATAATTCCATTTGATATTCTTTGGGCGCTACGTCGATATCAACAAGGTGTGGTTCGAAAGTTAATTTAAGTGCGAGAACATGTTTTTCAAAATCTGAGAACCTTTTATTATATTCTTCAATTAATATATCCAGAACAGAAACATATCCATCCAAATGTCGATGGGGAATAATTTTGTTCCATCATAATTTCCGATAACTGTGGGAAATGTTCTTTAGAAATTTCTAATCGACCTAGCAAGGATTTAAAGAATAAAAGTTTTTTTCGAAAAGCTTGAATTTTTGCCACATATCGTATATATATTTAGTTTTTCCCTGCAAGTTTAAATTCAATTCATTTTGCTTCATTGTCATGTCACATAAAAAGGCAGCATTTCTACAAAATTCTTTATCTGATAAATCGCAATATTTCTTTTGTTCTTCAAAAAAATTAATTATTTGTTGACACAGGGTGAATATTTTTTAGCAAAACTTGTCCTCTTGATAACCAACGTATTTTGCTATGATATGGTAAGTCTCCATTGAATGTGTCATTATCTGACATTATTATATCTCGAAATTGACGATGACGCATTGAATTTGATCGAATAAAATTTACAATACCATAATTTTTTCTAAAGTATCGTTCAAACTAGCCGACTTAGCACATAGGTTTTGTTGATGCAAAATACAATGAGAAGAAATCAAGTTTTCTAAATTAGCATATTCTTTTTTTAATAACGAAATGAAACCTTCTCGCTTTCTACCATGGCTGGTGCACCATCGGTACACACACTTACTAAATTATTTATATTTAACCCTGCTTCGCAAATTTTTATTTTGAAGTTCTCCAAGATGTCTATTTCTCGTGTCCTGTCTGAAAGTGTTCCTAATGCAAGCAACTCTTCAAAACATCGAAAATCCTCAGTAATAGCTCGAATAAAAAATGGAACCTGTGCTGAATCGGTATTGTCTGTGGATTCATCCAATGCTATGGAGAAATATATATTTTCTTCTTTAATAATCTTTTGTGTGTGTTGCAGAACTGTTGTTTTATATTTGTAGCTAATTCGTGTTGTCGTTCGGTGATGGTTCCTCTTGAAAGAGGTAATTGCTTGTATTTATCTACTTTTTCTGGATGTAAGCATTTGACCACTTCCACAATACATTCTTTTATCATTTCAACGTCGCTAAATGGTTTTCTCCGTTTTCCAAGAATGTACGCTACTTTGTATGTTGCTTCCGTGGCATTATTATTTTGTTGAAAGAACTTATTGAAAGTTTTTTGCCGGTGAAGCTTTTCATTTTTAATTTGTTGTAATATAGTTTTACGTGCTTCTCCTTCAAGAATTGCATATTTATGACTCGAATGAGTCATGTAATGTTGTTTAGCATTATACTTTTCAATTGTAGTTATAACTGTACTACATAAAAACAAACCATTTTATCTTTGAAACTAATTAAAAAGTATTGCAATTCCCATTCTTCATTAAATAATCGATTCTCGTCCTTAAGAGTCCTTTTTTGTTTTAAGACATGATTCTAAAATTAAAAAATATATGAAAATTTATACATAAAAAAGACCATGCCGCACATAAAATTGTATTTTGAAAATACGTGAGAAATGGATTGAAATCAAAATCCACATTTTTTTACATAAGTTTACTTTCACAGAAAATTAATTATATTAATAATTGTTCAACTGATAATTTTTTTTAAATTATGCAATGATTATTAAAATTTAAAATTAATTTACCCGTATTTTACTACAATACAATAGAAAACATTGTTCGATGTTTGTAATATGTATTATCTTATAACTTACCTTATTCCAAAAATAAACAACCATTTAGTAAAGTTGATACAGTTACACACCGGCAATTACGTTGCCTCGACGTTACTTGGTTGTTACGTTTACTTTTAGTACTAGTGTTGACCGCAAATCGGCGCTGCCGATATAGTGGTGTAGTTAGGAACTTCATTTTTAGCACGACAGTTGAATTACCCTTAGAAATTTACATACTTACATTTACTATATTATATAATATATGACATTCGTATTAGATATTTTCAATAAAATACTGAGAGTAATTGAAAACTGCGAAACAAAAATTATAATTTTGAATTTATGAAAAGGCCACAACTTGGGCAAGAAAAGGCCGCACGTTCGCCACCCCTGTACCAGACCGTTTCTTTAGAGCTCTAATACTTTATGAACGTTATGTGAAAAGAAAAATTCGCGTCTTAATGTCTTCATTTGTTATATATAGATAGTGCGTTATATATTGCTTTATATAAAGAAATGTAGAACGAAATTTGGTAATTATACCGCAAATGTTTCTTTTGAACGAAAAATCGAAATTTATTTTAAGGAGAAATAACGATTATTTTTAACCGTAGGGATGAAGTATGATAGGATGAATTGTGAAGAATAATGATAAACGGAAAAATAAAGTATCCAGGGATGGAAATCATATTGTATTAAAAAAAAATTGCGTTGAAGGATTTCATCTTCAATATTGTTACACAAGAAGAATGACCGGCTTCGCCCGAGAAATCCCCCGAGTGAAGTATCCTTCATACTGAAAGTACATCAATAATAAATAGTAAAAGTGCCATAGAATATCAATACAGAAGAGACACATAAACTACAGGAAAAAAGTGTGTAATGGCAAAAATTGTATTATATTAGTGTTTAGGTATTTGATTTAATTATTTTTTGCAATCCATTTAGTTGTTTCAAAATTAATATAGTTTAAATAGACGGCAGCTTTTCCACCAAACCCCCATTAACCTTTGAGATTGCCTGCGTTGAGTGACTGACTGTAAAGAATCCTGACTGCGATGCCCATCTTCTCAGTAAGAATTTTAAAAAATAGGTTTATAAAAAAAATTAATCCAAAATACTGGCATGTAAATATTTTTCTGTAAAAAAAATAAAAGAGCATATGGAAATATTAGGCAAACATATGTGTTCGCTAATGATTGCGACTGCATTTTAAACGATTTTTAAAAGATATTTAAACAAATAAAGGCCAGAACAAAAATTAATAAAATATATGAAATCCATTATTTACATACATTCACAAAAGCAAACGATGACAGAATTGATGACTCTGATACTTGTATATTTCAATAATAATAATATAAATGAGTTTTAAAAATTGTAAAAATAAAAAAATGCATCAGCCGGGAATTGAACCCGGGCCGCTCGCGTGGCAGGCGAGCATTCTACCACTGAACCACCGATGATTATAAGAAATGGCCATATTTGGGTATTTATTCCATTCACAAAAGCAAACGATGACAGAATTGATTGATGACTCTGATACTTGTATATTTTAATGGTGTTGCAACTTTGTAGAGTTATCCACTTTGATTCCCTCCTTCTTTGTGTCATACACGTTTCACGAAGCGGGTTTCCATATTCAAGGTAAAATAAGAAAGTGGATAATAAATAAATTACCTTTTAAAGTTACTAAGTTTATTTGTTGACTTACTTGTAGTTGGCGATTTTCAGTCTTCTCGTCCATGGCTCCTATATCAAAAATAAATAATCAAGATATAAACAATAAAAATGGTGGTGCTTATCTCCATGGTTAAACCAATTCCTGGAGTCCACTCCTCTCCAATTTTGCGATGGTAGTTATAGGCCTGGAAAATGGTCCTCTATTGTCAGTTCTGAGCATGATAAGAAATGTTCCGGAGAACCTTCCGCACTATTACCTTTCAAGCAGTTATTGAAGTTTTTTTGTCCATTTTGAAATTTTAAGGTTTTAATATGGCCACTTCTTAGTCTTGCTAAAGCTGTTTGTTGATTTATATTGAGATATTGAGTAAATAACAATGATACAAATAAATATAGCACATAATATGTTTAAAATAAATTTTAAATATCATAAATTATTTTGAATAAATAGAGGGGGCATCAAACATGATGTAACAATATACAGAGTGCAATATGTAAATTGTTTATTAGCTATATGTCGACTTTAACACTCTTTTCTATCTCCCATAAAATTTCCCTTGTAAAAACTCTCACCAAGCGTGCCTTCACACATTGCTCCACTGATAAACTTGAATATATAGAATTGAACACTATCCAGGAAGAATTAATATCGAATGGATATACAAAGTAATTCATCAAAAAACATTCATATAAAATTAATAGCTTTCATAGTAAAAAAAGAATTGAAAAATAAATGTATAATGCCATATGGAGCAGGAGCTGAGAAAATAGCTCATATTTAAAAAAATTCTGGAATACTCACTGTTTTCAAAAATGCACCATCTTTAAAGACTATAGTCCGAAATACAATTACAAAGCAGAAAGTGGAGATAGGGAACACAAAGGACGTTGTGTATAGGATCCCATGTAAAAGCTGCAATGTATCCTACATTGGAGAGACAGGCCGTTTCCTTGGGACAAGACTCCAAGAACACAAATCTTTTTGGAAGTATGCAAAGGAAAGGTTTGCCATGGTGGAGCATGGTCTCCGATCGGGACATCAGCCAGATTGGGAAAATACTTCCACTATTTACAGGGGCATCCAGAACTCGCACCAGAGGAAGTTCCTGGAGGCCATAGCATCAATGAAGGACCCTGCTAGTGTAAATAGATACGAAGAAATCCCTGAACCTTATTTGTCCTCTTTTAACTTAACTTAACTTAACTTTTTTTTTTTTTTTCTAATAATCGCAGTCAACTTAATTTGTTTCTTATTTTTATTTCCTTAAATTTTGTTTCAAAAACATTATAAAATACTGCATTACTAAAAAGCCTTTAATTTTAAAAATATTTTATTATATTATTATTATTTTATTTTTTATCATTATCAATAATTATTTTTGACCAATGACAAATTTGTTTCCATATGATGTACAATAATTTGTAAATTAAATTCACTGTGCAATAAATTGATAAAGAGGGAGCAATCTCTCGAAATATTTTAAGAAAAAAAATTTTTTTTTCTTTACAGATCCAGGTACGCCCTTTTATATACTCTTTTCAAAATTAATTCAAAATTTAACAATTAGGTTGTTTTTTTTTTTTTGGAAAAGCGAACTTTCGAGAAACGACATTTTTCTACTGGCTTAAATGATTATAATAAACAATGGAATGCACACGCCAAATCGTGAAGCGTTCTAACACCAACAATGGCACACCAAATCGTGAAGCGTTCTAACACCAACAATGGCACGCCAAATCGTGAAGCGTTCTAACACCAACAATGGCACGCCAAATCGTGAAGCGTTCTAACAGCAACAATGACACGCCAAAGCGTGAAGCGTTCTAACAGCAAAAAGGCACTCTAAAGCGTGAAGCGTTCTACTGACTTAAAAATGTCAAGAAGAGAAATACAAACTGTTTGTAAAAACAAATTTTCACCTGCACACGTTTTTTAAAAGATTTTATTCAGCTTGCCTCCATGTCTGTCCATAAATCTTATATCGTTTTTAGTATACTTCTAGAGCATGTAGAAATCTCAAATTTTGTGCACTTATTAGAACCGATGACAATGCAAGTTGACAAATTTTCAGACTTCGCGGTTGTCAGAATGACCAGAAACAGACAAAATTTCAATTGCCTTTTAAAATTTTAAATTTAATTTTAATATGCTTCCAGATCACATAGAAGTACGAAACTTTTAATACTCACCCAATCCAATGAAAAATGCAAGTGTACATATTTTCAGACTTCTGGGTGGTCGGAGTGGCCAGGAATGAACAAATTTCTCTATTTCTTTTAAAGTCTTATGTTATTTACCAACAGTTTGTATTTCTTCACTTGATATTTTTAAGCTAGTACAAGAATGTGGTTGCTCGAGAGATCGCTTTTCCAATAAAAAAAGATGGGTAATAGATGTGAATCTCCTGTATATGCATTAAATAAGGCAAAAGGTTTCTGGAAACGAGTTTCTTTTCCTTTTTTTTAAATTGTAATCCCAAGCTTTCGGGCATTACCGCTCTTCTGAAGGAGTACAAAAAGCGTTTCATTATTGTTCTTTGTTGTACTCCAGCAGATCCCCGAAAGCTTGGAATTGCAATAAAAATGAAAAAAAAACTCATCTCCAGAAACACCTGTTGCCTTATTGAATTATAAAATATCCCATTGTTAAATTTTTAACTAAATTTTTGAATAACTGGACTCTAGCAGTTACTGTGGCAAAGAAACCGAGGACTCGAGACACCTACTGCTGGAATGTCCATTCTTCTTTAGCGCTAGACAACAGACAGTAAACAATGTTGTATATCTGTATGGATTTGTAAAAACTATAGATAATTTTCACAGATTTAATCATTTTTGTAAATATATTTATGATTATCTTTCTAACCTGGAAGGATTACGTTCCTAATATATCTTTTTGCTTCTCTTTTTTTAATTATATAATATGTTTCTAACTGTTTCTGTTAAAAATGTGAATCGACACGATTATCCCTAGCCGGGATATCGCGTTTTGTATGTTGAAATAAAATAAACATTTAATAATTTTACTTAATGGATAACACTTTTTTTTTTTTAAATTCACATTCTGAATTCTCATTAATTTTATATTTCTCTATAATTTGCCATATGCGACACTGAAGAAGTTAGGGTAAGGTAGGAACAAGGCGGTGTAGCTAAAGGTGAAGAGGATGGAAGGGAGCGATGTAAATATAGCCAAGGGCACTCTCAGACCCTGAGGTGTTCTACCCTGAACAGAGAGAGCACTCAGCTACCCGCACTTGACGTTAATGAAGGAGAGGGTGTCCTCTGAGTTCAATTCCAAGGATGCTTTGTGTGAAACCACCGCGTTCACAACGTTTTCTTTCATCAATATTCTCAAAAAATTTCTAAGCAACACGCGTACGTGGTTGGATTATAATGATTTATCAAGAAAATAGGTTGATAAATATTAAGAACTGACCCTAAATTAACGTTTGATTTATATTTATTCTTCTAAAAAAATATTTATCCACGAAAGTGTTTTTTATATACAGTTAAACCTATCTATAGCGCCCCCTCTTGGGACTCACAAAAATAGAGTGCTATAAACAGGTCACTTTTAATGTGAAATGTTTATATTTTAATGTTTAAAATCGGGGCGCTATAGAGAGGAAGGCGCTATTTAGAGGGGGCGCTATATACAGGTTTAACTATATATATATATTAAAAATAAAGAAAGCATATCCTGACCACGAGCACATGTGCTTTTTCAGGATATGCTTTCTTTATTTTTAATATCAACACCTGACCCACTTTTTTTTTTTCTATTGTTTTTTTCATATATCCTTCCTTCCTTATATCTATAAAAATGAAATCCAAAATCGATGTTTGTTATCGCGTTGCGCAAAATCTACAGAATCAATCATTATGAAATTTCGCATGTAGGTAGCTGTACATTTCGTTTAACATATAGGCTATTCAAAAAACTAAAAAGGTTAATGAGCTTTTTTTAAAATATAAAACAAAAAAGCGTTAGTTCCAGCCTTTTACCGCTTGGGCGCAGCACTGGTCGCGACGATAAATGAATTTGATTGGTTAATAATTTACACGTGGTTTGTTTACACGATGAATGTTAGTTTGTTTACACGATGAATGTTTTTAAAAGGTATGATTATCCAATCGCCGTGAAACTTTAGGAGGTTATTTACTATACTACTGGGAAGGTTTCTGGTTTGAATTTGATTTGAAATAAATATTCTTTGCAATTTTATTTGCAAATTTTCTACTTTCACTCGCAAGCAGCGCCTCTTGCGGCGTCTGGTGAAATTATATTTATAAATTGTAACAATGCTTAAAATGTGTTCCAAGTATAATAAATTTAATTTAAGAATATAGTAATATAATATTCCGATGACGTAAAAAACTTGGCATTTCAATATTAATATATATTTAAAGAAAATATTGTAACGTTTTTGTGTTAAATGTTAAAATATATTTTTACATTGTTAATTTTTTGTTGTTGTTTTATAATAATGAAGATGCAAATTACATTGTTGTGTGTGTGTGTGTGTTGTTGTTTATTATCATTTTTTTATATAAAAAAAATTACATTGTATGTGATGATGATAACAAAAATGAATTTTTAAATTAATATATATAATTCATTGAGAAAAAAAGAAATAATTAATTATCAAATTCACAAAAGTGACAATATCTTATTTAAAATATAATAAATGTTTTCAAAAAATTATGTGTTTCAAAAATATATTTAAACGCATATAACAATATTTATATTTATATACGTTTATAAATCTATACATAGGTGGATTGGATGTTTCTAGAATCGTTTTAACAAATTTTCTTCAGGCAAAATTTTACTCGGTTAAAAACCGGGCGAAGCCAGGAACATATACGTATATATGTTTATATAAAAGGGCGTACCTCGAAATATTTTGAGAAAAAAAATTGTTTTTTTTTCTTTACAGATCTAGGTACGCCTTTTTATATAATCTTAATTAATGGATCGCCTTTTGACTCAATATATATATATATATGTGTTTGTCGGCTATGCATGCCCTCAATATATAACTAATCTCGCTGAAATTTTAACAGGACAGAGAGTTAAATCTGGAAGAGCTTTTTGTCGCACTTTTAACCAAGAAAAATTATAATTAACCAAGTACTGAGCAACAATTATTTTTTACAATGCACTAGCGCGCCATTTGTTATTAAATTACAAAACTATTCTAGACGCGTAATATTCTTTTAAAATAAAACAATTTCTATTTAAAATCTAAATAAACAATTATTTTTTAGTCAGAAATGATTATGACAATATTGTTTTATCATGCTTGATTGACATAAACAAAATTCTTTAGGGGAATATTCACTAAAGCAGACCACGGTCAAAGCCAGATAATAATTTTTAGTAGGCAGGAACAAAATTCTACCAGCGAAACACATCAATCGAGCAGAAGACACACGAAGCCAGGTCATCTCTATATATAAAACTAGACGAATGACCCGGGCAACGCCCGGGTTTACATGATTAAATGTATTATTCAAACACATTAAACATGTGCCCGTTGGCTGCCAGCGAGTAAATGTCTGCGCCCGTTGACTCCCGGCGAGCAAGTGACTGCTCCCGTCGGCTGCCGGCGAGCAAGTGGCTTCCCGGCGCATGCGCGCGCACAGGGAAGCCACGTGCTCGCAGGCGGCCAATGGGCGCGCCCCGCCATCAGATCCACCGCGTTCTAGAGGGCTCTGCTCGTGAGCTATTTAGAATAATTTGAATATATAGTTTTAATAATTGATTTATATATTTTTTAAAATAGCCTATCGTCATCCTCGTTATTTTTTACCTATGTATTGAAATTTTGGTTTGAATTAGTGAACTACTGCGAATTTGTATACCGGACATACAGACCAACCAACCAACAGACAAACATACAAACATTCATTTTTATATATATAGAGATATCGTTTCTCGGCCTTTTGGATAAGGTCATGTAGTATATCTCTAGATACCTCTACTTATATATATCTTTTTAAAAATATATTCAGTAGAGAGAGAGGATATGTTTGCTCGAAAAATATATTTTATATATTATATAAATATATAATGTAACGAATTTTATTAACATTACTATCATAATATTCTGTGTGATTCGGAATATTATTATTTCCATTGCAGTAAGGGCAGTAGAAATTGTTTAATTTTAAAAAGAATCTTACGCCTTTAAAATAGTTTCGAATTTTGAATATTCGTTAGGCAAACTTTCACTCGGATAAAACCCGGGCGAAGCCGGGTACACATCCGCTAGTTTATATATATTTAAAATAAATACCTGACCAAAAGCACATATGATTTTTAGATGGAAGAGCGTCATCTGGTGGAACAGAAATCAACTAAACATTGATTTAAACTGTTCCCTGATATTTGGCCAACCCAATTTCTTGATAAATCAAGAAAAGCCATCCACGAATGCATTTCGCGCTGTTGGCGGTCGTCAGCGTGGAGTAGGCTGAACCATATAAAACTTCTACTGTCCTTACTGCGATGAAAAATAAAAATATTGGGAGGGCTTGGTTCATCATTGGTGAACTCTCCCAGCGGTTTCACCAATTTAATCTACCAGAACTCTACAATTATCCACCGTTAAATAGTTTTGGCTTGGAATATGTTACTGATTGAAGCTATATATACAGTAGACAATTTAATAATTTAAAATATTTCATTGATACTTGGTAATTTTTTGCAAAAATGTAAAATTTACAGTTGATGCTTTAGGTGTTCGGGGCGTCTCAACTTTCCCAGGGTTCTTTCGTTCAAAAGTTGCATGCGAATACTTTTCTGTAATAATTTAACGGAGCGTTTGTACTCCATGTTAGGAGCGGCTGCACATGGCGTCTCTTCCTCATGTCAGAGGCGGCCATTTCTTTTGGAGCTAAGTCGGCCTGCAACTGAGTAGTGCTCCCAATCTTAATGACAAAGGCAGACGCATTCTACTTCACCTAGCGTGGAGATAAGAAAGATGAAGAAGGTTACTAATTACTAATTAGGAAGTATTCAGACTATATAAGCATTTTCATTATCACAGGATTGTAGATTTCAACAAATTACAAAAATAATATAACGTCGTAACTCTTTTTTATTTGCTTGAATAAAGAAAGCTTTCGGGCAAGCCCTTCTATAGCTAATTAAAACATCAACACCAAATTATGGGCTGAGGAGACATTGAACAAACTTCTCTTCACCTTATTTACAACCGTCTGAACTATGCAGAAGTGAGACATCGATTGTTCTCTGATTTAAATAATTTAACTCTCTCAAATCAGCCACTTTGTATATATATACATTTTATGAACTCTGTCGAATAATACATGTAAATTTGTAAATATTTAATTCTAAATTTTAATTTATTTTTATTATTTTTTTTTTTTGCCTCTATAATAGGTGCAAATATTTCTATATCGCGCCTGGTTGATTAGTTTTTTTTTTTTTTTTAAACGTCTCGGATTTTAGAAGAAAGCTTCCTTTATTCAAACAAAAAAAAAATAGTTGCGGAGTATGATTTTTTGTAACATATAAGCGTATATTTTTTCTTTCTTTATAGTTTCGATTTTTCCATAGAGTAATTAGCTACAATAGTGATAATTATAATGAGAGAGTAGCCATTTTCTAACTCAAAATCATAAAAATAAACACTAATGTATATTATTATACATTGTATATTAAAATTTGAAGCTATTATAGACGCGCATGAATATTTTTTAAAATAAAACAATTTATACTTCCCTAACTGCAATGGGGAGAATGAAAGAGGAGAACCTCCGGGAGAGCACCAGGGCTGCACGCCCTTCTCGAGGCTCACCACCCGATCGGCCCGTCGCGCCTTGGAGCGTCCGCGCCTCGCGGCACAGCCGATCACCAGGCTTCCTTCCAGATGGACATCTGTGGTTGACGCGCCGGCCAGGCTCGACTGGATTTCACTGCTGCGCTGCGCTTTCTCGGGCCACGACGCCGACATTGCGCTTAGGTTGGCCCTCCATGCCCTGCCCCACCCGAACCATCCGGCCTCGACCAATTCATCATGCCAGGCCTGCGGTTCCGTGGATCGCTCCCTTGACCATCGCTACTGGAGCTGCAGGTGTATCAGGCCCCTCATCATCGAAGCCTTCAGTGTCCTCGGGCGACCCCCTGACTTGCGGGCCTGGATTTTCGGGTCTGGCCTTGAAGATGACGACTTGGCCATCCTGGCGTCGGCCAAATCCATCATCTACCGGTACTTCGTACAGGTTGGGCTCACCGGAGGAGCAGAGGACCCGCTCATCGCCTGGGAAAGAAGGCTCACTCGCCGGGGCACATCCCCCGCATGGTAATCTATATTTTAGTTTTATTTCCATTTTTAATGTAAATTATTGACAAGAAGTCAATAAAATTTGTTTCAATTGTCAATTATCTAACTGCAATGTAAAAATTAATGTTAGGGCCTGGCTCATCAGTAGTGAACCCTCCCATTTTTCCATTGCAGTAAGGACAGTAGAAATTGATTTATTTTTAAAAATAATCCAACGCGCCTATAATAGTTTCGAATTTTCATAACAGATGACGCGCTAATGCATCATAATACATTATATATATAATTTAAAACAAATTTGCTGATAAATTGTAGAATAATATGGAACAAAATGATGATGATATTTATCCATTAATTATTACCACAATTAAATTCACTATTTTTGCTTCCAAAAGCGGTATTTGTTAAGGCGATTTACTTTTAAAACTAATTATAGAACGACATTTGACAATTATCCCCAAAAGGTTTCTTTTGAACGAAAAATCGAAATTTAAGGAGAAATACGACTATTTCTAACCTTAGGGATGAAGTATGAAAGGATGAATTGTGAAGAGTAATGATAAACGGAAAAATAAAGTGTCCAGGAATGGGAATCGTTATTTCTCCTTGAAATAAATTTCGATTTTTCGTTCAAAAGAAACATTTGCGGAATAATTGTCAAATGTCGTTCTACCATCATATCTCGCATTATATTGTATTATAAAAAACTAATTATGGCCAATAAAATTCCTATCTATATTTTAGCTATGAAAATGGTTCCCCCACTTTACCAGCTAAATACCCCTCTTTGGTAATTTCTAAAGCTTTCACGGCATCAAAGCCCATCCTAGACCGATGAAGGCCGTTATTCCGAAAGCATGGTATCCACGTCTATCATTTAGGTTTGCCAAAGCTGGTGTTAAGGTTTTGTTACTTACCCGATAATGTACAGAGTCGGTTAATAGATGGCGCATAGTTTTATCGTCTATTCTGACTGGAGAGGTGATCTTTTTTTAAATTAATTATATTCTGTATTAATGGTTTCAATATTTATTGTTTTTATATATTTTAAAATCGTTAAAAAAATTATATATACCACATATATACATATATTTAATTTTTAATTAAAATTAAAATTAAAAATTAAAAAGGCATACATACTACTCTGATCAAAAAGTTTCGACACTTTTCTCATAAGTTAAAAAAAAAAATTATTATTCTACCAAATTCAAATTGTCCCCTTCAAAGTAGTCTCGTTGGCCGCGATACACTTCAGCCACCTTTTTTTCCAGTCGGCAAAACACCTCTGGTAGTCTGTTTTCGGGAAGGCCTTCATGGCCTTCTTCGATTCCATTTGATCTCTTCTATGCTCTGAAATTTCCGACCCTTTAACTTTTTTTTAGCTTTCCAAAAAGGAAGAAGTCGCAGGGGGCCAAATCGGGACTGTAGGGGGTAGGGGGAACACAGAGGTTGAGTGGTCCTGCAGGAACTTTGAGATTTTGAGGGCTGTGTGCGCCGGAGCGTTATAGTGGTGGAGGATCCACGACTTGCTCCTCCACAGCTCGGCCGTTTCTGCCTGATCGCTTCCCTCAATCGCCTCAAAACTCCCAGGTAGGAGTCAGCAGTTATTGTAGAGCCTTGTTGTTGAAATACATTATGAACGATGCCCTGGTAGTCGAAGAACACCGTCAAAATGACCTTGACTTTGCTGGGAGCTTTCCTCGCTTTCTTTGGTCTCGGCTCATTTTGAAGCGCCACTCCGATGCCTGTTGGGTAGTTTCCGAATCAAAGCCGTAAATCCATGTTTCGTCTCCAGTAATGACCCTCTTCAGCAATTCGGGGTCGTCGGTTGTCGCTTCGAGATTGAGACTGGCCGTTTCTTTTCGGGCGTTCTTTTGATCAAAAGTCAAATCTTTGGGAACGAGAACGGTGTTGAGTCTTCTCACTCCCAAAATGTCCTTCATTATCGATTGAGTCGACCCGAATGATATCCCTGCTTCTTCGGCGACCTCCCTGACAGTTATTCGTCGGTCATCACGCACCAGTTCCAACACCTTGTCCACTTTTTCAGGTGTGGTTGATGTGGACGGTCTCCCGGAACGCTCGTTGTAGGCGGTCTCTTCCCGACCCTTCTTGAAGCGCTTGTACCACTCGAAAACTCGTCTTCGGCTCATGACGGCATCCCCGTAGGCTGTTTGCAACATCCAAAAATTTTCGGCACCCTTGAATCCGTTTTTCACACAGAACTTGATTCAAATTCGTTGATCCTCCATTTCGGTGACTAACGAAATCGAAGCACGGGCAAAATGGCTTCACTTCGAAACAGCCGCTGCTCGCGCTGTTGTGGCGCGTGATTTTTGAAAATTGGCAGGTCTCCAAGCCAAGGGCGACGCTTGCGTTTGCCACAACCCGGGAGAAAATATATTGAGTTTTCAGGATTTTATGAGCAAAGTGTCGAAACCTTTTGGCCAGAGTAGTATATTGGATCAAAATATCATTTATTTTACCAATATTTCAGTTGGCTGAACACCTAACTTTATCAAGGTATTAAAACATTTTAATGTGTGTCAACAACAAAAACACATTAATGTTTTAATCTTTGATAAAGGTTGGAGTTCAGCCAAATGAAATATTGATAAAATAAATGATATTTTGATCCAATATATGCCTTTTTAACTAAATATTTATTTATGGATTGCTCTATTTTCAAAAAAAATATCTATATTAATAAAATGCAAATTTCATAAGAGGACATCACTAAAAACTTTCGTTACAATGCATCAATTTCAACCAAATTTTCAACATTCATGTAAAACGAGATGGAGCAGGTTTTGCTTAACATCAAAATATTTTTCCCTAACATTAACATGCGTAACTTAGCTGTTATCGATTAAATACAAAAAAATCAACAGAGTTAATTTTATTTATATATAAATACAAAAAAATTCAGCAATTCATTCAACTCAATCTAAAAAAATATTCAAAACAAGCAATTTTAAGATAACACCATATGTAAAACAGTCGGCCAAGAAAACAACAACGATATTACATCTTTCTCACATATTCACACACAATCTTGATTAATAATTAAAACTAATCTTTAACATTGTTTATTATACTTCATAATATATAATATTCGTTAGGCAAACTTTCACTCGGATAAATGTAATATAAAAAGCCAACAATGAAGAGTAAATGTAATATAAAAAGCCAACAATGAAGAATGAATGTAAGATAAAAAGCCAACAAAGAAGAGTAAATATAATATAAAAAGCCAACAATGAAGAGTAAATATAATATAAAAAGCCAACAATGAAGAGTGAATGTAAGATAAAAATCCAACAATGAAGAGTAAATGTAATATAAAAAGCCAACAGAGTGAATGTAAGATAAAAAGCCAACAATGAAGAGTGAATGTAATATAAAAAGCCAACAATGAAGAATGAATGTAAGATAAAAAGCCAACAATGAAGAGTGAATGTAAGATAAAAAGCCAACAATGATAGTAAATGTAATATAAAAAGCCAACAATGAAGAATGAATGTAAGATAAAAAGCCAACAATGAATAGTAAATATAATATAAAAAGCCAACAATGAAGAATGAATGTAAGATGAAAAGCCAACAACGAAGAGTAAATATAATATAAAAAGCCAACAATGAAGAGTG
>CP092874.1:76701690-76854513 GCA_030710605.1 Cordylochernes scorpioides
GCACTGTACTTCACCCAAGTAAATAAACTTTACTAGTGATGATAAAGAATAAGCCACAACCCAAATTTTAGAAAATTCAGACAAAAAGACAATCTACATACCTTGGTTTCGGACCATTACTTCACCAGCTTAAACACCTGGTTGGTAAATTCAGCCGAATTTACAACACCTCCCGTAGGATGTTATGAAATCGAAGCCGCCCCTGTACTGATGAGGGACATAGCCTGAGACCATGGTACAAGGTGTGTCCAATAAATAATGAGACCGGTCTAAAACAAAGAAAAAATGAAATGATAATTTTTTCAAAAAGTCTTTTTAAATAAATAGAAAGCTTCACCTACACTGCGGTATATCACATCACATAACAACTTCTAATTTGTAATGGATAGAAAATTCGAGCAACCAATTTGTATTAAATATTGCTACAAAATTGGGAAATCGGCTTCAGAAACTTTAGATTTGTTGAAATTGGCATTTGAAAATGAAAATGTAAATAAGCCCACCACATTTAGATGGTTTTCACGATTTTAAAATGTAATGGAATCGGTGAAAGATGAGAAGCGTGTTGGACGTCCAATTCTGCACAGGAACCCTGAAAAGGTGAGCCAAATTTCAAATTTAATAAAAGAAAATCCACGAATAAGGTTACGGGAAATTGAGGAAGAAACAGGGATATCAAAATCATTAGTTGGATCGATAATTAAAAAAGACCTGCAGTTAAAGAAGACACCTTTAAGATTTGTCCCTAAAATACTCACAATACAACAAAAGGAGAATCGCGTTGAAATTGCCAAAAATGCTTGAAATGGTGGAAGAAAACCCTAATTGGAAGGAAAAAGTAATAACTGGAGACGAGACATGGGTTTACGGGTATGACCCGGAAACAAAACGCCAATCCATGGAGTGGAAAGGAAAAGATGAACCAAGAACGAAGAAATCCCGACTTTGCGTTTTTGACATAAAGGGAATTGTGCATTATGAATATCTAGAGGAAGGTCAAACAATCAATAAGGAGTCTAATTTAAACATTATGAGACGTGTATGTGAATCAATTCGTCTGAAAAGAAGTGAAATTTGGAGTTCCAAAAATTGGATTATCCATCATGATAATGCACCACCACACACCATTACATCTGTACTGACTTATTTGGCTAAACACGGCATCCAAATACTTCAACACCCTCCTTATCCCCCAGACCTAGCTCCAAATGATTTTTTTCTCTTTCCAAAACTCAAAATGGCTCTAAAAGGAAGGAGATTTGACACTAGAGAGTCCATCATAGCGGATTCGAAAAAGGTCTTGAAGAACATCCCGAAAGATGCCTTTTATAAATGTTTTAAATCATGGGAGAAAAGATGGAAATTAGGTATAGATGCGGGAGGGGACAATTTTGAAAAATACTAATAAAAATTGTTTAATCATTCTATTTTTTATTTATTTTTGACCAGTCTCATTATTCATTGGACATACCTTGTATACAGGTTGGCTTTTGTTTGAATTTGCCAAAAATGGTGTTTTTACTCATTCCTTTATCATCATTTGTAATTTTTTTTCTAAGGTAATGTACAGTGCGTAGCTCTGATGCATAATTAAAGAGAGAGGCACCTCTTTCGGTACATGAATATCAACCTCCCGCAAATTTGTTATATATATCGTATTATATTTTTTGTATATATACAATTTTTTGAAAATAGAGCAATCCATAAATAAATCTTTAATTAATAATTAATTATAAAAAACACTTTTAAAAAAAAGCTTTTATTTAAAATGCACTAAAAATAACAAAATAAATATTTCTGAAGTATTGCTTTTTTTCTGAAGGTACCATTTAACAAATAAAATAATAGACTTAGAAAGAAAAGCGATGGGGGATGATAATCATTTATGCAGCAAATAGGTATAAATTTAATGAAAGGCATAATCTTGCTAATCATTTGCTTCATATAAAATCACATTGATCTCAAATTTATTATTATTGTACCCCACCGCTTTTATTTCCAAGTCTATTATTTTATTTGTTAAATGGTACCTTCAGAAAAAAAAAGCAATACTTCAGAAATATTTATTTTGTTATTTTTAGTGCATTTTAAATAAAAGCTTTTTTTTAAAGTGTTTTTTTATAATTAATTATTCACGCTATTTTTAGTCGTATATATGCCAGTCCAAAAAAAAAAAGCCTTATCACTGAGACGACGTTGGCCTTAAATAGCTGCAAGCCTGCTCGTAGCAGATCGGTCAATTCCTCGTGGGAGGTCGGAAGTGACGTAAGCAAAATCCGTTACTAACAGAACTGCGTCTCTTTGCTTTTGGGAACCCTAAATTTATTGAATTATATTACAAAGTTAGAGACACCCAGTGGTTTATTGTTAGGGGATAATTGGTACATATAAAATTTGAATTATAATTAAACAATTGATTAAATAGTCAAAAGTAACAACATACTAATTGAAAAAGGGGAACTATTTAAAAAGGTGTCGTGAAATGTATGGTGGTATATTGTTACACACACCTATATATATATATATATATATAATGAATATAAATATATGCGTGATGATATTGGAATAAGATGACTAAATTATAACAGATAAAATTAATATATTTGTTGGATTTTCTCATTTATTTGCTTGTAATTCCAAGGACGTTTTAGATAGGAATCTGAATATTTGGATTTCTAATTCATTCCATGTCTTGAACATTTATTGAAAAATTCCTTTTGCAACCTCCAGCATTTTCCGAGTAGATATAATGCAACACATAATATTAAAAAAGAAATATAGATAATGGTTCATTTCCCGCCTTCCCGAACACCCAGAAGTCTGAAAATTAGTACACTTGCATTGTTAATTGGACTGAGAGAGTATTGTGAGTTTCATTATTCTATATGGTCTGGAAGCATATTAAAATTAAATATACAAAATTTGAAAGGAAATTTGGAAATTTGTCCGTTCTTGGCCAACCTGACAACCCAGAAGTCTGAAAATTGGTCAGCTAGCATTGTCATCAGGTTTGAACATGTGTACCAAATTTCATATTTCTAGGTGCCCTCTCTATAAGTATATTAAAAATTGATTACAAGATTTGGCGACAGACATTCAGACAGATAGGCAAGTTAAATAAAAGCTTTTAAAAAGGCATATATTGGATCAAAATATCATTTATTTTACCAATATTTCAGTTGGCTGAACGCCAACCTTTATCAAGGTAAAATAAATTATATTTTGATCCAATATATGCCTTTTTAATTAAATATACGATGTTGTACATATGAATGTTCTACATAGAAACATCAAGAAAGACTAAGCCTGATGTAACTTCAAAATGGCGTTTAATAAAGTCTACTACCGGGGGGAAAAAAACGGCGCGGCACCCAGCAAGGTCGAATAACAGATCATTGACAGTGTTCAAAAAGCTAAGAGAAAATAAATATCGAGTAGTGATTGGATACGGGCACCCAAAAAGGTCCGCCCTCTCTGACGTCACCATTAGCATATAAGCTGGGTTCCTTCTGAGCCCACAGGAAGGTGCATAGGAAGGAACCATGCTGAGAGATTAACCAGTGATTCCAGGACTCTCATAGTCCACCTTACCTTCCCGGGTGCTGCCCCCCTCTGACCCGAGGTAACCATGTTCCATGGGAACCTATGCATGTGGTCTTCATTTATCTTCAGGCTGGTGCGCTCCCACTCTAGCCCGTGACTGCATGTTGGATGAGGAGACCGCTACGTCGTGTTTTCGGCTTCACGCTTTACAACATATATACCCCAAGAAGCAGTTGAAACATGGGTCACCCCGTGAGATGTAACGAGAAACGTCCACGGTGGTAGCCCAGCGCGCCACAAACTCTCCAACAGGATGCACCTGCAGCCGTGCCGAGTCCAGTACCCGGCGCGTGCTCTGGATGATGAGGCAGATAATGGGCGCAACCGATCCCCGCGGGACGACGGTCTACGCTTCCTGCTCCGGTTGATAGCTAGAGCTGGCATTTTCCTGCAGGAGACGCAGGCAGAAGGCCCACAGGTGCTGCGCGTTCAGAAGCGCAAGGGCAGGAGCATCATGGGAGAAGTCTCCGACCGTTGCCCTTAGCCAGCGCTCGGGAGCCAGTAAGTCTGGCAGCCGCAGGAACCTGTTATCGTCTCGAAGACGCAGGGACCTTAGGCTGGCGGTAAGGCAGAAGACGCTAGGGGCGGCCTCTCATAGGCTAAGAAGTCTATTTCTTCTCGGTTCTCCAGACGAAGAAGCCTG
Source organism: Cordylochernes scorpioides (assembly GCA_030710605.1). Taxonomy (NCBI): domain Eukaryota; kingdom Metazoa; phylum Arthropoda; class Arachnida; order Pseudoscorpiones; family Chernetidae; genus Cordylochernes; species Cordylochernes scorpioides. The sequence continues at coordinate 76,705,937 of CP092874.1, forward strand.
CGGTGTCAGCCATGCTCGGCTGTATACCAGCCAAAAGTAGCCTTTGGCGACGCCGCACAATGAGGCTTAGATTATTTTCAACCGGAGGATCCGCATTGTCAAACAGGCCAAAGCCACCCTCGGAGACTGAGTGAGCCAGGAAGCTTGAAGACACGAGACTCGCTCGTACCCTCACGAAGCGCGCTGCGCCTGCAGCCGGTCGATGGTGGTTTTAGGTGGAACATAGCCATGTAGGTGGTTCAAGATGGGACAATGCTGTTAACCGCGCGGACATGAAAAGGAAACCACCTCGCGATGACTCGCTCCAGCAACCCCATCAGGTGGGAGACCTGGGAGGTGTTCCGGGCAAAGATTGTGCAGCCCAGGACACTCAGCGCCTCGGAAGTCCAAGAGATTTACAGAGGAGAATCCGTTCGATGCTTCCAGGAACCGCACAAGAGCCAGCAGTTCTTGCCGAAGTTGACAGCCACCCTGAATATCATGCGAAACTCTTCGGAGATCAGGGACACGAGCTCAAATTGAGCGTCGTCCCTGATTAAGAGTACGATATCATCCGCATTGGCGACCACGCATCCGCGGACCAAGATCCTCTCGAGGCGGCTTAGAAGAAGCCCAACACCGATGCTGAAGAGGGCGGCACTAAAGCGGTAGCCCTGCCTCACCCCGTTCAGAAGCGGGAAGGCCTTGGTGTAAACATCTCCGACCCGGGTGAAGGAGTTTGCTTCCCGTTGAGGACAGAAACTTATCCCAGGAAGGCAAATGATAAGCCCAGTTTCTCCAACATGGAGAATAGGTAGCTCCTGTTCAAGATGTCGAACGCCGACTTCAAGTCCAGAGAGATAACAGCTATCGGCGCGTCATGTCTTGCTGCCGAGGCGACTTTGTCGGACACTCATGCAAGGTTGCAAGAGGATGATCGTCCTGAAACGGAATAGCTCTGACACTCGAGCACAAGGTCGGGCAGATGACGGCTCAGACAGCCCATGAACACGCCGCTGAGGTTCCTCTAATCTGCTGAGAGGCTGATTAGACGAAAATATTGTAGACCCGGACCACCGTGCAATTTCGGCAACAGGATGGCCTTGCTACGCCTTGAAGTCCCGCGGAATTGAGAAGTCTTGAAGACTTGCCAAAGAACTTCGGCGAAGAAATCTTCAAAGGCTTTGACAAACTCGCAGGGTAATCCGTCCCACACCCGGAGGCGCGGTCGTTTGGCAGGCGGTAGATGACTGCCATTATCTGGTCGCGCGAGATGGCGAGAAAGAACTGGCCCAATCGTCGAACTCTAGTGGGGTCACTTCAGATAGGAAGTCGACAATCGCTTCTGCCAAACTTGTAGCCTGGGCGAATTGACTGCTTTAGCGCTTCAGAAGGAAACGCCTAAGCTGGCTCCCGGGAATTTCTCTGCCGTCGTTGAAGATGGAAGGAGAGCGATATATGGCTCGAAAGAAAGGGTGGTCGGAGCGGGCAGTGTATGTCAGCAAGTGGTTTGCTCTTTCGATGTATCCACCGCCGGACTCGGCGACGGCAGGCGCGAGTGATTGTATCTCCGCGACCAGATCTGCCTTGATCCCATAACATTGGAAGTAGAGAGTTTTCTAGCTCTTATGATATTTCTTCGATCAATGTTTCCATTCGATCGACAAACAGGTCTAACAGCAGCAGCTTTCCTATGCAGGAACGTCTTGTAGAAGCGCTGGCTTTCCTACTTGGATCAGGACGGCATGGTGGTTCGAGTAGGCATAGTCATAGATTTGGCAGTGAGTGACGCGGTCGCAGAGCCTCATAGAATTAGGATTCTGTCCAGGAGACGTGCTTCGACCCGGCTTCCAATAGTCGCGACCCTGGTGTGCTCCAGCGCAGCTTCCAAAAAGGCGGCGGCGTCGACTAGGTCGGCTTGGTCCTGTATCTCGGCGAAGGCTTCTGTCGAACCCGGCTAAGACCTTAGGTGACTCCTCGGAGATGTTCAAGCCACCGATGATCTACGCACTTTTTCATACGCCATAGTTGCGATCATCTTTAGCCTGCGGCATCGCTCTCCAGGAGCATGAGTTGACGCACGTCATGGAGACCCCCCGGACGGTGAGGTTGATGCTAGCACCTTTTCAGGCCATAGGATCTGTTGCCGATGAACAACGACTCCAGGGGCGAAGACGCAGGCATGGCCTGATGGTCTTTGCCGGTCAAGGACAGCGCTGTAGCCGTGGCAGTGGTCCCGTACATTGTTCAGGAAGATGACGTTGGTCTCTAGAGAGCGGTGATGCCGCGTACGTTCAAGGTCGCAACGCGGGAGTTTTTTAGGCTGTCAAGCAGTTTCTAGCGCGTGGTAGCTTCTTGTACAGGGTGCTGCTGGTCTTCCTGTAAAAGCCATAAGCGCCTTGGCCAAAGTGTCGATGGCCTGTTTCTGTTGGTTGTTCGATTGGGCAAAAACTAGTCCATCGAGCCATTATTAGCGAAGGCTTGGAGGAGTTGTTCTCTCTACATCCTCAACAAATGAAACTTTTCGTTTTAATGAGAGTATCCATTTATTTCTGGGCCAAAGTCCGCTTATCTTGGGATGGAGAAAGTTCTTGGGTTTGAGCTGATTAGCTGGATTTCGCAGCTGCTGGTGGGGTTCGAGGTTTCCCCCGGATTGCTCCAAAAATTCGGGTACGCAACAGGCGGCCGCTCAGGGAAAAGCAACTTTTTATCTGTCATTTGAGGTCAGTTGACTATCTTGTGCCTTTGCCAATGGCAGAGGGAACAGCGGATCCGGTAACTCATGTATACTGGCGTGATTATTTCCTTGACCTTGATATCCAGCCGGGCAGGAATCTGGGAGCGCCTAACTCTTTCGTGCAGAGTAATAAAGAGTTCCCGACGAGCGTCAACCCATCAGGAATTATCTAGCTCCGCTATTTGATGGACAATGGAAGTAACTCGACCGTAGGACTTGAGCGCCGTGATCAGGCCAGCGTCTGTTACAAAGAACAGTACGTTGCCCAAGGCGATACGTTCTTCCTTCTTCCCCAGGAAAAAAACTCGCATATTGGCGTATTCAATGTACAAGCCATTCTCGATAAGCCTCTCAGCGAGCTGCCCACTGGAGAGGCTGACTAAGATATGCCCCTCGATCTTGCTCAATTAATAGGCGCATCATTTCCCAAATTGCCTCCAGCGCCATCAAGTACTGCTCCTGGATAAATTCTGGAGAATTTAAGGTAGACACATTGGTCTTTCTGACTGACCGCCATGTACAGAGTTGGTGCACCGCTGCACTTGAGGCTTGCTCGCAGAGGAGACAACAGTAGGCTTGGTAGCTGCAGGCTGGGCGCGGCCTCTTTTGCTCTGCCACCTCTTCGGAGGGCCTCCGGGTTTTCGCTCATGGCTAACAAGAATTAAGTCATTGTTTTATTCCTCAATCGGGAGTTGTTTACTTTGGTTGAAGAGGTCATACCAACTCGTCGAAGGTTTGCCTGTTCCATGCTGAGGTTATTTTGTTACCGCAATAACTGCTGGGGTTTGAGGGTCGCTGACGGTATCAGCAGTGAGATATGGTGAGTGGCTTTCATCCAATATCATTGATATTTGATCTCGAAATAAGAAATATTTGGCTGTAAGAAAGGGGGTTAAAACATTTCTTTCAATTTTGAAGCGATGCAATCTTTCGAGCGTACAAGCTCTTCAACAGGCTTTAGAAATATTACACGTGCGTCGTTCCCCGAAAAAAAATGTAACGCAGGATGGCCCAAGTAATGGAACGGAGCACATTCACGGTGGGGTCCACCGCGCAGCTAGCTCTCCAACAGAATGCTCCTGCAGCCATGACGAGTCCAGTTCCAGGCGCGCGCGCGCGGGGGCTGGTGAGGTAGGTAATGGGCGTCGCCGAATCTCCACCTCGTGCTTCGAATGATAGCAGGAGATGGGTCTTCTTGCAGGAAATGTTGACGGAAAACTCCTTGATGTTGCGCGAGTCCATGAGCGCAGCCCGCATTAAGCGCACAAGGGAAGAGGCTCCATCGGAGAAGTCTCCTACAGTCGTCTGTAGCCAGCGCTCGGTGGCCTCCCAGAGACTAAAAGTCTCCTTTTCCTCGGTGAAGAGGTCTTGACCCTACGGGCCGCGGGTGAAAGGAGACCACCTCGCGATGGCTCGTTCCAGCAGCACCATCAAGTGGGAGACCTGAGAGGCGAAGGCGTTCCGGACAGAAATCGTACAGCCCAGGACGGTCAGGAGAATCCGTCCGGTGCTTCCAGGAATTACACCAGAGCCCGCGGCTCTTGTCGCAGTTGGCAGCCGGAGGTCATGCGGAACTCTTTGAAGATCAGGGGGATGACCTAAAACTGAGCACTTCCTGTTTAAGAGTACGATATCATCTGCATAGGCGGCCATGCACTCGCGGCCCAAAATTCTCTAGAGACGGCGTATCAGAGGCCCAACTCCGAGGCTGAAGAGGGCGTCGCTGAGGTGGCTGCCTAGTCAAATCACGCTTTGGTGTATAATATAGTTGAGTAAATAACAATGGTACAAAATAAATATAGCACATAATATGTTTAAAATAAATTTTAAATATCATAGATTATTTTGAATAAATAGAGGGGACATCAAACATGATGTAACAATATACAGAGTGCAATATGTAAATTGTTTATTAGCTATATGTCGACTTTAACACTCTTTTCAAAATTAATTCAAAATTTAACAATTAGGTTTTTTTTTTTTTGGAAAAGCGAACTTTCGAGAAACGACATTTTTCTACTGGCTTAAATGATGATAATAAACAATGAAATGCACACGCCAAATCATGAAGCGTACTAACACCAACAATGGCACACCAAATCGTGAAGCGTTCTAACACCAACAATGGCACGCCAAATCGTGAAGCGTTCTAACAGCAACAATGATACGCCAAAGCGTGAAGCGTTCTAACACCAACAAGGCACTCTAAAGCGTGAAGCGTTCTACTGACTTAAAAATGTCAAGAAGAGAAATACAAACTGTTTGTAAAAACAAATTTTCATCTGCACACGTTTTTAAAATATTTTATTTAGCTTGCCTCCATGTCTGTCTGTCCATAAATCTTATAATCGTTTTTAGTATACTTCTAGAGCATGTAGAAATCTCAAATTTTGTACACTTATTAGAACCCGATGACAATGCAAGTTGACAAATGTTCAGACTTCGCGGTTGTCAGAATGACCAGAAACGGACAAATTTTCAAATTGCCTTTTAAAATTTTAAATTTAATTTTAATATACTTCCAGATCACATAGAAGTACGAAACTTTTAATACTCACCCAATCCAATGAAAAATGCAAGTGCACATATTTTCAGACTTCTGGGTGGTTGGAGTGGCCAGGAATGAACAAATTTCAATATTTCTTTTAAAGTCTTATGTTATTTACCAACAGTTTGTATTTCTTCACTTGATATTTTTAAGCTAGTACAAAAATGTGGTTGCTCGAGAGATCGCTTTTCCAATAAAAAAAAAGATGGGTAATAGATGTGAATCTCCTGTATATGTATTAAATAAGGCATCAAGTTTCTGGAGACGAGTTTATTTTCCTTTTTTTATTGTAATCCCAAGCTTTCGGGCATTACCGCTCTTCTAAAGGAGTACAAAAAGCGTTTCATTATTGTTCATTGTTGTACTCGAGCAGAAGAGTGACAATCCCCGAAAGCTTGGAATTGCAATAAAAATGAAAAAAAAAAAACTCATCTCCAGAAACCCCTGTTGCCTTATTGAATTATAAAATATCCCATTGTCAAATTTTTAACAACAACAACAACAACAAAAAAGCCTTTATTTAGGGTCACTGACCCTATACAGGATTCACCAGAGGTATGCATAAGAACAAAGCAGTGAGACAACGGAAATAGCGATATATACAGAGTAAAAAGAGAAAGAAAAAAAAAAAAAAAACAAGAAAAGGAAAAAAAAAAAAAATAATAAGAAGAAGAAAGAGGGAAGCAAGAAATCAACACAAAAAGAGTAGCAGTAAGAAATTGAGGAGTGAGTATCACTTGGCCTTCTTCTGAGATATGGACTTGTGGAAACCATAAAACGCCGTAGCAATATGCTTATTCTGGGTCATATTGTCAATTATTGATGGAAGTGAAGCACAGAGTTGCCCAGTTTTGAGCATAAGGGTTCTTCTTTCTTCTTTCAGAGCAGAGCAATCAAAAATATAGTGAGTGATTTCATTTTGTAGTTTTGAATTACAAAAGGTACAAGTCGGGTCCTCACCGCAGAGCATCTTGGTGTGGTTTTCTCTAAAAAAACTTGAAAGTATTCTAACTTGTGCGAGTAGTCTTACAACCGGGAAAGGAAAATCCCCTAAAAGGTATCCCTCCGTCATGAAAGATATGTGAATGTCTTTGTAGTGAGAGTATAGCTTAGATTTATCCATTCTTGTAAGGTCGTTTTGTATAGATTGGTCTGCCGCTGTTTTTAAGAGCCCTGTAATCGCGCTCCTCAGCGTTTCAGGGTCATCACCGGAAACAAGTGCAGGGGATCCATTATCGTTAAGCAGATTAGTGAGCTTTTTAATGAAACCGATGGGTGTGCCCGAAGCATTAGAGAGTTCCCGTGTTCTATTAAAACATATACGTGGCAATCTGTCACTGCTCATATTCAACACCCGCAGCCAATACTTCAGGGTTAATTTTAAGGCTGTTACACTCAATGAGATACGACCGGTTTCTAATCTGATTAGGTAACCTGGAGTGTATCTGGGCAGATTCAGGAACCTACGGATAAATATGTCTTGTATATTGTCCAGTAAGTCTTTATGCTCTGTTGCCCATAATGGAGCGGCATACATCAGGACAGCTCTCACTATTGTATCAAAGAGTTTGATTGATAAATTTATTGACTTTGCTTTTGATTTTATTAATATTGGGTGTGTGGCGTTAATTGCTGTAAGTGCTTTTCCTTTAAAGTAATTTGCCGGGTGAGTAGTTGTTATTGTTGGTGTCAGAGGGAATCCCAAGTATGTATATCTTGAAGTTATTGCTATGGGTTTATCATTCCAGAACCATCTATCCTTATTTGAGGGTTTACCTCCATTACGGAACACCATAATCTTTGACTTGGAAAATTTTTAACTAAATTTTTGAATAACTGGACTCTAGCTGTCACTGTGGCAAAGAAACCCAGGACTCGAAACACCTACTGCTGGAATGCCCACTCTTCTTTAGCGCTAGACAACAGACAGTAAACAATGTTGTATATCTGTATGGATTTGTAAAAACTATAGATGATTTTCACAGATTTAACCATTTTTATAAATATATTTATGATTATCTTTCTAACCTGGAAGGATTAAGTTCCTAATATATATTTTTGCTTCTTTTTTTTTTAATTATATAATATGTTTCTAACTGTTTCTGTTTAAAAAATGTGAATCGACACGATTATCCCTAGCCGGGATATCGCGTTTTGTATGTTGAAATAAAATAAGCATTTAATAATTTTACTTAATGGATAAAACACTTTTTTTATTTAAATTCACATTCTGAAATTCTCATTAATTTCATATTTCTCTATAATTTGCCATATGCGACACTGAAGAAGTTGGGGTAAGGTAGGAACAAGGCGGTGTAGCTAAAGGTGAAGAGGATGGAAGGGAGCGATGTAAATATAGCCAAGGGCACTCTCAGACCCTGAGGTGTTCTACCCTGAACAGAGAGAGCACTCAGCTACCCGCACTTGACGTTAATGAAGGAGAGGGTGTCCTCTGAGTTCAATTCCAAGGATGCTTTGTGTGAAACCACCGCGTTCACAACGTTTTCTTTCATCAATATTCTCAAGAATTTTCTAAGCAACACACGTACGTGGTTGGATTATAATGATTTATCAAGAAAATAGATTGATAAATATTATGAACTGACCCTAAATTAACGTTTGATTTATATTTATTCTTCTAAAAAAACATTTATCCACGAAAGTGTTTTTTATATACATTTAAACCTATCTATAGCGCCCCCTCTTGGGACTCACAAAAATAGAGTGCTATAAACAGGTCACTTTTAATGTGAAATGTTTATATTTTAATGTTTAAAATCTGGCGCTATAGAGAGGAAGGCGCTATTTATTAGGCGCGAAACGCGTTCGTGGATGGCTTTTCTTGATTTATCAAGAAATTGGGTTGGCCAAATATCAGGGAACAGGGTAAATCAATGTTTAGTTGATTTCTGTTTCACCAGATGGCGCTCTGCCTTCTGTAAAGCACATGTGCTCCTGGTCAGGATATGCCATTTTTAATATTGATTTCAACACCTGATCTTTTCATCTTTTATTTTTTCTTTCGTTTTTTAATATATATATGATATATTTTGTATATAGTAAACCATGATTCAATTCCATATTGAACACACAATTGTTTTTAATGTACTAGTTTTTGTTTAATCTTTTATTTTTGTCTGAATTGTTTCACAAATTGCCAAATACATTTTTTAAACATGTAAATTCCATGTTAAAAAAGAAAAGTTGAATGATATGTAAATTTACTAAAGTTTTTTTTTAAAGAAATATTTGCAAATATGTAAATTTTTGAAAAAAGTTGATCCACGGCTCGGCGCAGTGTTGTCCAGTGTGTGTGGCCTCGCGCTGATTGCTTATAATAAAGAAGAAGGAAAAATGCCTAACGACTGCTTAATTGTCATTTCCAGATATTGAAACTTTGGAAAAATTTACAATACGACATATATATATACTAAAAATAAAGAAAGCATATCCTGACCACGAGCACATGTGCTTTTTCAGGATATGCTTTCTTTATTTTTAATATCAACACCTGACCCACTAATTTTTTCTATTGTTTTTTCATATATATATATATATATATATATTTAAAATAAATACCTGACCAAAAGCACATATGATTTTTAGATGGAAGAGCGCCATCTGGTGGAACAGAAATCAACTAAACATTGATTTAAATCAGGGGTCTCCAAACTACGGCCCGAGGGCCACATCCGGCCCGCAGACAGATTTTGTCCGGCCCGCGGAGACATACTTGAAAACTCCTTTTAGAGAACAAATATTTTTTATAGCAAATAAAATGTTTGTGATAAGTTGGATAAAGAAACACAGAATGGTAATGAGTAAAGACATGTATAATTTATGCAGCAAATTTAACTTCAGCATATAATAACTAACAATATTGAAATGAATCCAACTTACATTTTATACATTGTAAGTAATGAACAACACATACCTTATAACATGACATATGAAATGCTAATGAGATGTATGTAATTGAGATTTTCCACCGACAATAGTTTGTAGTTGTAGACTAATTTTACTTGTACCAATTATTAAAAGAGATTTAAGATGCTCGTCAGTTAATTTAGATCTGTATACATTTTTTGTGTACTTCATTTTGGAGAAGGTTTTCTCACACAAATAAGTAGTACCAAAAACGGAAAACAGCCCACGAGCAAATTTATGCAAATTATCAAATTGTGTCAGTGGAAGACTCTTATAAAATTCCAACAAAGATGAGTTTTAATATTTGTTCTTAATTATATCACTGCACTGAAGATCAATCATTTCCATTTGAAGTTCCGGGGCTAGGGTTTCAATGTCAGCATCAAAAGGATTCTGAAAAATCTTAATTTGATTCGCAATGGCATCAAAGTCCGAGAAACGAGTATCAAAATTTATCTTCAAAGCACTCAAAGTTTCGATTGCAAAATCGATAGGAAACTCAGTCTCAGTAGTGTGGCTGAATATTTCACATGTTTTAAAATGTGAAAAACATTTACTTCGTAGTTGTGATTGAAACAGTATCAATTTCATCCGGAATGACTTGATATTAGTGTATAAATCAGGAAGATGCTGGTTTTCTCCTTGCAATCTCAAATTCAGCTCGTTCACATGTTTTGTCAAATAAACATAGAATGCTAACTTCCATAGCCATGCGTTGTTTTGTAATTCAGTAAGAGGGCGGTGCTTTTCATTCAAAAAAATTTCGATCACTGCTCGAAGTTCAAAAAAGCGCTGAAGGACTTTTCCACAACTAAGCCAGCGTACGGCAGTATGATAAGGTAAGTCTGTTTCTCCAATCTCTGCAATAAATTGTCGGAATTGTCGGTGATTCAGCCCAAAAGATCTGATGAAATTAACAGTTGATATGACTGGTTTCAGAACGTCAGACATATCCAAACATTTTCCGCACAAAGACTGTTGATGAATGATACAATGTAAGACTAATGGTTTTGAGCCGCCGTCATTTTCTACAGCCTTTGACACAAGAGCGACCACTCCTTTATCTTTCCCACTCATGTTTTTGCCTCCATCAGTTGTAATACATTTCAAGTTTTTCCATCGAAGGTTCTTTTTATTAATGGCCATTTCAACTCCTTTAAAAATATCGGTACCAGTAGTTGTGCCATGAATACTATACATATCAAGAAGTTCTTCGTGCACTTCATAGCTTTTATCTACTCCTCTAATATAAATCAACACCTGAGCAGTATCTGACACATCCGTTGACTCATCCAAGGCCAAAGAAAACCACTCAACATGTCCATTTTTGTCGAACAGTTGAGAGGATATATTTTCAGCGATGTTTTCTACCCTTCGAGCCACAGTGTTTGCTGACATACTGACAGTTTTTAATAAATTTACCTTTTCAGGGCACATTTCTTCGACTACTGCAATTATGCATTCCTTGATCATTTCTCCATCGGTGAATGGTTTTCCACGTTTTGCAATTTCAAGAGCCACACGAAAGCTGGCACGAGTTGCCGCCTCTTGTTCAGTTTTGACTTTTGTAAATAAAGATTGCTGCGATTTCAATCCGCGCTTCAAAGCTTCGAATTTTTCTGTCCGCACAATTCCTGTATATTTTGAGTAATTTTGAGAATGTTTTGTTTCATAATGACGTTTCATGTTATATTCTTTGAGAACGGCTATGCTTTCATTGCAAATCAAACATAGCGCCTTGTTACTGGACTCAATTACGAAATACTGAATGTTCCACTGATCTTTGAATTTTCTGCATTCACTATCAATTTTTCGCTTCTTTTCCATTCTGCTAAATCACACACAAAAGCAACAATTAATAATAACATTTAATAACAAATAAACATAACAATTAATACAGGAAAATTAATAATATGAAGTGTTGCCATCTTGGCCCTCGGAACTTACTGGAGTAATCAGTATGGCCCTAAGGCTGGAAAGACCCCATCAGTATGGCCCTAAGGCTGGAAAGTTTGGAGACCCCTGATTTAAACTGTTCCCTGATATTTGGCCACCCTAATTTCTTGATAAATCAAGAAAAGCCATCCACGGCGGTCGTCAGCGTGGAGTAGGCTGTACCATATAAAACTTCTACTGTCCTTACTGCGATGAAAAATAAAAATATTGGGAGGGCTTGGTTCATCATTGGTGAACTCTCCCAGCGGTTTCACCAATTTAATCTACCAGAACTCTACAATTATCCACCGTTAAATAGTTTTGGCTTGGAATATGTTACTGATTGAAGCTATATATACAGTATACAATTTAATAATTTAAAATATTTCATTGACACTTAGTAAATTTTTGCAAAAATGTAAAATTTACAGTTTATGCTTTAGGTGTTCGGGGCGTCTCAACTTTCCCAGGGTTCTTTCGTCCAAAAGTTGCATGCGAATACATTTCTGTAATAATTTAACGGAGCGTTTGTACTCCATGTTAGGAGCGGCTGCACATGGCGTCTGTTCCTCATGTCAGAGGCGGCCATTTCTTTTGGAGCTAAGTCGGCCTGCAACTGTAGTGCTCCCAATCTTAATGACAAAGGCAGACGCATTCTACTTCACCTAGTGTGGAGATAAGAAAGATGAAGAAGGTTACTAATTACTAATTAGGAAGTATTCCGACTATATAAGCATTTTCAAAATCACAGGATTGTAGATTTCAACAAATTACAAAAATAATATAACGTCGTAACTCTTTTTTATTTGCTTGAATAAAGAAAGCTTTCGGGCAAGCCCTTCTATAGCTAACTAAAACATCAACACCAAATTATGGGCTGAGGAGACATTGAACAAACTTCTCTTCACCTTATTTACAACCGTCTGAACTATACAGAAGTGAGACATCGATTGTTCTCTGATTTAAATAATTTAACTCTCTCAAACCAGCCACTTTGTATATATACATTTTATGAACTCTGTCGAATAATACATGTAAATTTGTAAATATTTGATTCTAAATTTTAATTTATTTGGTTTTTTTGCCTCTATAATAGGCGCAAATATTTCTATTTCGCGCCTGGTTGATTAGTATTTTTTTTTTAAAAACGTCTTAGTTTTTAGAAGAAAGCTTTGTAACATATAAGCGTGTATTTTTTCTTTCTTTATAGTTTCGATTTTTCCATAATTAGCTACAATAGTGATAATTATAATGAGAGAGTAGCCATTTTCTCACTCAAAATCATAAAAATAAAAACTAATGTACATTATTATACATTATTTATGAAAATTTGAAGCTATTATAGACGCGTATGAATACTTTTAAAAATAAAATAATTTATACTGCCCTAACTGCAATGGGTAGAATGCAAGAGGAGAACCTCCGGGAGAGCACCAGGGCTGCACGCCCTTCTCGAGGCTCACCACCCGATCGGCCCGTCGCGCCTTGGAGCGTCCGCGCCTCGCGGCACAGCCGATCACCACACACCGGACATCTGTGGTTGACGCGCCGGTCAGGCTCGACTGGATTTCACTGCTGCGCTGCGCTTTCTCGGGCCACGACGCCGACATTGCGCTTAGGTTGGCCCTCCATGCCCTGCCCCGCCCGAACCATCCGGCCTCGACCAATTCATCATGCCAGGCCTGCGGTTCCGTGGATCGCTCCCTTGACCATCGCTACTGGAGCTGCAGGCGTATCTGGCCCCTCATCATCGAAGCCTTTATTGTCCTCGGGCGACCCCCTGACTTGCAGGCCTGGATTTTCGGGTCTGGCCTCGAAGATGACGACTTGGCCATCCTGGCGTCGGCCAAATCCATCATCTACCGGTACTTCGTACAGGTTGGGCTGACCGGAGGAGCAGAGGACCCGCTCATCGCCTGGGAAAGAAGGCTCACTCGCCGGGGCACATCCCCCGCATGATAATCTATATTTTAGTTTTATTTACATTTTTAATGTAAATTATTGACAAGAAGTCAATAAAATTTGTTTCAATTGTCAATTATCTAACTGCGATGGAAAAATTAATGTTAGGGCCTGGCTCATCAGTGGTGAACCCTCCCATTTTTCCATTGCAGTAAGGACAGTAGAAATTGATTTATTTTTAAAAATAATCCAACGCGTCTATAATAGTTTCGAATTTTCATAACAGATGACGCGCTAATGCGTCATAATACATTATATATATAATTTAAAACAATTTTGCTGATAAATTATAGAATAATATGGAACAAAATGATGATGATATTTATCCATTAATTATTACCACAATTAAATTCACTATTTTTGCTTCCAAAAGCGGTATTTGTTAAGGCGATTTACTTTTAAAACTAATTATAGAACGACATTTGACAATTATCCCCAAAAGGTTTCTTTTGAACGAAAAATCGAAATTTAAGGAGAAATACGACTATTTCTAACCTTAGGGATGAAGTATGAAAGGATGAATTGTGAAGAGTAATGATAAACGGAAAAATAATGTGTCCAGGAATGGGAATCGTTATTTCTCCTTGAAATAAATTTCGATTTTTCGTTCAAAAGAAACATTTGCGGAATAATTGTCAAATGTCGTTCTACCATCATATCCCGCATTATATTGTATTATAAAAAAAACGAATTATATTATAAAATTCCTATCTATATTTTAGCTATGAAAATGGTTCCCCCTTTTACCAGCTAAATACCCCTCTTTGGTAATTTCTAAAGCTTTCACGGCATCAAAGCCCATCCTAGACCGATGAAGGCCATTATTCCGAAAGCATGGTATCCACGTCTATCATTTAGGTTTGCCAAAGCTGGTGTTAAGGTTTTGTTACTTACCCGATAATTTACAGAGTCGGTTAATAGATGGCGCATAGTTTTATCGTCTATTCTGACTGGAGAGGTGATCTTTTTTTAAATAAATTATATTCTGTATTAATGGTTTCAATATTTATTGTTTTTATATATTTTAAAATCGTTAAAAAAAAATTATATATACCACATATATACATATATTTAATTTTTAATTAAAATTAAAATTAAAAATTAAAAAGGCATACATACTACTCTGATCAAAAGGTTTCGACACTTTTCTCATAAGTTAAAAAAAAGTTTATTATTCTACCAAATTCAAATTGTCCCCTTCAAAGTAGTCCCCGTTGGCCGCGATGCACTTCAGCCACCTTTTTTTTCAGTCGGCAAAACACCTCTGGTAGTCTGTTTTCGGGAAGGCCTTCATAGCCTTCTTCGATTCCACTTTGATCTCTTCTATGCTCTGGAACTTCCGACCCTTTAACTTTTTTTTAGCTTTCCAAAAAGGAAGATGTCGCAGGGGGCCAAATCGGGACTGTAGGGGAGTAGGGTGAACACAGAGGTTGAGTGGTCCTGCAAGAACTTTGAGATTTTGAGGGCTGTGTGCGCCGGAGCGTTATAGTGGTGGAGGATCCACGACTTGCTCCTCCACAGCTCGGCCGTTTCTGCCTGATCGCTTCCCTCAATCACCTCAAAACTCCCAGGTAGGAGTCAGCAGTTATTGTAGAGCCTTGTTGTTGAAATTCATGATGAACGATGCCCTGGTAATCGAAGAACACCGTCAATATGACCTTGACTTTGCTGGGAGCCTTCCTCGCTTTCTTTGGTCTCGGCTCATTTTTGAAGCGCCCCTCCGATGCCTGTTGGGTAGTTTCCGAATCAAAGCCGTAAATCCATGTTTCGTCTCCAGTAATGACCCTCTTCAGCAATTCGGGGTCGTCGGTTGTCGCTTCAAGATTGAGACTGGCCGTTTCTTTCCGGGCGTTCTTTTGATCAAAAGTCAAATCTTTGGGAACGAGAACGGCGTTGAGTCTTCTCACTCCCAAAATGTCCTTCATTATCGATTGAGTCGACCCGAATGATATCCCTGCTTCTTCGGCGACCTCCCTGACAGTTATTCGTCGGTCTTCACGCACCAGTTCCAACACCTTGTCCACTTTTTCAGGCGTTGTTGATGTGGACGTCTCCCGGAACGCTCGTTGTCGGCGGTCTCTTCCCGACCCTTCTTGAAGCGCTTGTACCACTCGAAAACTCGTCTTCGGCTCATGACGGCATCCCCGTAGGCTGTTTACAACATCCAAAAATTTTCGGCACCCTTGAATCCGTTTTTCACACAGAACTTGATGCAAATTCGTTGATCCTCCATTTCGGTGAGTAACGAAATCGAAGCACAGGCAAAATGGCTTCACTTCGAACAGCCGCTGCTCGCGCTGTTGTGGCGCGTGATTTTTGAAAATTGGCAGGTCTCCAAGCCAAGGGCGACGCTTGCGTTTGCCACAAACCGGGAGAAAATATATTGAGTTTTCAGGATTTTATGAGCAAAGTGTCGAAACCTTTTGATCAGAGTAGTATATTGGATCAAAATATCATTTATTTTACCAATATTTCAGTTAACTGAACACCTACCTTTATCAAGGTATTAAAACATTTTAATGTGTGTGAACAACAAAAACCCATTAACACATTAATTATAAAGGTTGGCGTTCAGCCAACTGAAATATTGGTAAAATAAATGATATTTTGATTCAATATATGCCTTTTTAACTAAATATTTATTTATGGATTGCTCTAATTTCAAAATATACATATATATATATACAGGGTGTACCAGGTAAATTGGGAATTTCAACAATGGTATTTTAACTGAAAATTTTTTGCAAGTAAAAATTAAAATATCCGAATGAAATTTGACACAGTAGTAGATAAAAGGATATAGTTTTTATTTATTTAATGTAGTTTCCATTATTAGCTACAACAGTCTCGAGGCGAGTGCGGAATGAAGCACAGGCCTTGGCGACGATGACCTTGTCCATTTGGGTCATCACCGTGTGAACTGCTTTCTTGACAGACTGGATGGTGGTATGAGGAGCTTTGTTGACATCTCTCTCAACAACGCCCCATACATAGTAGTCGAGGGGATTGCAATCTGGAGAATTAGGGGGCCTAATATCAGGACCCCAGTGACTAGGGACGTTAAGTGTCAGCCACGATTGTGTCTTTTTTGCCTTATGGGCTGGAGCTGAGTCCTGTTGGAAGACATACTTCCTTCCTGCGGCCACCATGTCCATCCAAGGCTTCACAACGGTCTCCAGAACATTGATGTAGGTGTCAGCGTTCATCCTAAGGCCCTTCTCAAAGAAATGGGGAGGCATGACATCACCTTCACTGCTGATAACGCCAAGGACCATTACGGAGGCAGGAAATTTCGTGTGCATCACGACAGGTATCTCTGAGGGGTCTTTACAGATCCAGCGATAATTCCTGGGATTTACCTTTTGGTCCACGTCAAAGTTCTTTTCGTCAGAGAAGAACCTTAGCATGCCAAAAAAGTCGTGTTTCAGGTTGTTGAGGAGGGCAGCAGCCTTTCCTTTTCTGTTATTCTTCATATTCTCAGTCAGCAACTGACCTTTCCGAAGGGCATAAGACTTGAGACCAAGGTCCTCATGGATAGTTCTGACAATTGTCATAGAGCCAACGTCCATTTCCTTGGCTATGGCCCTCATGCTCTTCCCAGGGTTTCCATCAATCTTCTCCTTGACATTTTTGACAAATTCTTCGCCTCTTACCCTGTCCGATCGACGCGAGTGCTTTTTCCTTGTAGCTATCCCCTCTTTGTTACTGTCGGCCTCATCAAACTGCTTCTTGACACGATAAATAGTGGTTTTGGGCAACTTAAGAAAATCCACTATCTCTTTGGGGCTCCTTCCGGCGCGCAGAGCAACGATGATGGCAGCTCGATTTTCAAATTCTCGGTTACTCTTCATCACTACACTGCGCACACATGTACTGTTGCATTTTACATGAATATGGCTACGTAATGAAAAAAAAAAACAAGTTTTTAATCTCAAGTAGTTTTTGTTTTATGGACTGTCAAAGTTAGTCCCAATTTACCTGGTACACCCTGTATATATTTTAAAAAGATGCATATATAGAATTTTAATTATTTTTATAATTCTAATTAAAATTATATATATATATTAAATTTAAAATATTAATAAGGGAAAGCCGTTATCACAAATGATGAACGTGAAAAATATCTATAAAATTTTCCTTTACGAATTTTTTCTATTATATCTATAAGAAAATATCGTTTACAGAATTGAAGCATTTAATAAAAGCTTGCAATAAAAAGACAAATAAAAAATTGCGCGTTTTTTAACACAGTATTTTCATAACTTTCATTAGTTTCAAAACATTATGATATCCATTGAATCAATAAAAATAATAAAATAAATAAACTCGAAAATTTATTTATAAAAATAGCAAACGAGAAATAAAAAAGTAAAATAATTTTTATTGAGCTAAAGCGATCGGTTGAGATCGTCAGATTAGATATAAAAATAGCTGCGGGATGTAAGTATAAAAAAATGAGCTGGAAATGTGTACAGAGGGAAGGAAACAGACGATATTAAATCAGCAGAAGAGGATTATCTAGGTTCTCCAGGTCAGTGTCCTCGATCGATGAAACTTTTGGGATCGACCGCCTGGCAACTCTGCCAACAATTTGGCGGCACGGTGCATCTGGCACCACTGTTAGCTTTATTGAACATCGGTGTGTATTGTATAGTTGCCCGTTGTATAATAGATTGATCAATTAGTGGTGAGAATTATTTTTCACAACCAAATTATTGGGTTTGAAATATAAACATAGAAGTAAATTAGATAGTAAAAAGGCATATATTGAAATGAATAAAAGATTTATTTGCCAATATTTCGGTTGGCTGAACGCCAACCTTTATCGAGGAATTACATTTTTGAATACACTAGAATAGAAGTAAATTATTTGAATATGACACAACCTTTTGTGGTTCAAAGAGTCAGGTGAAGTAGAATAATGAATTATAGACACAACCTGTGACAAAATGGCTATAACTCCTTTTGTGATATTGAGAGAATAATTTGTAAAGATGAAATATCATAGATTACTCCTTATAACTATATAAATTTGTTGTGAACTTTGTACGCAAATATGTATATATTATAGCTGGATATAGGTTTTGTTCTGAGCTATTTCAGGCGGATATCTTCAGGTGAATACATCTAACACCGCAGTAGATCAGGTGGATACATCTAGCACCGCAGTAGATCAGGTGGATACATCTAACACCGCAGTAGATCAGGTATATACATCTA
Source organism: Cordylochernes scorpioides (assembly GCA_030710605.1). Taxonomy (NCBI): domain Eukaryota; kingdom Metazoa; phylum Arthropoda; class Arachnida; order Pseudoscorpiones; family Chernetidae; genus Cordylochernes; species Cordylochernes scorpioides. Next base: position 76,724,245 of record CP092874.1, read on the forward strand.
ACACCGCAGTAGATCAGGTATATACATCTAACACCGCAGTAGATCAGGTGAATACATCTAACACCGCAATAGATCAGGTGGATACATCTAACACCGCAGCAGAACAGGTGAATACATCTAACACCGCTGTAGATCAGGTGGATACATCTAACACCGCTGTAGATCAGGTGAATACATCTAACACCGCAGTAGATCAGGTGGATATATCTAACATCGCAGTAGATCAGGTGAATACATCTAACACCGCAGTAGATCAGGTGAATACATCTAACACCGCAGTAGATCAGGTGGATACATCTAACACCGCAGTAGATCAGGTGGATACATCTAACACCGCAGTAGATCAGGTGAATACATCCAACACCGCAGTAGATCAGGTGGATACATCTAACACCGTAGAAGATCAGGTGGATACATCTAACACCGTAGAAGATCAGGTGAATACATCTAACACCGCAGTAGATCAGGTGGATACATCTAACACCGCAGTAGATCAGGTGAATACATCTAACACCGCAGTAGATCAGGTGGATACATCTAACACCGTAGAAGATCAGGTGGATACATCTAACACCGTAGAAGATCAGGTGAATACATCTAACACCGCAGTAGATCAGGTGAATACATCTAACACCGCAGGAGATCAGGTGGATACATCTAACACCGTAGAAGATCAGGTGGATACATCTAACACCGTAGAAGATCAGGTGAATACATCTAACACCGCAGTAGATCAGGTGAATACATCTAACACCGCAGTAGATCAGGTGGATACATCTAACACCGCAGGAGATCAGGTGGATACATCTAACACCGCAGGAGATCAGGTGGATACATCTAACACCGTAGAAGATCAGGTGAATACATCTAACACCGCAGTAGATCAGGTGGATACATCTAACACCGCAGGAGATCAGGTGGATACATCTAACACCGTAGAAGATCAGGTGAATACATCTAACACCGCAGTAGATCAGGTGAATACATCTAACACCGCAGTAGATCAGGTGGATACATCTAACACCGCAGGAGATCAGGTGGATACATCTAACACCGTAGAAGATCAGGTGAATACATCTAACACCGCAGTAGATCAGGTGGATACATCTTACCCCGCAGTAGATCAAATACCCAGAATTCTTTTTTTTTTTTTTTCACAACAAGGAATAATTGGCTAGACTTAAGGAAATTTTAGAATCTACCTTCCCCCAGAACTTAGTGGCAAAAAAAAACAACAAAAAACACTTAACGCCCAAAATGTTTGTAAAGACAAAATCTCACCGTTAATAGATGTGTGGAGATGCAAGTTTTTGTATAACTTCTCGGTGAATTAGCTGTTGAACGATATGCACATGGACGTATACTGGAGCCACGCGGTTCCGGTTTGTGTCGGCAATTTACATTAGTTAGTAGTGAGCAAAGTAAAGAGATGTGATTTTTGCTCTTCTCGGTCCCAAAATTTGAAAAAGAAAATGGCGGAAAACATTTCGGGAAGAAATGAGATAAAATGGCACTGATCTTACATTGTACTCTACATAATTTTCTTTTATTCCGTCTATTCCTTTGACGTTCCCTAAGCATATGCGTACCAGTAAAGCCTTTACCAGCCTTTAGCCTCTACATGGGAGGAAACGGATGTTCTTGTAGCATCAGAGATAGTCAACAAATGCCTAGGCCGGCACCATCTCCTCGTGTCCCCGCTGAATAAACCCAGTGTTTGAAATATTCCCTGCGGGATTCTATGTATTAACTTAGTGTGTGGAGAGATAAAAATAAAATAAAAAGCATTTATTGTAGTTTCCCAGAGCTGCACTTTCCGAAGAAGCATGAGATGGTGTACACTCTTCGGGATAGACAGCCCTCCAATCTATTGGTGCCTCATGGAAGTACAGGCAGCACAGCATGTAGGCCACAATGCCACTCTTGACTCACCGAGAGCTGAGAATAGTAGCCTCCTGTATCTACTATTAGCTTATACCGCGGCATTGACGTAGACTTCACATCTTCCAGTAGAAGTCCTCGAACTAGTCACCTCTCTCTGCACAGCGTCCTCCTGGCCGCCACTACTCCGAAGACCCTTTGCTTGCGCCTGGTTACAGAGATACTTTCGGGACCCCATCGGGTTTCAAACTTGGTCCAGACCTTCGTGATTGCGGGGTACGACCAAGCCGTTTCTCCACCTCACTACGCGCAGCGCCCGCCGCTTGTTGCCGTGTCTTGCTTTAGTGCTTATCACCCATGTCTTGGAGGGATAGCAGGATACCACAAATGTACTCACGTCGGATAGTCGGGACATAGCTGTAGCTGCCTCTCGGAGTACAATTAAGACGGCTCCATCGTCATGCGTCAGTTCTCTTTTTAGGGAGGTTTTCAACATCATCCAACGGCTACCTGGCCTGAACAACTTCTTCTTTGCGCAAGGATTGAAAAACCTATATCGCGCCACTATATACTCGATGAAAGTTAAAATATTCACGTATATCCTGTCAATGGGATTCAAGGAAATCAAGTAAAGATCCCCTTATTGTAAGGAGGATGACTTTCCATCGTTAGGGTTGTAAATATTCCTATCTATTGTATTTCCAAATTGTTGAAGAAACACCTTAAACCTTTTCCCTTTCTTTATCTCTAGTCACTAAAATTGTTTTGTCCATTTATCTATCACCGCTATAGGTCAGGTAAGTGTAGCTCGCACTGTCCAAGTTAGGCGTAATACTTCTAGGTCGATTTAGGTCAGATGTATACTTCTAGAATGTCCCAGTAAGGATGACATACCATGCGAGATTAATCTAAATCTATATAGGTCAGGTGACAATACTGCCATAGGCGCAGTGGATATACCTATATGGTAAATCCTATAACGTCGATGTTTGCTCAATAGCTTCATCTGGGATCATTCACTTTTTGTTTTTAGAAGAAGAGTTTCTGTGAAACTAACAATGTAAAATGTTGGATGGCGTATATTGTGTGATTCCGAATTCAACTTCATCCTTATTGAGTTCCTTTTCGAAAGTGACCACAATCAATGAGAAGATAACTCAATGAATATCTCGGAGATCTTCCTGAATCTTATTGTATCCCTAAAGCCATCGCGAAGTTCCTGTTTGGGCGACAACAATAATGTTAGAAAGCAGCCCCCTTTTAAACTTCTATATGAAATCCACAAGAGGATTATTATTTGAAATGGTATTTGAATTTCATCGAGGGTCATATTTATACTGCCTACACAAATTAACGTCATCTAACACGTTCCATTACATAAAGATTGTACGGGATTGAGAAGCAAACGACAATCTTTCTACCAAAAACAGACTACAAGGTCCTTAGCTGCGTCCTGATATAGCAAATTTCTCTTCCCTCGATTTCGGATTTCAAAATAATTTCTGATACTTCCCCTTTCAAACATTGAACGTGCGTTTTGAAAAGTCGTCCTTGCCGTGATGCATCGATCTCCGTGGCTTTAAGCTCCACAAACGTGAGGTTTCCTTGTTGTTGTCGTTTTTATAATATATATAGAACTTTTTTCCCGATGGCTACCATGGCAGTGTACATGCCAGTGCAAGTGTTCGAGTAAATTAAATTATTATAAATATTTTCTAATATATTCAACCAAGGTTTCTCCATCAGAACCATCTATTTAATCCCCATCAAAAATCCTCTACAGAACTTTCTGAGGCACTTACATGGAAACACTAAATTCCATGTACGTCACATTTTGCTGCCTATACGAAATGCCGAATACACCTTCAATGAATATATGTATGTTTAGATGATCCAAGTGCACCTTAACCCGAGCTGTAGGGTGGGAAAGTTTTCATTTACTCTTCGCGGTATATCTGAGGATATTCTTCTCTTTCTAAAGTCAATGATATTCTCAATGATCTCCCAAAACACAATGGACCTTGGTCGGTAAAACAAATAGTTTCTACAGCTTTGTAAACAGAGCAGCCAGCCTTTTGGTCTTTTTCTTTGTGTATCACCATCTCTATAGAACCTATCAGGTGCTTCTAATTTCTATAAAATACAAGACCGACTTGTGGTACGACTGGTCATCGTGGGTTTCTTTAGGCTCCCCGGCGTAGGCATGTCAGTTAGTGGGCTTGACGTGGGCACAAGCTACGAAGGAGTTAACCACATACTATTGACTCGCCCAAGTGGTCCTACTGATATTTGGCCCCAAAAAAAAGCTTATTGCCTGAACTCTCTATCTAATTCAATACTGACATACAAGGAGACGCTTTTCAAGCATAATTTTTAAGTGATCGAAAATTAATAAAAACTCTGTTACAATACTTTGTTTTAATGCGACGTGTTTATTTATATAAGACGAAGTAATTTTTTATCAGATTTTTTATTCATTTTACGATTAATTAATAAACTTGCAGGTGTGATTATATTTATTATTATTTTATAATTTGAAGTATCGTATCGCTCACCTCTTGTTTACCATTAAATGGTCAGAAACGATTACAGAACTCTAAATAGAAAGGAACCGTCGACAATTTCAGATTCAAGAATGGACATCTCAAGTTTACTGACAGTATTACAAGACATTTCCAACATGCGCACCAAGTTCAAAACAGACATTTCAAGTCATAAATTTGATTGTATAAAAGTCACATAAACAGAAACTCGTAATATAATCCAGAAAAAATCAAACTTATGAGACAGCTTATGTATTTGGTCAGATATTCCTTCACAGACCATATAATGGGAATAAGTAACAAGAATACATTTGGCTCAAACCTTAATGTCGATGGTTTCTAAACATATCTCAGACCTTCTTTGAGATTAAGAATCTGAATTCCTAAGATTATCATCTCAATAGCAACACATTTCCATTATTGAAGACTGTTGAGGCGGCCTTGATTTCATAGCAACTGCATAATGGTTTGAGACATCGAGGCTGCTAAAGACCCTGGCGTTGTCACTTGCAAAACAATGAGCATGTGCTTTAATTACACATTTTAACGCTTGGGGACTGCGTTTTAATGTAATTTAAATTTCAGAGAATTCTTCCGATATTAATGCGTTGTTCACAAAATCTAGTCCTGCCCAGAAGTCGAACCCCTCTTCTGCGTGGCGGGCGGGAGAAGCAGCACAAGTAAGGGACTGCCCTGTAGGGTGAAGTACGGTGGGGACTTCGTGAGCCTCGAGCCGCTACGGTAACCGTGAAGGCCTATAAGGAACTTTGAAATGTGGCTGACTAACGGGGCAAAGCCTTCCCCCCCCCCCCCCCCCCCCCCCATTCCATGGAGCAGAAAAATTACGAATAAGGCACCTTTGTTGGCTGGTATTGTGATCAGGGTATACAGACCGATCTGATCTGCTCCATGGACAAGACACCACCACCACAAAATCTAGTAACTTTTGATATTTATAATTGGGATTTTCTTGTCTTTAAAGCCTTTCCGAGAGATATTCTCAATGGATTTCAACAATTAGTACATATGACAAAAATACATTTTCTCTGTTCTTATACTATAACTTTTTAGACTTTTTAAATTGTGTTATAAAATCATAAATATCGATTCCAAAGTAAGAAAATATTTCAGATAATTTTTCCCGTGACTACCGACATAGATATCACAAAATTTAGGTTTTTACATAAATTATATGTAAGTTATTGAGATAAATGCAAAGAAATCTGGGGAAATGACTAATTTTACGTTAAATAGACATGTTTGCTTTTAAAGGCTTTGACAATATAAAAAAATTGAAGTTTTTCGTTTTAGATATATCATTTAAACCTATATAGCGTTAGGAATTAATAAAGTTTGAAAATAAAACCTATAACATGAATCTTTTAGAAAAAAATGACACAATAAATCAACATTTCAACGTTTTTATGCTTGCGTTACACATAAAGAATATGCTAATATCTATACGGCCTAAAATTATTGTATTTATATGTATAGACAAATGTAAAGGCACACATATATGACAGCGCGAGTGTCCCTAGGGGGACATAGCCCTCTAAATTTAAATAAATAAATAAATAATGAATGTACTGCCAGCTAAATTCATTCATTTTACTGTTGATTAATCTCAATTTTAAATGTAGCATTAAAAAAAAAAAGAAATACAATAATAAATTGGTCCATATAGGGTCAAATTCAACGCCTTATGTTTAAGACGGGTATATGTATTTGTATTTAGTTCTCCTTTGTTTATGTGAACGCAATCACGTATAGACCAGAGAGATGGCTAATTATAAAACCAAAAGAATGCTTTAAATTCACTCAGATACACGTTTATTATTTAAAAAAAGGTTATGCACCAGTCTCATTATACTTCAAACATCTTCAATAATACCGTTAACTCTGTATGTATGAACTGAAACTTAGAAAACAATATGGATCGATTCTATAAAACACTATTAATATTTGATTTAAAAATATATTTACACTCAATCTATATTACCCATTACCGGGCAGATGCCATGTCCTCTGGCTACCCTGGAAATATATTTTCGTTCGTAAATATTATATAAAGTAATTTATAATGCAATATAATGCGGCTCATGATTGTAGAACGAAATTTGAAAATAATACCGCAAATATTTCTTTTGAACGAAAAATCAATATTTATTTTAAGGATAAATAACGTTTTTTCTAACCTTAGGGATGAAGTATGAAAGGATGAATTGTGAAGATAAACGGAAAAATAAAGTGTCCAGGGATGGGAAGGATATATTACCTATAATTCTGTTTTACATATAGACCACCTCTTTTGAATTTTACTTTTTAAAACTCAAAATACAGAATAACATAGAACAGAACTATGTTTAAATATAGTAACTACGCCTTTTCCATGGATAAGATAATCCTTCGGACAACGTTACATATGATGGCTTGCACAATTCTTTTTGAAAACTGGGAGATTTTAATGACCTGAGACTGGGCTGTTGTTGTTGCAAATACTGCGTGAGTTTTCTGAATAGATACCAGTTGGTTCATTGCTCTTTTAAAATTCTTTACATAATCTTTGAAAGGAAATGTTCCAGAATAAAGATTATTATTACCTATTAACGAAATTAAAATACATTTCGATGTGAAAAATAGGAAAATAATAGATAGAAAAATCAGATACTAAAATGATTTTATAATTATTGAATCCAAAGATAAGAACTATGAATTAAATAAATCAACTTTAGAAGAAAAATCAAAATACAATTTAGATGTCCCAAGCATAATAACGGATTTTATTGAATTTAAAATGGCTATTTTGAAGAAAAACACAAATGAAACTTTTCAAAGCTTCCTCCCAAACAATATACCAAAATATTTCTGGCCAAACTTTCACAATTCTCAATTCATTTCTAATCATGGAAATTTCAGAAGCTTTTTAAAAAGAATTAAAGCAATGGAAGACTCGAGTTGTTTTTGCGAATATGAGGAACAAACCTCAATACATCTTTAACTGGATTGCCCTTTTTCAAGTCTATAGAATCGACAATAATTTAAATGTAACAGATCCAAGTATTTTCATTTCCAGTAAAGAAATGTATATTAAATTTATTACCTTTTGTAGATATATTTTGAATTATATAGCAACAAATATCTTTTAAGAAACTGATAATTTATATTATGTTTATTGTACATATTTCCAGACACTTCTTTCTTTTGTACCCAGGTCTTTTTTCTCGTTTTTTTTTTCTCTCTCTCTTTTTCACTTTGTTAATATCATATGACTATTCTCTTTACAGCTTAAAATTATTGTAAATATGTATTTCGATTAAATAATCCCTTGAATCAATATTAAAATAAAAACATAAAGCCCCTCCAGGTAAAAGATTCTTTTAAAAATATTTTTATTTAAAAATATCTCGAGCTTTCGGGCAAGTAAGCCCTTCTACGGGAGAAACTATTTTACATCCATAATACGTCAATAAAATAATATTTAAACTTAAATAAAGTCCTTTAGTTGTTTACATTTGTTTTAAGGCATAATCAACGCGGGCTTCTATTGCGCGTGCTTCACTTGGAGGTGATGGGGTGGGCTCAGGGAATATAATGTTATAAACTTCCGGGATATCTATTCTTCTGTTAATACTATTGTGCTTTCTGGATATGATGGATTCTATGATAAGTCTCTGTAGTCTATTGGGGATGTTGGAGTAATGGGTCTTTGGTTCTGATAGGGAGAAGGAAAATATGTATTTAAAAATGTAAAGGCATACATGTATGACAGCGCAAATGTCCCTAGGTGGACATTGCGCTTTAAATTGAAATAAATTAATGAATAAATAAATAGTTTTTTTTTTTCCTATACAGTAATGTAGTACACGCTTGTTCGGCGGTACATATATTAAAATTGGACCGATACAGAGAAAATTAGCATGGCCCTTGTGCAAGGATGACACGTAAAATCGTGAAGCGTTCCATATTGAATAATGTTCTACTTCTAAAGATGTGTGGTTGTCAGTTTGAAGCTAAGGGAGGGGCAGTGGTCCGCCTATTATCCCCGGTGTAAGGCCCCCAAATAGCAGGGTGTGTTGATGGACGCTAATTGGATTTTTTTTTCTCAAGAAAAGATGTCCCATTTTCATGTTTTAACTTATATAAACTGGGATTTTAAAAATTTGTAACGTTTTAAAATCAATATAAAGCAATTGTTCGCGCCTATTACGTAAATTTTGTTACTTTAGTCAAATATGCAAATTTTGATTGTATAAAACTGCCAGCTGGCCAATAAAAGCAGCGTGTTTGTAGTCAGTCTTCGAATTGGTCTAGTTCTTTGAGTCTGTGCTCCCCAATTAATTAACGTTAGGAGATTCACCTAGTCGAAGAGGGTTGATGTTGCTCATGTAGTCAGAAGGTTTTATAAAGAATCGAACGGCTCTAATTCAAGGATATTAATCAGCTGAAAAGGCCTGGCTTATCTAGATACAGTCCACACTCTGCCAAACCAAAACTTAAGGTACTAGCCAGACTTATAAACAAAGGAAGTGGCAAGTATTCCTAGCTATCGCTGCTAGGCCCTCATCCGCTACCGCCCAGCAATAACGTACCGTCTATACATAAGAAATGAAAATATTCAATATACACGAATATTTATTTTTAACAAAAATGAAACTTCTACTGTCCTTACTGCGATGAAAAGGCCCTCCCAATAGGTAATTAAAGAGGAATTTTCTTAGCAAAGGTGTTTTCTGAATATTTATAAACACAAGGTTGTATAATAGTATAAATATGTTTATTCATTCAAATATCTTTACCTTTTTTTTCTAATTTTGAACGTTCGAAATGTCATTTATAATGATGAGCAAGCATATCTTGGTAATTTATCATCATAAAATATAGTTAATACTTTATCAGACGGTCGAAGATTAAAAAAAAAAATGACTAGACACCTTTTGAAACGAAGAGTAATTTAAAAATTGAATTGCTTGGCGAGCTTTTCGGGTTAAGTTTCCATCAACAGTTGCCATAACTGTCCTGGTGTAGAACCAACACATACCCACATATTCTCATGGCCAGCAATGGCCGCAGCCTTGCAAAAATTTGACATGGACCCAGAGCAGCAGCTTTACACACCCAAGATAGTGGACATTGCTGATATTGTGATGGAGATGCATGGGGACATCTAAGGCTCTTCATTGGACACGACAACAACAACAGTTGCCGAACAATTCTAAAAAAGACTTGTATTCCTATATATGTGTGCATATATTGCCGAATATAAAAAAAGTTAGTATATTCGTAAAACGCGTTTTAAAAATTATAATAAAAGGCATAGAGAGCATCCATTATTTAAAAACGGGAAATCGAGAATTCTATACGATATTTTCCCTAAACACAACGTTCAATATCATCAAAAATTTACCACAACACTAGCTTTTAGGAATTCTTAAAAAGCTAGCCATCTCATTCTATTGTAGTTGGCAACGACTGGAGTACTTTTAATGGCATCTTTGAATACGTTTAATTACACTGGTCTACACAGAAAAAGATGATTTTGATAATGCATCAGTTTCTGACTTAATTTGAGGTGCTGATCACGAATATAATGTTAGTTTTTATGTATCTTATCAATTTTTAGAGGTATAACATATTCATATTTAGGCCACAATGTGGTACATCAGTCCATATAAGCGGTACGAAAAACACACTGAATGCAAATAAAAACTGAGAATTTCATACCAAAAGGTACTTTATTTACTCTAGTATAAGAAAACCGAAACTATACAAAAAATGTAAAATGCTCCAGTCAATCCTTCATGATTTTCAACCTTTTTGATTTTCTCTTATAAGTGTATTCCGGCTGGTCGCGGGACAGATTCCAGCAGTAATCTGCCATCATGTGGCAGTTCCAGACACCTTGATATCTCTCTTCCATCATTTTCATGTCTTGATGGAATCGTTCGCCTTGTTCATCATTGTTGATAATTATCAACCAACTTACGTATTGACAAAAGTAACTTTTTTTCAAATTAAAGATCCTTCGGCCAGTAAATATTTTTTATTGTCTCGACGTTTCGACAAAAATCTTTTGTCCTCTTTAGGAGCGAACAAAAAATTTGAAATACAGCATGAGAACGCCCTTGCAGCCCTAGAATAATTTTTAACGCTTGGCCAAATGTTTTAATTTTTGTTCGCTCCTGACGAGGGCAAACTATTTTTGTCGAAACGTCGAGACAATAAAAAAAATTTACTGGCCGAAGTATCTTTAATTTGAAAAACTATGAATTCCGACCAGGCAGCCTAAATCTTTACGAAAAAAAAACTTTGTACGGTTTACACACAAAGAAACACTAGAGCCTAAATTAAAAGTTGTTTAACACAGAGAAAACTTAGTAATACAGCAAAATAAAAAGGAAGGACGTAAGTAAAATAATTCGATTAGTTTTAACAAAACCAATACTTATCTTTTATTGCAACGTTGATAAGGAGCGGACCGGGGTTACATAGGTTTACGAGGAGACCACCAGACAAGCACACAGAGAACACTTTAAGCGTCTTCACACAATCACCACTCCACAACTCTTCGCATTCCTATTTCAACCCTCTTTTATGTACAAACATGGCCACATTCGTCCAATGAGAAAGCGTGGGAGATCGATTCACTTAACAAATAAACAACATTATTTCCGCATAACTGAGAAGATTAAAACTCCTTATGTTTGTCAAATAATTTGACAGTATATCACACAGAGCTATAATGTATAAACATCTTGATGAATATATTCATCACAGCACCAAAGAGCACATTCTCCGATTTCACACCAAGGCATGTTAGGCTATAGAGCTATTCTATAGCCGTAAACATTGGTCATAAAAGTCAATCAATACATTTTATTTTACCTATAAAGTTTTATATGACCAACGATAAGCTATAAAAACCAAAGCGAATAAAAACGTGCAGCAAAAATCGATAATATTAATATATTAGATTGATGCGTGAAAAGAGTAACTCCTTTCTTGTATAAAAATCCATCAACACCAATTTTAGCAATCTCGAACATATTCCTAACCATATGCAATGGTTTCGGCATATGGCCTTAGGGATGTTCGAAATTTTGGGAATTTCAGGATACACTATTTTGATACGAATTATATAAATTTTATAAATAATAAAAATTTTGCAGGAGAGAATTACTCGCTGCATTATATATTTATAATATAGATATAATATACAAAAAAAAACTCAAAACTCTCAACAAAGAAACAAAACTAAACTTTCAATGGATCCCTTCCCATGTCGACATACCCCTTAATGAAGAGGCAGACATATTAGCAAAAAAGGCGTGTCACTTACCAAACAATAGCAATAATCTTACCTTTGAAGAAATATATACGTATGCAAAAATGAAAATAAATCAAAACTGACAGCTTATCCAAATCATCACTGGTACAAACCATTGGAACAATTAGAAGAACTTCAAAAACTCAATATAAATCAACAAACAGCTTTAGCAAGACTAAGAAGTGGCCATATAAAAACCTTAAAATTTCAAAATGGTCAAAAAAAACCTTCAATAAATGCTTGAAATGCAATAGTGCGGAAGCTTCTCCGGAACATATATTATCACTAGCCGAATGACCCGGGCAACGCCCGGGGTTTACCCGATTAAATGCTTTTATTCAAATACTATTCGTTACAATTATAAATTGGCGCCGTGGATGTAATTCTTGTATAATATATAAATGAGTTTTAAAAATTGTAAAAAAAAATGCATCGGCCTGGAATCGAACCCGGGGCGCCCGCGTGGCAGGCGAGCATTCTACCACTGAACCAAAAGCAAACGGTGACAGAATTAAGAACGCATGACGCTGATAACTGTATATATTAATGCTCAGAACTGACAATAGAGGACCTATTTTCCAGGCCTATAACTACCATCGCAAAATTCGAGAGGAGTGGACATAGGGATTGGTTTAACCATGGAATAAGCACCACCATAGACAAACATTTCTAGAGTCCTAGAGGCATATGTCCACAGTTCGTTCAAAACGCCAATTTACTGTATTCAATAGCAAGTGCAGGGTATTAGAAATTCAGTTCAAAGTAAGGCGGTCCGGAGGTTAAAATGGCTACACTGCCGGGGAGTTCACCACTGATTCATCTTTACTAATTGCAAGATAAGGTTTGTAGAAAAATGAACTTTAATTATATGTTAAAATAAAATTAACATTAAAATATATTTTTAATTAAAAAGGCATATATTGGATCAAAAAATTATTTATTTTACCAATATTTCAGCTGGCTGAACGCCAACCTTTATCAAGGTGTTATAACATTTTAAGGTGTGTCAACAACTGTTGACACACTTTAAAATGTTATAACACCTTGATAAAGGTTGGCGTTCAGCCAGCTGAAATATTGGTAAAATAAATATTTTTTTGATCCAATATATGCTTTTTTAATTAAAGATTTATCTATGGATTGCTCTATTTTCAAAATTAAAATATATGTTTATAATTTTATATTACATGAATACAATTTATATAATTCTTATTAGTATAGTGTGTTTTCTGATATGTAGCGTTATGAAATTAATAAAAATTTCCAAAATGGTATTTTAGCTAATGGAGTACGATTCGTATTTTTTGATCCAATATATGCTTTTTTAATTAAAGATTTATCTATGGATTGCTCTATTTTCAAAATTAAAATATATGTTTATAATTTTATATTACATGAATACAATTCATATAATTATTATTAGTATAGTGTGTTTTCTGATATGTAGCGTTATAATATTAATAAAAATTTCCAAAATGGTATTTTAGCTAATGGAGTACGATTCGTATAGAGAAGACCAAGCGAATGTTTTATTTAATTGAAAACGGTAAAGAGTCCAAATAATTGTTTTAAAAAAGGCCTAGCTGAATTTGTGAAAGAATTAAATATATTTTATACACATCCAGGTTTCCCCTTTTTTCTATATGTAAATTGTTTCACGGGACCATGCCAAACTGTAACATGTTTAACATGCTTTCGTAGAGGCGCTGCTATTCCTCTATATATTTCCCGTACACCAATTTCTTTGTATCTACAACCACAGGGAGCAAGCTAGCCTGTAACATATGTAACATGATTTGGCAAGAATCATGCTAACCTGCAACATGTAAACCATACTTTCGTAGGGATCATGCTATGTCCATACACCAACAATCTTTGTAACAACAACCACAGGGAGAAAACTAGTCTGTAACATATGTAACATGATTTAGCAAGAATCATGCTAATCTGCAACATGTGAATCATGCTTTCGTAGGGACCATGCTATGTCCATACACCAACAATCTTTGTAACAACTTCCACAGGGACCATGCTAGCCTGTAACATATGTATTATGATTTAGCAAGAATCATGCTAACCTGCAACATGTAAACCATGCTTTCGTAGGAACCATGCTATGTCCATACACCAACAATCTTTGTACCAATTTCCACAGGCAACTCTACCCAGTGACCAGAGAGGGGACAGACATTGTGCTTGTCACTTCCTAGTCGCCGCCATTGTCGGCTCTTTTTGTGTCGAGGGGTCAAGGACCTAAAGGACACGGCACCGTCTACCCCCTTTTACCTTTCACTTCCCACTCGCACAACTTTTGGGGTTTATAATAAACTTAGCCCTAGATGCATTATTGATTATATCAAATATTTTTAACACACCAGGACTAAGATACTACGGGGATGCGACAGGTTACATGTCAACATATGTAGAAGCATTTCGACTTTTGCAATGACAAAATGACAGAACTACATTTGATTATCTGCACTTACTATTCAGAAGAGATTCTTGCAGAAATTTAAGGGATAAATTCAAAAGATTAATTATTTTGTGAAAATTCTGAAAATTCAGAATATAAATTCGGCTCTTGATTTTTTTTTTTTTTAAATATCACGCTTATATAGATATTCTTAGCCGTATTAATAGATTCCTCTGCTTGGTTTTACAATTTATAGAGCGAAATATGTCCAACACTAATTAGAAAACGCAAAAAAAGTGGCGTATATTTTGCTTTGTGGGTGTTCATTAACTGCTTCCTTATATTTTTAGAAGATCGCCGCCTCTTCTCGAGATAGCAAGCTTATATGCTGTAAATTTAGCAAGTCACTTTGTTAACTAACCTACCCTAGGCCAGGGTCGGCAAACTGCGGCTCGCGAGCCACATGCGGCTCTTAGGATGTGAAGCTGCGGCTCTTTATATAGTTCCATACGCAAATATTATTTATGCGAGTGCTAATTATTGTTGGAAATAAAAAATTGTGCGGATCTTTAAAAACTTTGAAATTTTTTAAAATTGTAATTTTTTACTCTTCCGACTCAAAAGTTTGCCGACTTCTGCACTAGGCTAATCCCTTACTACCTTTGGATATCCCTAAGTTCACGCGATCCTAAAAGAATGAGACTCATTGTCCAAGACCTTTTGCATTTCAATCAAGTTTTCCAAAATCATCAGAAACTGATGAGAAAATAAATTGACTCTTATCTAAGCAAAGAGAATAAAAAAGTAATAAAATGGCCTTAAATATGGCCTTAACTACCCATTTCATGATTTTTCAGGATGCCTGAATGACCAGTTTTTTGGTCGTTGAGGTACAGCTTTCACCACGCTAATGAGGGCCAACAGCCCGAAACGTGTCCGTAGTTAGCTTTTCTTTATTAATCAATAATGGGCATTTGGACAATTCTGGAATAATTAGAAATCAACGAGAATAGTTTATATTTATTCCGATAGATGGCGCAAGCCATCAGCAACTTTCAGTTTCACGATAGAGAGATGCCCTTTTCATGATTATAATAAATGTTAGCCCGTCAATATTTGGAAATTGAAAAAAATCAACTCTTCGCGTATCTTTATTCCGATATTGATAACAATATGTGGAGTTAATTTCAAGGTCGGTAGATTAAACTGGTTACACCGCTCAGAGGGAGGATAACCACTAATGAGCCGGGGACCTCCTAATATCTTTATATTGCAGTAAAAACAGTAGGAAGTTTTGTTGAGAAAAAAAAAGATATATTCACGCTTAAAAATTGTAAACTTAAATATTAAAAGCCTTTTTTTTTTGGTTTGATAATATTTATAACGAATGAAGACATTAATACACGAATGTTTCTTTTCACAAATAATTCAAACTTATACTGTCCTTACTGCGATGAAAAAAAAAATTGGGAGGGCTTGGCTCATCAGTGGCGAACCCTCCCCGCGGCTTCGCCAATTTAATATACCAGACCGCTTCTTTAGATCTCCAATACTGTATTGGATCATTTTGCTTTTATATTCTGCACTGAAGGGTGGATTCTTAAAAATGGCATTTAGGCAAACTATGGACATAAGCTTTTAGGACAGAGGAATTACATTCAAATATTTGCATCGAGCAATGCTCTTCCGCAAACAAAGATAAGTCAGGCAAAAAATAATACAAAGCAATAACGCGCTATCTATATATAACGAATAAAGACACTATGGCTCAACAAGATTATCTATATGATTGAACTTGTTCCGGAATATCTATTCTCCTGTTGTTTTTTACTTTTATATATTAGATATTCTAAGGTCAACCTTTCTGATTTAGTAGATATGTTACTGTGATGGCAGGTAGGGATGTCCAGATTGAAATCATGGCCAGTATTTGTCATATGCTGATGAATTTAGAATCTTCATTTTGAAATTCTATTTATGCTCTTTGATTCTGGTTTCTATTTTACTGATGGTTTCACCTACATAAAAAAAATACAGGATAAAAAATATGATGGAAAATTAAAGCGTTTATTTTGACGGGGAGGGCTGATCTTTAATTTATATATATATATATATAAATAGAAGAATTACTCATTAGAGAGAAAGAGAGAAGTCTAGTGATTTTCTAATAAACTTATGACTCTGGAATAAACATAGTAAATACGTCAGGCGACAGTCCAAGTTTAAAAAATTCCAAATATTTAATCTTATCCAATATTGAATATACGGATGTAGCCTGGAGTTGTCTTGGTTAAGAATAACTCATATATATATAGAAGGCTACGCGGTTTTGTCTAATTTCAGGTTGCACAATATTTTAAAATGTCAATATTTATTATGAAAAGGCATCTCCTTATCGTGCACATGAGAGTTGTTGATGGGTTTTGCCTTCTATCGGAATAAATATCAACTATTCTCGTTGATTTTTAATTATTCCAGAAATGGCCAAATACCAATTCTTGATTAATCATGAAAAGCTAACCACGGACGCGTTTTGGTCTGTTGGCCCTCATCAGCGCGGTGCAAGCTGTACTTCAACGACCAGATAACTGGTCATTCAGGCATCCTGAAAAATCATGAAACGGGTAGTTAAGGCCAGAATTGCGTCTAAGCGAATAGCATCGTAATATGTGTCAACACCTTCGCGACCATCTCATATTGTTGCGTTGAAAAATAGACATGAGGAGAGGTAAACACAAACGAACTTTATTCTCTGTAACAACGGTATAAAATTGTAGCAACGCCCATTTATATAGCAATGACACAATTCAAGCCAAACTATGTAAATATAATACAATCTGTAAAACGACGTTTGACAATTTTACCGCAAATGCTTCTTTTGAACGAAAAATCGTAATTTATTATAAAGAGAAATAACGACTATTTCTATCCTTAGGGATGAAGTATCAAAGGATGAATTGTGAAGGGTAATGATGAACGGAAAAATATGTGTCCAGGGATGGATTATTTTTCCGTTCATCATTACTTTTCACAATTCATCCTTTCATACTTCATCCCTAAGGATATAAATAGTCGTTATTTCTCCTTTAAATAAAATACGATTTTTCGTTCAAAAGAAACATTTGCGGTAAAATTTGTCAAACGTCGTTTTATAATCATAAGCAGCATTATATTGAAATTTAAAATAATACAATATAAAATGTTGAAATAACAAATAAACCACGCTACAATATTGTTTGTTCTATAAATCGGTGCATCCTAGCGTTGACCGTTCTTCGACGCCATTTGTGAACTTTTATTTTCATTTATTGATGCGATCTTTTGATAGACATTTAAAATTCTAATCTGTTGTGTGTATAAGCTATGTTTATTATCTTTTCTATATTTCACAGTGTGTAATCCCTTCTGAATAGGAAGACGCATCATTAAGCGCATATCATATATTTTTATATAGATTTCTAATTTTCGACTCCATTTTGGAATCAAACATGGTTGCCGAATTGTTAAGGAATTTCTTTTTTTAAATCATAGATAGAATATCGTAGCGAAATATTTATTATTTTATTAACAGAGTATCATTTTTAATGTTTATATTTTGCTACTCTGTAAACTTCCCTCATTGCTTTTCTTTTGTTTATCATTCATAGTTTGTTCTTACCTAAAATAAATTGCTGTGTCATCCCGAAGTTTGTCTTTCCTAATTTTCCATATATACAGGGTGATCCAAAAGTCCCGCACAACTTTAAAAATTAATAACTCCGCGAATATTTGCGCTAGAGCAATGCGGTAAACACCATTGTGTTCAGGATACAATAGGATTTTTATGGCAAATAATGAAAAATTAGAAATTGATTTTAGTTACAACTTTATTCGCTAGATGGCGCTCTACCAGAATCAGCGATTCAGCGGCCAAATTGTTTGATAAATTGAAAAATATAACTGAACGACACGTATTTTTCCTTTTTGAATACCAGGAAAGAACCCTAATAATATCAAATGATAAATTAATAAAACACCATTTCGCCAAAAGTTAGAAGAATTGGTTGACGATTTTTAAATACAATCTGAGATATGTAAAATAGGTATATGCAAATTAAAACACGTAGCAAAAAATATTTATATTTTAGATGGAGTTTTGTGAAATAGATTGAATGTTTGAAAATAACTACTGATATCAATAAACGATTTTTGAAATGTTAATATAGTACCAAAAATTATGATGGCACTACTAATAGGATTTCGTGTTATAAGGAATGTATAGTTTCTTGACTGATTGGCGACACTTGACTATTTAACTGGATATTTGTCATGATCCAAAAATGAAATATAGAGGGGAGTGACAAAATATATTTGTTGTACTTTATTCCAAATATCCTATGGGTTTGTCAAATGTTATCATTATTTATTATACTGTACATAATTTTGAAAATGTATCCCCTAAAAAAATCATTGTTAAATCGACCTTTTGCGTTGAAAAACGTGGTAGAAAAATCATTTTGTATTATTTTTTGCGCAAAATTTCTAAAGTTGGGGGGGGGGGGGGGATACAGAGAATATTCCATATGCTATTTCTTCTAATGAGCGAAAAGCGATAAACTAAACATAAGGGGTAAAATTGTGTGTACCAGTGTTATTCGAGAAGTTATACCACTTTGGCCTGCACGACATAATATAAGATGTGGGCAAATGACAAACAAAAATTTTACTGTTCACAGAAAAAAAAAGAGTCAAGATGTGAGGACAGCATTTATTATTCCCATAACCCAAAACAAAGAGCTGCAAACTATAACACATGAGGTAATTGCCTTCTCTCTTATATTAGGTCACAATCCTTGCTCAATGTGGCGCCCTTCATTCTCAAAAACCGCCTGCAGACGATAGATGACAGAATGGTCACAATCAAATAGTTGAAATTTATAAAACGTGCCTTCTGATAGAAGCCTTCAACATGGCTAATGTGGTAGGCCGGCATCGATAAAAACGCGACTTAATGTACCCCCATAACCGAAATTGTAAGGCCTCAAGTCTGGTGATATTGGAGGCCACTGGTATATAAAGTGGCGACTTATCAACGAATTTCACCGAACGTATCCTTTAGCAATTGTTTGGCACCGCGGGAGATATGAGGAGGTCCTCCATCTTGCATGAATGTTATTTCGCTTAGTGCTTGTCTGTCCTGCAATATGGGAATAACCTTTTCTCTCAAAAGTTGAACATAACGTTCACCAGTTAGAAAAACGGTTTTAAAAGTTCTTCCATTGATTTTTCAGAGAAAAATGGCCCAATAATAAAAGAAGAAGTGAACCCACACAAAACTGTAACTCTGGGCTGATGAAGTGGTATTTCTGTAAAAATCCTAGGGTTTTCTGTTGCCAAAATGAGGCAGTTTTGAATGTTAAATTCTCCCTTTAGATAGAAGTGAGCATCATCTGTTCTTAGAACATTTGACAGCCAGTTTTAATCAATATCAATTTGCCGGAAAACCCATGCAGCGAATTCTTGACGCTTCTCAAAATTACTGACTTTCAACTCGTGAAAACTTTGAATTTTGTTAGGGTATTTTTATAGAAAAATTATAAATGTGTGTTCTCTCCAAACTGTTCCCTACGAAATCCCCGTTTGTCGAGAAACTTGTCTAGCACTTACTTCTCCATACGTGGATAACGTTTCAATAGCTTCAACATTCTGCAAAACCGTAACAGCCCCTGACTTGCATGTCGATGGTCTTCCACTCCGAGGTTTTGCTTCCAGAGATCCAGTTTCCTCAAAACTTTTAATCAATCGATTTAGAGAGTAGCGACTCATTGGTCCTTTACCGCTTCGAATATCTTTAAAGGAACGAAACGCTCGTAAAGCTTCAGTGGCAGATTCTGAATCACAATGAAAAAAATTCACCAAGAGTGATTTATCCTGTAGTGACGGCATTCCACGACCACACCTCCTTGCGGTCCCCCCTGGACCCTTGGAATATCTGACCAAATTCTGGTTCGTTTCCAAGATGACTAACGTTGCAACGGCACCCATTTTCAAATGAAGAGCAAAACTGATATCTCCAGTAATGCTACCGCGTCCGGGGTAACCGCCGCGTCAGGAGCTGCAGCTTGAGCTTATGATGAGAAATCTACTACGAGGACACAATTCAATCTACTACAACTCAATATAAATGGTACCCAGAGGAAAATAAAGAGCTGACTAGTCTTCTCTGTGACAACAATGTACATATTACTTGTCCTCAAGAGACAAAATTGAATCAGAATCTGAGATTCAATATCAAAGATTATACAACACTACGAAAGGACAGACCGGGAAAATTCGGAGGAGGACTTGCCGTTTTGATTAAAACTCTAGAAATCAAATTTAAGGAAATCGCCTATAATCAGAGTAAGCCTAGAGAAGGCACGACAGAAGCTCAGGCAATAGAAATCTATCATACAGATTAAACAATTCCAATCATAAATGTTTATCACCACGATAATACTAGCATCAATACAGGCCTGATAGAGACATTAAGTGAAGCGTCTTCGGATATCGCAATCATACTTGGTGATTTTAACGCCGAAAGACCAACTTGGGGATCACCTGTCCAGGATAACAAAGGTCAGCAGGTTGAGGACATACTAACCGACCTCGACCTTACACCGTAAAATAACGAAAAGAACACCTATCTATCCATGTCCTCAGGAACAGAATTCGCAATAGACATCACAGCGATAAATTACAACATCGCAGCCACAACACAATGGAAAATTCTGAAAAGTGCAATCAGTGACCACAGACCAATTTTAACAACCCTAAAATTCAAAATTGAGAATTTCCAACAGAATAAAAGAACACTGGAAAAAAATTCACAGAAAAGCTTGAAGAACTGTGCAAAGAAGAAATAAATCACAGAACGATTGACAAAAAATTGGAAAAATTTTCTTCGAACATATCCAAACCTGCAAAAGTATCGATACCTAGAGGTAAAAATAAGAGAACAAAAACATACTTAAAAAGAAAGGACTTGACACAATTGGTTTATACGATCATATAAATTATTTAACAGCATATACAGATGGATCATCAAACCTTACCATAAGTAATGGAGGGGCTGGAATTAACATAATACTGCAAGATGGAACATACATCAAAATTAAAGAAGGAGCAAGAAAGAATTCGTCGAACTTCACTTGTTAACTGACAGCTATCTGGAAAGCTCTTGATGTATGCCTTAACCAACCATCCCTGCATCAAGCAGAAGGAATTATAATATACCGTACAACGACTTCGATCTAGAAGCAATTCAGAAGGGCAATACTATAATCACACAGAAAATACATTCGTTACTTACTCAACTGATATCATTGGAGAATAACTGCATTCTACAATGGATTCCTGACAGTGTTTGAATCGAGGGTAATGAAATGGCAGTTGAATTTGCAAAGGAAGCCAGAAAGTTGAGCCAAAGGAAAGAACAAATGTCATTATTTGACGCTAATGCTTTTGCAAAATACAAGATAATTAAACAAAAATAAGAAAAGATCAAAATGTGAAATAAACTCCGAGAGAAAAATAACAAAACTATAACAAAATTTAGAACAAAACATTATAAAGGATGACAATACATCCAGATGGCACAAGAACCTATAGAACTTGCAACAACTGTCCTGGTGTGGAACTAACACCTACCCACATATTCTCATGCCCGCAGCCTTGCAGAAAATTGACATAGACCCAGAGCAGCTGCTTTACACACCCAAGATTGTGGACAATGCTGCTGCTGCTGTGATAGAGATGCATGGAGACATCTGAGGCTCTTTATTGGACACGACAAAAACAACAACGGCATTCCAGAGTAAAATAAATCATCAGAGATAGATAAATATTTTTCAAATGAATTAAGATAAATATGATTGATACTGAGAGAGAGTTGAATTAAAAAAAATAGAAAATGATTATTTTCGAAATTTAAATAGCTGAGAGGATTCCAGCAAACCGCATCTAAAATATCAGGTTTTTTTTTTTTGCTACATGTTTCAATTTGCATATACCTATTTTACATATCTCAGATTGTATTTAAAAATCGTTAACCATTTCTTCTAACTTTTTGCGAAATGGTGTTTTATTAATTTATCATTTGATATTATTAGGGTTCTTTCCTGGTATTCAAAAATAAAAAATACGTGTCGTTCATTTATATTTTTCAATTTATCAAACAATTTGGCCGCTGAATCGCTGATTCTGGTAGAGCGCCATCTAGCGAATAAAGTTGTAACTAAAATCAATTTCGAATTTTTCATTATTTGCCATAAAAAATCCCATTGCATCCTGAACACAATGGTGTTTACCGCATTGCTCTAGCGCAAATATTCGCGGAGTTATTAATTTTTAAAGTTGTGCGGGACTTTTGGATCACCCTGTATATATATGAGGTTAGAAATAATCGTTATTTCTCTTCAAAAATAAATTTCGATTTTTCGTTCAAAAGAAACACATGCGGGATAAATTTCAAATGTCGTTTTACAATCATAAGCCGCATTATATCCTTATATATATAAAAATGAAATGCGAAATCGATGTTTGTTATCGCATCACGCAAAATCTACTGACTCAATCATTATGGAATTTCGCATGTAGGTAGCTGAAGATTTCGTTTAACATATAGGCTATTCAAAAAACTAAAAAAGTTAATGTGCTTTTTTTTTTAAATAAAAACCAAAAAGCGTTAGTTCCAGTCTTTTACCGCTAGGGCGCAGCACTGGTCACGACGATAAATGAATTTGATTTTTTTTAAGCATCGGTGGTTCAGTGGTAGAATGCTCGCCTGCCACGCGGGCGGCCAGGGTTCGATTCCCGGCCGATGCATTTTTTTAAACAATTTTTAAAACTCATTTATATTATATCTATATTAATAAAATGCAAATTTCATAAGTGTTGTTCACTAAAAACTTTCGTTACAATGCATCAATTTCGACCAAATTTTCAACATTTATGTAAAACGAGATGGAGCAGGTTTTGCTTAACATCAAAATATTTTTCCCTAACATTAACATGCGTAACTTCGCTGTTATCGATTAAATACAAAAAAAATCAACAGAGTTAATTTTATTTATATATAAATACAAAATTAAATTTCAACAGAGTTAATTTTTTTTACATACTAGCTAATAATCTCAATCTAAAAAAATATTCAAAACAAGCAATTTTAAGATAACACCATATGTAAAACAGTCGGCCAAGAAAACAACAACGATATTACATCTTTCTCACATATTCACACACAATCTTGATTAATAATTAAAACTAATCTTTAACGTTGTTTATTATACTTCATAATATATAATATTCGTTAGGCAAACTTTCACTCGGATAAAACCCGGGCGAAGCCGGGTACACATCCGCTAGTTGTGTTATATATATATTCGGATATTTTTGTATATTATTTTTAGTTAGAATATATTCTTTTTCAATTAGTAGGTATTTGCATATTTACTATGATTTGATTTATTTTAGGAATTATCATATCGATTGAATTTATTATTTTGTATTTTTGCTTTATAATGGCTAACACAATTATTGGTATTACTAACTATTATAGGGATATATCATATTGTAAATTTCAAAAAATATTTATCTGACAATATTTCTGCTGGCTGAACGTCAACCTTTGTCAAGGCATTACATTTTGTATGAACAAACTCAGCGCCGCATAATAATATAATGACGCTATAGGGCGATGAGATTGTTTATATAAAGCCTTGGTTAGCGTTCAGCCAACCGATATATTGTCAAATAAATCTTTTTATTCAATCCAATATATGCCATTTTATTACCTAATGATTATCATAAATGGAATTTTTTGTGTAGAAGAGAGAAAATAGAGGTAACCCGGGCTCCTGGTGCATAAATCGCCAACGACTCGGTCACCAGGAGCCCGGGTTACCTCTATTTTCTCTCTTCTAAAAATTCCATTTATTCCCTGCATAATAATGTAATGACGCTATGCAGCGATGAGATTGTTTATACAAAATGTAAACCCTTGGTTAGCGTTCAGCCAACCGATATATTGTCAAATAAATATTTTTATTCAATCCAATATATGCCATTTTATTACCTAATGATTATCATAAAAAAAAAATTTCGTGTAGAAGAGAAAATAGAGGTAACCCGGGCTCCTGGTGCCCGGGTCGTTGGCGATTTATGCACCAGGAGCCCGGGTTACCTATTTTTTTTCTCTTCTACACGAAAAATTATTTTTATGATAATCATTAGGTAATAAAAAGGCATATATTGGATTGAATAAAAAGATTTATTTGACCATATATCGATTGGCTGAACGCTAACCAAGGGTTTACATTTTGTATAAACAATCTCATCGCTGCCTAGCGTCATTATATTATTATGCGGGGAATAAATGGAATTTTTCGTGTAGAATTTAACATTAGGAAAGAATGCGGTATGTTGGAGGGGCAGGGCGCTAGGGGATAATGCCTGACCCTGATAGGGGCCTCCCCCTCGAGGGGTTGATTCCTAATTACATATAGGGGGGTGTCCTGGCATTGTGCCAAATTGATCTGCACGCCTGCATGACCTCCTGCCTAGAAGATTTTCTCTTTCTTCATCTTCATTGATACATTCTTCTGATATTGTCAAATTACTTTGACAAACATTTGCACTTTTATCTCAGTTTTCAGCGGGAAGAATGTTGTTTCTGTTTGTTAGTGAACCAATCTCCCGCCTTATCATTGGACGAATGTGGCCATGTTTGTATATATAAGGGGGCTATGGTATAGCGGAGAAGGACTGTGGTGTATTATCGTGTGAAGACGCTTAAATTGTTCTCTGCGTGCTTTATCCGTGTCTGGTGAATTCCTCGTATACCTGTGTGACTCCGGTCCAATCCCTACCAACGCTACAATAAAGGATAAGTACTTTTTTGTTTTTATATAGCAAATCGTGATTTTTTTACTTTTTTATTGTTGTTTTTGTACTCTTGAGTACACGCTTTTCTGTGTGTTAGTTACTATTACTTTAGGCCCTAGTAATTTGCAACTTTGTGTGATAACCCGTAATAGTAACTTTTGTCAGTTTACCAACACCGCTCTCTCTATTATTGTTTACTTTTCATGATAAAATTGTGAAAAACGTTTAAAAATACAAAAATATTTGACACAATGAGTTTCTTTTTATTTTTAAATGCTTTCAAGCGATAATCACTCTTCAACGAGCTTAATAAAAATACGCTGCATGCGTATTTATTTGTAAATATTTCTTGTAAGATATAGTCGATGTTTTTTTATTTTAATTTTTTATTAGGCCCGTTGAGGAGCGATTATCGCTTGAAAGCATTTTAAAATAAAAATAAACTCATTGTGAGAAAATATTTTTGTATTTTTAAATTGATTACATTATTAATTACTCCTAGTTGGAGGAATTTTTAAAAAGTATATTGCTATATTTGCGTGTCCTGTCAGTATCTTGCAAATTTGACTAATTAAATGAAGAATTTTAAGGATGTAAGTTCATTATTCATATAGAATTATTTAATTGTTCTTTTTTTTTTGCGTGTATTTTTTAAATATTAAAAAGGTAAAGTTATAGGACACAATTTTTATTATATATTATAAACACAAGGTAATAAGACCAAATTCAAATAAATAAATAGTGTGTGACGTTTCGGTAACAGCGTTATTACCATCTTCAGACAAAAGTGTTGATACAACAGCACTTTTGTCTGAAAATGGTAACAATGCTGTTACCGAAACGTCACACACTATTTATTTATTTGGATTTGGTCTTATTACCTTATGATTAAAAAGGTAAAATAATAAGAATTTGACAATCTTAATGATAAGGTAAACACGTGCAGGGGTATTTGTTGAATTTGAAATGATTGAGAATTCTGTTTAAATAGTGAGAGAGAATCACCTTTTAGGATAAAAACCTTTACGGGTTCGAAATTTTGATAAAGCGAGGTTTATTAATTTGCATAAGATCGTTTTTTTTACGTATTATTTAAATATACAAGTAAGAATTAAGTACAATCTAATATATATTGCCACGTGGAAAATTAGAGAAGACAAACTTCAGTATGGCACAGAAATTTATTTAAGGCAAGAACAAACTAAGAATGATAAAAAAATAATAATAAAATACAGGGTGATCCAAAAGTCCCGCACAACTTTAAAAATTAATAACTCCGCGAATATTTGCGCTAGAGCAATGCGGTAAACACCATTGTGTTCAGGATGCAATGGGATTTTTTATGGCAAATAATGAAAAATTCGAAATTGATTTTAGTTACAACTTTATTCGCTAGATGGCGCTCTACCAGAATCAGCGATTCAGCGGCCAAATTGTTTGATAAATTGAAAAATATAAATGAACGACACGTATTTTTTATTTTTGAATACCAGGAAAGAACCCTAATAATATCAAATGATAAATTAATAAAACACCATTTCGCAAAAAGTTAGAAGAAATGGTTAACGATTTTTAAATACAATCTGAGATATGTAAAATAGGTATATGCAAATTGAAACATGTAGCAAAAAAAAAAAAACCTGATATTTTAGATGCGGTTTGCTGGAATCCTCTCAGCTATTTAAATTTCGAAAATAATCATTTTCTATTTTTTTTAATTCAACTCTCTCTCAGTATCAATCATATTTATCTTAATTCATTTGAAAAATATTTATCTATCTCTGATGATTTATTTTACTCTGGAATGCCGTTGTTGTTTTTGTCGTGTCCAATAAAGAGCCTCAGATGTCTCCATGCATCTCTATCACAGCAGCAGCAGCATTGTCCACAATCTTGGGTGTGTAAAGCAGCTGCTCTGGGTCTATGTCAATTTTCTGCAAGGCTGCGGGCATGAGAATATGTGGGTAGGTGTTAGTTCCACACCAGGACAGTTGTTGCAAGTTCTATAGGTTCTTGTGCCATCTGGATGTATTGTCATCCTTTATAATGTTTTGTTCTAAATTTTGTTATAGTTTTGTTATTTTTCTCTCGGAGTTTATTTCACATTTTGATCTTTTCTTATTTTTGTTTAATTATCTTGTATTTTGCAAAAGCATTAGCGTCAAATAATGACATTTGTTCTTTCCTTTGGCTCAACTTTCTGGCTTCCTTTGCAAATTCAACTGCCATTTCATTACCCTCGATTCAAACACTGTCAGGAATCCATTGTAGAATGCAGTTATTCTCCAATGATATCAGTTGAGTAAGTAACGAATGTATTTTCTGTGTGATTATAGTATTGCCCTTCTGAATTGCTTCTAGATCGAAGTCGTTGTACGGTATATTATAATTCCTTCTGCTTGATGCAGGGATGGTTGGTTAAGGCATACATCAAGAGCTTTCCAGATAGCTGTCAGTTAACAAGTGAAGTTCGACGAATTCTTTCTTGCTCCTTCTTTAATTTTGATGTATGTTCCATCTTGCAGTATTATGTTAATTCCAGCCCCTCCATTACTTATGGTAAGG
The DNA here is from genome assembly GCA_030710605.1 of Cordylochernes scorpioides. NCBI lineage: Eukaryota > Metazoa > Arthropoda > Arachnida > Pseudoscorpiones > Chernetidae > Cordylochernes > Cordylochernes scorpioides. The sequence goes on from CP092874.1 coordinate 76,751,873, forward strand.
TTTGATGATCCATCTGTATATGCTGTTAAATAATTTATATGATCGTATAAACCAATTGTGTCAAGTCCTTTCTTTTTAAGTATGTTTTTGTTCTCTTATTTTTACCTCTAGGTATCGATACTTTTGCAGGTTTGGATATGTTCGAAGAAAATTTTTCCAATTTTTTGTCAATCGTTCTGTGATTTATTTCTTCTTTGCACAGTTCTTCAAGCTTTTCTGTGAATTTTTTTCCAGTGTTCTTTTATTCTGTTGGAAATTCTCAATTTTGAATTTTAGGGTTGTTAAAATTGGTCTGTGGTCACTGATTGCACTTTTCAGAATTTTCCATTGTGTTGTGGCTGCGATGTTGTAATTTATCGCTGTGATGTCTATTGCGAATTCTGTTCCTGAGGACATGGATAGATAGGTGTTCTTTTCGTTATTTTACGGTGTAAGGTCGAGGTCGGTTAGTATGTCCTCAACCTGCTGACCTTTGTTATCCTGGACAGGTGATCCCCAAGTTGGTCTTTCGGCGTTAAAATCACCAAGTATGATTGCGATATCCGAAGACGCTTCACTTAATGTCTCTATCAGGCCTGTATTGATGCTAGTATTATCGTGGTGATAAACATTTATGATTGGAATTGTTTAATCTGTATGATAGATTTCTATTGCCTGAGCTTCTGTCGTGCCTTCTCTAGGCTTACTCTGATTATAGGCGATTTCCTTAAATTTGATTTCTAGAGTTTTAATCAAAACGGCAAGTCCTCCTCCGAATTTTCCCGGTCTGTCCTTTCGTAGTGTTGTATAATCTTTGATATTGAATCTCAGATTCTGATTCAATTTTGTCTCTTGAGGACAAGTAATATGTACATTGTTGTCACAGAGAAGACTAGTCAGCTCTTTATTTTCCTCTGGGTACCATTTATATTGAGTTGTAGTAGATTGAATTGTGTCCTCGTAGTAGATTTCTCATCATAAGCTCAAGCTGCAGCTCCTGACGCGGCGGTTACCCCGGACGCGGTAGCATTACTGGAGATATCAGTTTTGCTCTTCATTTGAAAATGGGTGCCGTTGCAACGTTAGTCATCTTGGAAACGAACCAGAATTTGGTCAGATATTCCAAGGGTCCAGGGGGGACCGCAAGGAGGTGTGGTCGTGGAATGCCGTCACTACAGGATAAATCACTCTTGGTGAATTTTTTTCATTGTGATTCAGAATCTGCCACTGAAGCTTTACGAGCGTTTCGTTCCTTTAAAGATATTCGAAGCGGTAAAGGACCAATGAGTCGCTACTCTCTAAATCGATTGATTAAAAGTTTTGAGGAAACTGGATCTCTGGAAGCAAAACCTCGGAGTGGAAGACCATCGACATGCAAGTCAGGGGCTGTTACGGTTTTGCAGAATGTTGAAGCTATTGAAACGTTATCCACGTATGGAGAAGTAAGTGCTAGACAAGTTTCTCGACAAACGGGGATTTCGTAGGGAACAGTTTGGAGAGAACACACATTTATAATTTTTCTATAAAAATACCCTAACAAAATTCAAAGTTTTCACGAGTTGAAAGTCAGTAATTTTGAGAAGCGTCAAGAATTCGCTGCATGGGTTTTCCGGCAAATTGATATTGATTAAAACTGGCTGTCAAATGTTCTAAGAACAGATGATGCTCACTTCTATCTAAAGGGAGAATTTAACATTCAAAACTGCCTCATTTTGGCAACAGAAAACCCTAGGATTTTTACAGAAATACCACTTCATCAGCCCAGAGTTACAGTTTTGTGTGGGTTCACTTCTTCTTTTATTATTGGGCCATTTTTCTCTGAAAAATCAATGGAAGAACTTTTAAAACCGTTTTTCTAACTGGTGAACGTTATGTTCAACTTTTGAGAGAAAAGGTTATTCCCATATTGCAGGACAGACAAGCACTAAGCGAAATAACATTCATGCAAGATGGAGGACCTCCTCATATCTCCCGCGGTGCCAAACAATTGCTAAAGGATACGTTCGGTGAAATTCGTTGATAAGTCGCCACTTTATATACCAGTGGCCTCCAATATCACCAGACTTGAGGCCTTACAATTTCGGTTATGGGGGTACATTAAGTCGCGTTTTTATCGATGCCGGCCTACCACATTAGCCATGTTGAAGGCTTCTATCAGAAGGCACGTTTTATAAATTTCAACTATTTGATTGTGACCATTCTGTCATCTATCGTCTGCAGGCGGTTTTTGAGAATGAAGGGCGCCACATTGAGCAAGGATTGTGACCTAATATAAGAGAGAAGGCAATTACCTCATGTGTTATAGTTTGCAGCTCTTTGTTTTGGGTTATGGGAATAATAAATGCTGTCCTCACATCTTGACTCTTTTTTTTTCTGTGAACAGTAAAATTTTTGTTTGTCATTTGCCCACATCTTATATTATGTCGTGCAGGCCAAAGTGGTATAACTTCTCGAATAACACTGGTACACACAATTTTACCCCTTATGTTTAGTTTATCGCTTTTCGCTCATTAGAAGAAATAGCATATGGAATATTCTCTGTATCCCCCCCCCCCCCCCCCCCCCAACTTTAGAAATTTTGCGCAAAAAAATAATACAAAATGATTTTTCTACCACGTTTTTCAACGCAAAAGGTCGATTTAACAATGATTTTTTTAGGGGATACATTTTCAAAATTATGTACAGTATAATAAATAATGATAACATTTGACAAACCCATAGGATATTTGGAATAAAGTACAACAAATATATTTTGTCACTCCCCTCTATATTTCATTTTTGGATCATGACAAATATCCAGTTAAATAGTCAAGTGTCGCCAATCAGTCAAGAAACTATACATTCCTTATAACACGAAATCCTATTAGTAGTGCCATCATAATTTTTGGTACTATATTAACATTTCAAAAATCGTTTATTGATATCAGTAGTTATTTTCAAACATTCAATCTATTTCACAAAACTCCATCTAAAATATAAATATTTTTTGCTACGTGTTTTAATTTGCATATACCTATTTTACATATCTCAGATTGTATTTAAAAATCGTCAACCAATTCTTCTAACTTTTGGCGAAATGGTGTTTTATTAATTTATCATTTGATATTATTAGGGTTCTTTCCTGGTATTCAAAAAGGAAAAATACGTGTCGTTCAGTTATATTTTTCAATTTATCAAACAATTTGGCCGCTGAATCGCTGATTCTGGTAGAGCGCCATCTAGCGAATAAAGTTGTAACTAAAATCAATTTCTAATTTTTCATTATTTGCCATAAAAATCCTATTGTATCCTGAACACAATGGTGTTTACCGCATTGCTCTAGCGCAAATATTCGCGGAGTTATTAATTTTTAAAGTTGTGCGGGACTTTTGGATCACCCTGTATATATATAAGCAATATGGGAAGTTTACAGAGTAGCAAAAAATAAACATTAAAAATGATACTCTGTTAAAATAATAAATACTTTGCTATTTTGCTACAATATTATGAAATTTTTTTATTTGATTGAATTTAAAATGTGTTTTTTTTTTTTCAGTTAAATTTCCCATATAAATGGATAATTTTTGCATAAATATGTTGACAATTATTGTACGAAAATATTCTATTTAACATATTATTTTTGGCATTCTCAAAGAAAGAGCATTAAAAATAATCTATAAGAAGTTGTAACCACGGAATTCGTGTAATCTTTACACAAGGGGATAAGAAATAACAACAGAACTTGTAACAATAATGTCTTTTCATGATGAATATTCTTGAAATGTTTCTCTTTGCTGTAAACTACCAGACCTTGGAATTTTACAGCCTAGTTGCCAAAAATGAATAAACTCTGATTTATTTATTTATTTAAATTTAAAACGTGCCCCTAGGAACACTTGTGCTGTCATACATGTATGCCTTCTTTTGTCTATACATATACAGTTAAACCTGTCTATAGCGCTCCCTCTAAATAGCGCCTCCCTCTCTATAGCGCCCGATTTTAAATACGTAATACGATGCGATTTACATTAAAAGTGACCTGTTTATAGCACCTCCTCTCTATAGCACCCTATTTTGGTGAGTCCCAAAAGGGGGCGCTATAGACAGGTTTAACTTTATATACAATAATTGTAGGCCGTAAAGAATAGTCATATGATATTAACAAGGAGTAAAGAGAGAGAGAGTGAGAGAGAGAAAAAACGAGAACAGAGAACTATGTACAACAGAAAGAATGGCTGGCGATATGTACAAAATAAATCAGCATAATATAAATGATCAGTTTCTTAAAAGATATTTGTTGCTATATAATTCAAAATATATCTACAAAAGGTATTAAATTATCCAAGTTCAACTTTACTTTCTTCAGTATTTTGATGCCATTAATAATAAGGATTTTCCTTATACATATATGTGTGTGTGCAGCCGCTGCTAAATGTGTCCCGTAGAAAGTTAAATAACGGTACAACTGTGATTTGTGTGTTTAGAAAAAGTTCAGATTTGAATTCTGGGAGACCATCAAATATAAAAATATTGTTCATTTTGAAACTGTTGTAGACAACTCAGTATATATAAATAATGGGTTTGTACTTGTTCACCTGATTAATTTACATCATTTGACATATCCAGATGAGGAACTCGACCTAGCTATGGCCTGGTAGAGTCGCTGTTATAGTTTCAACCTCAGACTACTATACCAATTTGTCCGATAGCCGGCTAATAGCATATATTGGGGGTCAAATATGCTTATGATCATAGTTATATTTTTTATTACCAATACTACTGCTAATAATAATAGTTTATTATTATCCATAGTAGACGTGGTATAAGCCATGATAATCATGGTGGGTAGTAGTTAACGTCTGCTTTTGCTGTAAATGCACCACATAGCTACACATGTAGAATGCAGTTCGAATTTTGAACTTAAAAGTATGCGTGACCTCGTTAGGTCACTTGTACTCACTGGTTGGGTTGAATTATTGCAAAATCAGGAGCCAATGGGACACTTTTTAAAAAAAAGTGCTCAATGCGGGATTCGATCCCGGGTCGTGACTGTCGGAAATCGACGTTTATATCACTCCACACCGATCCCCAAGTTCCAAAATAACTTTATTAGGTACCGCTCAAAAAGAGAGAAACCTAGTTTATGATATTTGCAACAATGAATAATAGGTGAATGTTATTCACATATTAAACAAAATGTTAACGCGGGATTCAAGCAGGGTTCATGGCTGTCAGGAATCGAGGGTGTTACCTACTCGTCCACCGACGTGTTTTTCACCGATCCCCCCCCCCCAAAAAAAAAGATTTAAAATAAAAAATAAAAATAATAAACATATACGAATAAACGATTACATGAGGAGCTTCTTTTCCGTTTTATTGCTAGCTTTCGAACCTTTCGGTTCTTCTACAGGCATGGATAGTATGAATATACTATGCCTGTAGAAGAACCGAAAGGTTCGAAAGCTAGCAATGAAACGGAAAAGAAGCTCCTCATGTAATCGTTTATTCGTATATGTTTAACCAAATCTACTGAGTTCATTTAGTCGAAAAATAATAAAAGACACTTCGGCCAGTAAATCTTTTTTATTGTCTCAACGTTTTGACAAAAATATTTTGTCCTCGTCAGGAGCGAACAAAGATTATTGTCGAAACGTCGAAACAATAAAAAAGATTTACTGGCCGAAGTTTCTTTTATTTGAAGAACTATGAATGCCGGCCAGGCAGCCTCTATCTTTACGAAAAATAATAAAATATTCCATGGTTTGAGTAGAGTTTAAATTAAAAAAAAAGGAAAGGACACTAAATTCATGCTTGAATTTACAACCAAATAATGAAATAAATACAAATAAATATACCTAGTTTGGCAATTATGATGTGATAGATATCAAAAAATCATTAGAAACTTATATACACAGAACACTTACAAAATAATATTAATGATATTCACATAATATTTTCTCATGAAAAACAAATCAAAAGAAATTTCTAGAAGGGACCTCTATATTATAGAAATAGAAGAATATTCCACTGAGAAATTGTATTTCTTATCTATGCATTTTAAGAGAAAAATCATAGACAATATTGATGAATCCTGAGGATAACGATTGACTCGCGCTTTAGATGTTGTACTAAATTCGAAAAATCGCGTGAGAACGCCCTTTCAACCTCAGAACAATTTTTAACGCCTTGCCAAATGCTTTATTTTTATTTATTTCTCCTGACGAAGACAAAATATTTTTGTCGAAAGGTTGAGAAAATAAAAACTCTAACTGACCGAAGTGTCTATTTTTCACAGAAATATTCACGAAATTCAATCTACGTCATATTTACTTGATGAAGAAGGTTCTCCGAAATCTTTTAGTTCAGGAACAAAAAAAAAAAGAGCATCGTAAAATTATTTAGATTTTTTTTTAACGCCAGCTTATTCTTGTTTGAAATGGCGCAATCTGTATAGAGTTCGTTATAAAAAAAAAATTAAGACGAATATTATTTGCTAAAATTTTGATATTTTGAAGAGTATAGACGCCTACACATTTTCAGGTTGAAAAAACACTTTTAAAACTTAATATCTCACTTGGATAGAATTTTGTATAAAGGTTTTCACAGAAGAATATGGATGAATGGAAGAATATGAATCCACACATGTAGACAATTGAAAATAATTTTATTGACATCTTGTCAATACATGCAAAAGTGCACAGTCTGCACTATTTAAAAAAGATAGTTATATATATATATATGCATAACACTATGTTAATGAACATGGCGACTCTGCCATCGCTGCAGAGTTTGGTGGAGAATCGCCAGCGGGTCTCCAGCGACACCACGTATTTCGCGATCTACGAAGAATACGTTGATTGCGTGCTTCGCCGCTGAGGAGATGGTGATGGTGTGGTCCTCGAAACCAAATACACACATGTAGAGATGAAGCCCAAACCGCGGACAATTCCATCATAACCTTCTACCAAAGATACACCAAACAAACGGTCATGTTTCTAGAATTCTTCAATATATACACCCGACATCATCCCTGTAAAATCTTACATGAAAAGAATGTTCTTGACGCCGCCTCAGGATCTTCACTTTGATGTAGAATATAAACCACTTGATTCTCTGAAGGAAAACCCGGGTAGTTGATGACATGTACGTGGCTCCAGGAACATTAGGTGAAATACGATCTTATATATGAGCTACAATATAAGCTTCTACATCGTTATTAATTATTTCATTGAATAAAATTTCTACTCTTAAGTATTTCCATGAAGGATTATTGTTTTAATGGGAGTTGCTCTTTGAAGTTGAATGAAGACGTCATGAAATGTATTTTCACCCCATCCGCGTTTTTATGTATGAACTCTTTGTTTTCCTCGGACTTATACAAATCCGTTCATGAGATTAGTTGGCTGTGATTACGTTTTTCATGTTTACCAAATATTCAGCATCATTAAATGTCTCAATAGCTTTTTAACTCTTTTAATTATTTTTCTTTGATAAAGACGTTTGTGTGTATTTTCTATCTCTTAACTAACTTGTTGAACTAAAGATATATCAGAAGTTTTGTCTGCTAGATGTAAAATGACTGATTCCAAAACATATCGACTTAAAGCGGTTCCTGTAACGTGGCGTGGTCATTAATTATCAACGATTCTTACAGAAGAAAAGGCAACAATGGGGGAAAGAAAGTCACTCCGACAATTGGCACCGCTGAGCGAGGTTGCAACGAGCGGCGGCCCAAGAAGCAAGCTTGGCTCGGGAAGTCAGCGGGGTGGGGGACGTCCAAGTATCCACCCGCCCCCACCCCCAGTCCACCAGCCGGGAGGACGCCACCAGGGCCGAGGAAGACCAACACCATCAGGCCAGAGAAGGACGGCCATCACCCCGGGGGCCCACTACCAGTCCACCGCCAGCCCCTCCACGCCCCCGGGGTCCTACCATCTACAGGCGGAAGACGACAGGCTGCTGAGACGCCGCCACCGTCCAGCAGCTACAGAGGCAGGCCACGACGACGTAAGCCCCGGGCGGCTGCGAGGTAAGCCAGGTTCCTATCTCAGTCCTAACTTTGTCTCTAACCTGGCGTGGTCATGTCCAGGAGCAGCCCCCGGCCGTCATCAGGGAGGCGCCGCGGGCCACAACACCTGCCGCCAGCCCGCGGTGCCGCTGCTCTTCGCGGGTGGCCCCCGCCAGCCACCACCGCCCGGCAGTCGTCCCCGCCAGCCTGCCGCAGCCGTCTTCCGCTGCCGCCGTCCTTCTGCCCTCGGTCCCCGCCACAGCTTCCGGCTCCGAGCCAAGCTCCAATCCGCCGCTCCGCCCCGGCGAAGATGCTTCCCCCGATCGCCGGGGAGCACCTCGCTCAGCTCAAAATTATTTTTTAAATATATTAAAAAAAAAAAAAAAAAATTATTAATAAAATGGAGTGGAAATATTGTTTTTCATTGAATTTTCCCAAAACACTGGATATCTAGAAGAGTTAAGTTTAAAAAAAACTATCCTTTTTAATAGATAGAAGTGTCCCCAATTTGGAAAAATCTAAAATAAAAGGCTTATAAAATGGGATCTTAACGGTATAACTAGGTTTTAGGTATTTATCTGGTAGAACTTTATTATTTCTATAATTAGTTCAAAATATAATATTTATTGCCAATTTGATTCTGGTGTTATAGCAACATTTCTTGGCTTAGTGAATCACTATTCATAGCACAATTCATGTTATCAAAAGCAAAAAAGTAAAATCAATAACGATACTGAATTACTAATCATCCCAACAAAATGCGTCCTCGAATATATATTTATTGGTAGTAATTTCAGCCTATATCCAAGACATTCTTCAAACAATTCTTATAAATCACCAAAATATATTTAAATTTGAAGCATATAGCTAGCAATTTGAATGTGGAAAACCAACTACTTTACCAAAGTGAAATTTTATTTCAATCCTAAACCCAGCAATCCAAGACATCCTTTCAAGAAAGAAATCCTATTATTATGTTGTGAATGAGATCTTCTAATGTTCTGGTAGCTGCCAACATCTGTAGAACGCTCGAAGGTTCCACCGATCAGTCAAATAAATAAATAAGTTTGCTGAGCGTAAAATCCCACTTCCTCCACAAGTAGATCTTCCATTTCATCCTTCACTTTGGTCAGAATGGAATTTAAATTGAAGAATTTAAGGTAAATTCTGATCATAATATAATTATTATTTTTATGCCACCAAGTATATGAATGGCTGCCAGGCAATATGATTTGTTAATATACATTGGAAAGTTTGGTAAAAATCGTTTTTTTTTTAAGTGAAAAAATTCTGTCAATCCTGATCATGATCTTTTCCCATTTTTTATATAGTTCCCACATATATATTATAAAAATATGAATTTATAGAATAACGATGCAAAGGCTAATCAGATAAAATCCCCAGTGAAGAAATTATAAGCAATTTGGAAAAGAAAGATAAATTATTAATAGAATAAGAAAACTGAATAAATAAGGAAGTGATTCCTACTTGATGTTATAGAAGGTATGGTGCCTGAAAGAAAAATCAAAAGGATTGTTATGATCATGAACGGTCGGTCATAAAACAAGTAAAACAACTGGCCAATAGCTGAACTGAATGGATAATTTGCCGCTGTAGTGAGATCCTGTTTACAGCTGAAGGTTGAAGTGGTGGAAGTTTACGCTCGAAATCTCACCTGAGTACTTGGCCTCTACTAGACTTTCCTATCTGATAATCCGTTTTTGATCTATTAACGAATATTTTTCTGCATATGTACACTCGGCCTCTCCTAGAATATTTTGGATTTTCAGAATTCTTATCAATATTTAAATAAGCTCAGTAGGAATGGCAAAACTATGAAATATATCCACACTCAAGGTCTTCCCTGTGTCGCTTTAGATCTTATATTTTAAAATCCTCAGCCTCAAAGGTCGAAGCAATCTATCTTACAAAACTGCACTCGGCATTTCCAAAGAAATATGGCCGTCTCTATACCTCCTATCTAGAATTAACAACTTCAGAGACAACTAGATATTCCTTGCCATATATATATATATATATATAATAGCGAAATATTTATTATTTTATCAACAGAATATTAATTTAGATATATATAAATATATTATATTAAAAATATTTCCTGCTTTAATTTTGGAATATTATTTAGATGATTTGATATAGAATTATTGTAATAAATAAGCTCAGTAGGAATGGCAAAACTATGAAATATATCCACACTCAAGGTCTTCCCTGTGTCGCTTTAGATCTTATATTTTAAAATCCTCAGCCTCAAAGGTCGAAGCAATCTATCTTACAAAACTGCACTCGGCATTTCCAAAGAAATATGGCCGTCTCTATACCTCCTATCTAGAATTAACAACTTCAGAGACAACTAGATATTCCTTGCCACATATATATATATATATATATATATATATATATATATATATATATATATATATATATATATATTATAGCGAAATATTTATTATTTTATCAACAGAATATTAATTTAGATATATATAAATATATTATATTAAAAATATTTCCTGCTTTAATTTTGGAATATTATATTTAGATGATTTGATATAGAATTATTGTAATTTTCTTGACACATAAATATGTTCGTTATAATTGCAGTCGTGGTAAAAATAATAAAAACAGTTTAGATAATTATTGCTTTAATTCAGCTTATGAAATATTTAAAACATAAATTGAGAAAAGTACTACATGTTTTAAGGCGAAGAGAATAAAGAAAACAAAATAATATTTACATAATTACAAAAGGTTTGAGCCGGCAAACGGGAAACAACAATAATCTTTATATACGGAAAGCGCGACCTCTGGTGGTCGATTTAACAGGGTATTTTATTCAATAAATTTTAATTTTAAAATGAAATAATATTTTTATATAACATATATTTGTCTACTCTGCTTTCCCTTATTCTTTTGTATTTCATAAATTTTAGTTTGTGTTTGTGCCTTTAATAATATTGCTGTGGTCATCCTGAAGTTTGTCTTTCCTTATTTTCTACATCACAATATCTACATCAGTTATTCATCCTCGCAATTGGTCTGGCAGCTCAATTCCATTAATGGGTGATGGTTATATTGGCGTATTCCCGAATATATTCGAGTCTTATGTTTCAATAGTGAATATATTTCCTATTTTGATAATTGTGCCAATTTAATAACGGTATTTTAGAGAGAGACATCACATATATCTATAATTAAAATAACTCCAGACATAATTTAGAATATCCCACCATCGCTAGCTCTACTTGAAGTCCCTAGAGAGTTCTTATACCTGGCTTGAAATCTGAATCCAAACAATCCTAACGCCAAAGACCTCGTCAATATATTAATGGCATTGATAATGTAATGTGATGAAAATTCATCTTAACAATGAACGCTCTTAGCACTCTAAAATATCTCACACCATATCGCGGGATTCAGTTCAGAGCTAGCTACTAAAATGCAGTCGGCAAGATTTTAGTTGAATGCGGGAGGTAATAACGAGTAACCTACATATTCGAGCTACTACATTTTCTATATTTAGAATTTTAATTAAATATTTTTATAACTTTTAGCCTCTCTCATTTTGTATTTTTATTTTTTTTTTAATACTGTCTATCATTACACTACAATTGCCAACTCATTATCATTATCTTTGAGCTATATTGATCCATCTTTCACTACTGGAAAGTCATTATAGTCTTTATAATTGTATCAACAGTTGGTAACCGAGATTGTTTCATTTATTTTAATATATTTCTTTACAAATATGTATCTCTCCTTCAGTAAAATTATAAATGTAAAACCTGTGTTTATCTTACGTGTCATAAGAACCTGGCATAGTAGAATCACTCAACCGAAATCTTGATAAATTGGGATAGAGCTTGTCTTAATCATATATTTGTATATCGTACAAATACTGAATAAAATATATTCATTCTCATAATTTATAGAGAGTAATATTTTATAATTCTAATCAGGATTTTACTCTATGTATAAATGCCTGCTGACCTGCTCAAAATTTTACAATACCTTTTGAAAAATAGGAAAATAATTTTTGATTATAGTACCAGAAAAATCTCTAAAATATTATCAAAAGGTTGCCCACAAGGTGGACCATTGTCTCCATTGCTTTGGATGATATTTATAAATGATATGTTAACCAAAATACAACTACCAAATTCATAAATAATTTGCTATGCCGATGATGTCACAATAATATGCTGGAACAAAGATTTAGCAACCCTCAAAAATTCAATTGAGCGTATTTTGGAAAAAGTTGAAGACTGGTGTACAGAAAACAAACTAAAAATAAGTATTGATAAAACTAGTATTTTACATTTTTATAATATAGATAAATTTGAAATTAAATTAAAAAATAATATTATTACGCCTGTTCAAGAAATAAAAATTTTGGGAATTACCTTTGCCAACCATAGAAGGAAGAATAAATTAAATTTTAATCCTCATTTGAACAATATATTAAATAGAACTCAAAGACTAAAAAAATTACTTTTTTCGATATGTGGCAAATCTTGGGGACTAAGCACCAAGAAAAGACTCATTTTATACAAAACAATATTTAGACCGATACTCACTTATGGAACTGAGGTCTGGTATAAATATATAAGTAAAAAGTACATATATGCACAAATTTAACTCACTTCAATATCAAATATTATTATGGTGTACACAAACTTATAAAACAACTAGCTATAGTTGTGTGCATACCCTGGCAAATATTCCTTTGATTACGGATTATATGGAATCTAGAAATATAAAATATGATCTGAATCATTTTCGATTGAGGACCAACAGCGATATGACTTAGAAATTCCAGACATAATTGAAAATTTTATAAAATATAAAATGACACTATTGAAGAAAAATACTAACCAAACATTTCAAAGTTTCTTTCTCGCTAATATTCCGAAATATTTTCGGGCAAATTTCCACAACTCTCAATTTATTACAATTTATTAATCACGGAAATTTCAGAAACTTTTTAAAATTCATCAAAGTAGTGCAAGATTCAAGATGCTTCTGAGGATGTGAGGAACAGACTTCTATTCATCTGCTGCTAAATTGCCCCGTTTTCCAAGAGTATAGAATAAACAATGAACTAAATGTATCAAACCCGTTTGATCTAATTTCAACAAAAGACAAATATATAAAATTCAACTCATTTTGAAGATTTATTTTGAATTTTATATTAAAAAAAAAACACCAAATTCAATTGGAACGCTTTTATATATAAATTAACTCTTTTGAGTATTGTTTTAATTGAAAAATTCTCTAATATCTAGCATATTTTAATTCTAAAATATTCCATAAAACTTTTTTTTTTAATCTGTAAATTGCTTTTCTCGAATACACACAATACTTTACAATTTGATTTCATTTAACTAAATTTGCATACCAACCCTTTGTACATATATCAATTGTGTTGATATATATATTTATCTTTTCATATAACTAACTTGCATACTAATTCTGTACATATTTAAAATATATTTCTTTCTTTTCTTTCAAATTTTTTGTTTATCTTTAAAGTGCAAGTGTCCCTAGGGGGGACATAGCGCTCTAAGTCGAAATAATGAATAATTCTTCCAATCTTAGTGGATTTAACAACGATGGATATATTAACAAGCCTAAATCAATAAGAGAGTGTTCTAGAGACTTTTTGTAGAATTTTGAAATTCAATCCGGAATCCGCGATACGGAACACTCTAAAGAGAGATTACAAGACAGAAAAACTATAAAGAATATAAAATATATATATGTTTTAATAATAAAAATGATGAGTGGTGCCGACAAGGTCACAGTGGGCTCTTCATCCAACATGCAGTCAGTGCCGGAAGTGGAGGCGCACTAGCCTGAAGACAAAATAAGACCACACGCATAGGAACATGGTTACCTCGGTTTAGGGGTGGTTCCCGGGAAGGGTGAGACTAAGGGGAGTCTTTGGAACGCTCTGGTCAATCCGGTAGCATGGCAGCTAACTATTCTCCTACCCTGCCTGTCTGTGCTGGGTACCTCCTCTGTCTGTTTGGGTACCCCTTCTGTCCTCTCCCTCAGAGAGCCCCAGCTTATATGATGTTGGTGACGTCAGAGGGGGGAGGACGTCCAATCAGGGACCGTCACGACCGATGTCTATAAATCTCTCTTTTGTATACTATCCTTCCCGGCTCACCGTCCCTTTCTCTCCTGAGTATCCGTTTTATTGACGCCGTTTTGTAGTTACATATGAGTTGGAATTTATATACAACATAACAACATATACAATACGACATATATATATTGAACAAGAAAAGAAAAATAAGAAGTTCAATAATGATAAGAGGCTCTTCAAAAGGGTGCTCTGTTCTTAGTTAGTGTATAGTGATCTTCTTGTATACCTGTGTGTCCTATCTTATCAACAATGAATAAAAGTAAATAAAATGAAAATAAGTACTGGTTTTGATATAACTTATCATGTTTTATTTACGTCTAATTTTTGCTTTTTTGTTGTGCCTTTTGTATGAGCGCGTTTCAGTGTGAGTTAGCTTTTTTATAAGTTGTTTTTCATAGATTAATATGTTTGTATTTTTGGACCATATGACCGAGTTACTTTGCATGTATATATTTGGTTTTTGAAATGAAGTAAAGTCAGTTATGAAAGGAAATTAAAAAGTATTCATTTCTTCGAGGTATTGGTGATTACTCTGCTCGATGTAAGAATAGGAAAGTCCTATATAGCTCCCAACAGTGTGTTAGGCCTCTGTACTTTTATTTTTGTGCGTGAACCCGCTAGGAGCAACATTTCCGATTGGCAAGCTTCCAATGATTACTGATGTTTGCATGTTTGCACGTGTAAATTCCTGTGATTTTTACGTGCGATTTTTCTTTGTGTGAGTGCTTTTTTTTCTGTCGTGATTGTGACCTCTATGTTAACTTGTCAGTGTTTTGATCTCGAGTCTTTCATTCATGTAGGCAAGAAATTTCGAAGTTAAAGCACTGCTAATTTTGAGGGCTCTATCACCTTAGGTTAGGTCGAGTTTAAAGGAGATGGGCATCTGTAACGATAGCAGTTTCGAAAATATGGTTCGTAAACTGAACATATTGTACCCTAAGAAAGCACGTGGTATTAAAGAATGCCTTAAATTAATTGTTGGTCTTAAATAGAGAGTTGGAGAACGTACTCTCTGTGGTTTTTAAATAGAGCCCGAAAATAATCAGTGCATTAAGGACCTTAAAGGTGAGGTAGAAGACTGACTTAATTGTTCTGCGAAATCAGGCAGAGTCCAGCTGAGCGTTGAGTAGGACATATAGCCAGTCTTCTATGTTTGCCAACAGCCACACCTTTGATAGTGCTGAGATGATCAACATACGTTCATATGGAAAATATTGTTTTGAAAATCTGCTAATATTTAACATATATTTCAATAGAAATGTAGACCAGCTGTTATAAAGGAAGCCAAATCAGGATCATTTTTCCAGAATGGGTAAAGTCATGAACGAAAATTGGGACAACGCACTTGAAAATTCACTTAGAGTGTTAGTAACAGGCCACGACCCAAATTTTATACGTGTTAAAACCTGTAGAGTTTTGGCAGCGATAAGGCAGGGAACTGGAAGAGATGAGAGAGAATATGGTTTCAGGGGCTACTAACCAAAGTGAATGATTTTCAAGCCTGGAGACTGAAGTGATAAGTTTATGATTAATGCCCCTTGGAAATAAGGGCTACGACGGAATTCTGGAAATTAATTATATAAGGAGATTGAATAAACTATTGCCTCTCTACCGAGAAATGATTTTGATTTGTTCGATATGTTCTTGGTTTCTTGTAATGCACGGACGACCAGGTCCAACTTCGTCAAAAGGATTTTTTCTTCCATTTTTCAAATTGACATCCCAATTGAAAATATTTTCTATGTTAGAAGATTAATCTCCATATGCTTCTTTAATTAAAGCATTCGTTTTTGAAGCTATTTTACCGAGTTTCAAACAAATTTATTAGCGATTCGATGCTCAATAAAACGATCTATTTTGAATAAACTTTTTCGAATAATTTTCAGGCAACATTCGCCTTATAAAATAAATTCCCGAGCAAAATGGCTGAGCTTGTCGGCATAAGTGAGAGACATGAGTACCAACATAAAGCCACAAAAAGATCGAAATTCGAATATACGTAACCCGCGAAAATTCAAAATTCGCGATACTTTTTGAACACACCTCGTATTTGTAAATATTTCTTGTTAGATATAGTCGATTTTTTTAAACCCGTTGAAGAGCGATTATCGCTTGAAAGCTAGCAATTTTAAAATAAAAAGAAACTCATTGTGAGGAAATATTTTGTAATTTTATTCGAAACTATTATAGACGCGTATGATTCTTATGAAAATTAAACAATTTCTACTGCGCTTACTGCAATGGAAAAATTAAAAGGAGGGCCTGGCTCATGATGATTTTTCCATTGCAGTAAGGGCAGTAGAAATTGTCGAATTTTCAAAAGAATCATACACGTCTATAATAGTTTCGAATATTCATAATAGATGGCGCGCTGATGCATCAAAATTTTTTTTTAATTTTAAAAATAATTTTGAATTGTTAGAAAAAAAAAAAAAAGATCAGACGGATAAAAAAAAAAACGATGATATGTAACGCTGACTCGATAAGACTGAAGAGACCTTCCTGACAAGTTTCTTACAATTCCATGTACCAGTTGAGGAGCAAACATGTCCGAAAATTTGTAATGAATGTTTATTAAAGAAAAGAAACGTTTTCTCATAGTTTTCTCGTTTTACCGCCAGAATCGATATTGTTTTGTTAAAAATGGATTAGTAGTTGTTGTAGGCGTTGTGTGTAGTAATGAAGATAGGAATTTTTTATTGTATTTTTATCATCATCATTTCCCGACGTAAGAATATGAAAGTTTAGCCTGGTAATAACTAATTTTCATATGTCTCAGTCGAAACAAGCGCTTATTCTGATTAGACTAAATCTTTATCAAAGTTTCAGCAATGTAGGTTCCGATATTTTGGAAACATAGGCGGTATAAATTGAATATGAAAATTAGTCTGTAATTGTGTTAATTAGCATGTTGCATGGTTTGGCAGTTACTCCGATCTGACATTCTCTATAGCATGCCAAAGTTCCAGCCATATAGGCTACAATATTGTGGAAACATAGAAGAAATAAACGGAATATTTGATTTAGTCTATGATCTGGTTAATTAGCATATTACATGGTTTGGCAGTTACCCCGATCTGACTTTCTCTATAGGTTTTCTATAGTTTCAGCCATATAGACCCCAATATTGTGGAAACATAAACGGATTATTTTAATTAGTCTGTAATCTGGTTAATTAGCATATTACATGGTTTGGCAGTTACCCCGATCTGACGTTCTCTATAGCATGCCTTAGTTTAAGCCCTATAGGCTCCAATATTGTGGAAATATAAGCGAAACAAAACCGAATATGAAATTTAGTCTGGATCGGGTTTAAATCAGTCTGTAATCAGGTTAATTAGCTTGTTACATGGTTTGGCAGTTACTCCGACCCCATGTTCTCTATATTGCGTCAAAGTTCCAACCATATAGGTTCCAATATTGTGTGGAAATGTACGCAGTATAAACGGAATGTGCAAATTAGACTGTGGTCGGGTAATTTGCATAGTATTGGCAGTTACTCCGACCTCACGTTCTCTGTATCGTGTCTTCAATAATTATAACATAAGTGAGGTGTCGTTATCAACTCCTACGGTCTCGGCCCAGACAAGAGACGCTTCTTTTTGATTCCAGCTTCAAAAATCTTTCTTAACGACTTTAAAAATAGTGTTATATAAAATTTATTGAAGTAAACTTCAATAAATTCAGCAATTGTGTTTAGATGCTTTGTATTTATCTTCGCATGTTCGACGCAATAAGGGAAAAATATATATGACACTATGAATATAGGTTTAATTCATTTTGACCGTGCAGATCATTGTTGTTAAAAAGTGTACTACTTTGCATACCTGTGGCCAGTGTGTTAAATGTTATTTGTCATGTGATGGATTGTCAAAAGTTACTATTATTGTTATAGCGCTGTTTAAAATGGCTTTGGAATGAATGTACAGTCCTTCTTCTCATCTTCTTGTCTTAATCATCTTCATAGATAGATAACAGTAAGTTTTTAGAAAGAGAAACTGAGGCAGAAGGATATTAATCTATTAGAATAAAGGACAAGTCCTTTTTATCTTTTCAATTTCTTATTGAAACATTATATATTAAAAATAAAGAAAGCATATCGTGACCAGAAGCACATGTGCTTTGCAGAAGGCAGAGCGCTATCTGGTGAAATAGAAATCAACTAAACATTGATTTACCCTTTTCCCTGATATTTGGCCCTCCCAATTTCTTGATAAATCAAGAAAAGTCATCCACGAACGCGTTTCGCGCTGTTGGCGTTCATCGGCGTGGAGTAGGCTGTACCATTGCGACCAAAAATAATTTTGGTCCCAGAGGCTTCTTGAGAAACATTATATATATATCATAAACTCTCTCTTATCGCGCGATGAATTATTTAAAACATCTAAAAAGATTATGTAGGGTGAATAATTATAATATAACAATATTGGAACATCAGAAGGTATTCAATACAAATATAGAGAGGGCGATACACAAGCAAATATTTGTCATCAATCTGAAGACGAAGACATCAACAAATAACTCTCATGATATGTGATGGATGTAGAATAAAGGAATTACCCAAAACCGATCTCTCGAAGTATAAATACCAGCAGCCATTCATTATAATAGACTTAATGACAAGAATTACCCAATACGGAACATATTCAAGATCTAGAGACAGTTAAAAGGACAGTCCTAATAAATACCCAACACGGATCATGAGACGTGGTGAAACTGACAAATATAATTCAATATTTTGGCTAGAAACGAAACCAAGAAATACCCAACTCGGATATATACGTGGTAAAACTAACATTAAAAAGTCACTATTCTGGATAGAGACGAACAAATAAATACCTAGAACAGATATAGAGGTAGTGAACTAACAAATATCAGTCACTCTTCTGAAAAAGACGAACAAAGAAATGCCTAAAACGGATATAGACGTGGTAAACTAACAAATATCAGTCACTATTCTGGATAGAGACGAACAAAGAAATACCTAAAACGGATATAGACGTGGTAAAACTAACAAATATCATTCACTATTCTGGATAGAGACGAAAAAAGAAATACCTAAAACGGATATAGACGTGGTGAGACTAACTTTAATCAGTCACTATTCTGGATAGAGACGAACAAGGAAATACCCAACACGGATATAGACGTGGTGCCATCATCCAACCAATATTCAAAAATGGTGATCCGAATACGCCATCAAATTATAGGGGAATTGCCTTTATAAGCAACTTGTCAAAACTTTTTACATCCATATTAAAAAATAGACTAAGTAATTGGATTGAAGATAGAAAACACATAGCAGAAAACCAGGCAGGATTCAGAAGGGGTTACTCATGCCAAGACCATATCTTCACGCTTACATCACTAATCCAAATGACACTAAACCGCAAAAGGAGGAAACTTTACGCATTCTTTGTTGATCTTAAAAAAGCGTCTGATACAGTTCCACATCTACTATTATGGAGAAAGCTTGCGCTTGTTGGTTTAAGTGGGCGATTTATCAAACTTATGCAGAACTAGTATGCTCAAATGATGGCAGCGGTCAGATGGAACGGCTCTTTCACAGAATTTATCAAAATACAATCAGGTGTTTTTCAGGGTGAACCTCTTTCACCGTATTTATTTATTATTTTCATTAACGATCTGGTTGCTACGCTGGATGATTCTGACCTGCCAGGTTTATACTTACCGGGCCATGGAACTATACACCTCCTCCTGTTCGCGGATGATATAGTCCTCTTTGGTGAATCCAAGATAAATCTCCAAATAAAGATTAATTTAATAAAAAGATATTTTGAGGAAAATGGCTTAACTCTGAACCAATCCAAGTCTAAAATCGTAGTGTTTCGAAATGGAGGCCGCTTGGCCAGATCTGACGTTTGGTTTTGGGGCCAACAACCCTTGACAGTATCTTCAAAATATACGTACCTTGGCTATCCCTTAACTACTAAGAATCCAACTGCTTACGTGGCGCAGCACTTTAAAAGCAAAGCATTGGTTGCTACAAACGCAATATGGAGAATACAATCTAAGTCAAGAATCCAATCGTTCGGAGCAGTGATGAAACTACTTGACTTCCAAGTTTTATCCACGTTGTTATACTCGGCCCCACTGTGGACGACGAATCAGATGAGGGTTGTAAACCAGATCCAGGATATTTTCCTACGGCGATTTCTTGACCTTCCCAAATATACTCCGGGCAATATCTTACGATCAGAAACCGGAAGGATGTCCCTCGAGTTAAACATTTTACGAAATTGATTCTAAAGTTCTGGATACGGATTTTAAAAATGGACAGGACAAGATTACGCTATGTTTGCTTGTCCCAGGTCTGGAAAGTTTCAATTGTGGGAAAAGCGGGAAACAACTTTATTCATAACCGGAAAAACATCATTGACTCTAGGGGTTTTTCTTTTCTTAAGAACTGTGGAGATTATATGGTTGTGCGAGGAGAAATGACTAGAATTATTCAAACCACAGTTGGACCAGCTACTCCAATTTGATCGAGCTAAGATACAAAACTCAACTCATTTTATTCACTACCAATCTCTAAGTAGCTCCTTCATGACGGAAGACTACTTACTATCAAACCTCCCTTTGAAAATTAAACGATTTATAGCCCGTCAAAGGATTCTATGGCTACTTTTCTCCGATGATATCACGAGATTTTGGAACAGCGACCTTTTAAATTGCTACTTCTGAAATGTTGGCAGCCAAGATAATATGGTACACTATCTATTCCATTGCCCATTCCTACATGAAAAGAGACTGGAAATTCGCGAAATTTCGGGGCTAACTCACTACAATGAACAACATGTATAAAAAATCTTCACTACTCTCCTGCTGGATAAAACATTTGTTTACAAATATTTTAAAATTTTTAAGGCGATTGATAAAATGAGGGAAGAAGTGCTCAAATCCACAGACAACGGCTGATTGCTCCCCCTCCCCTCTAAATTGCTTTTCCTCCTTACTCATGTACAAATATAACTTTTTAGGGGAATCGCCTTGTAAGACAATAGTGTCTTAATAAAGGTTTTTTTGTTGTTGTTGTTGTTGTATAGACGTGGTGAACTAAAAAATATCAGTCACTATTCAGGAAAGAGACGAACAAAGAAATACCTAACTCGGATATACACGTGTTAAACTAACATTAATCAGTCACTATTCTTTATAGAGACTAACAAAGAAATACCTAAAACGGATATACAGGTGGTGAAGTAACAAATATCAGTCACTATTCTGGATAAAGACGAACAAAGAAATACCTAAAACGGATATAGACGTGGTGAAACTAACAAAAATCATTCATTTTTCGGGATAAAGACCAACAAAGAAATACCCGACACGGATATAGACGTGGTGAAACTAACAAATAACAGTCACTATTCTGAAAGACGGAACAAATAAATGCCTAAAACGGATATAGACGTGGTGAACTAACAAATATCAGTCACTATTCTGGAAAAGACGAACAAAGAAATGCCTAAAACGGATATAGACTTGGTAAAACTAACAAATATCAGTCACTATTCAGGAAAAGACGAACAAGGAAATACTCAACTCAGTTATAGACGTGGTAAAACTAACATTAATCAGTCAATATTATGGATAGAGACGAACAAAGAAATACCTTAAACGGATATACACGTGGTAACACCAACATTAACAGTCACTTCTGGATAGAGGCGAACAAAGAAATATCTAAAATGGATATAGACATGGTGAACTAACAAATATCAGTCACTATTCTGGATAGAGACGAACAAAGAAATACCTAAAACGGATATAGACGTTGTGAAACTAACAAATATCATTCATTATTCGGGATGAAAACGAACAAAAAATACCCAACACGGATATAGACGTGGTGGAACTAACAAATATCAGTAACTATTCAGAAGAGAGACGAACAAATAAAAACCCAACTCGGATATACACGTGGTAAAACTAACATTAATCAGTCACTATTCTGGATAGAGACGAACAAAGAAATACCTAAAACGGATATAAAGGTAGTGAACTAACAAATATTAGTCACTATTCTGGAAGAGACGAACAAAGAAATGCTTAAAACGGATATAGACTTGGTAAAACTAACAAATATCAGTCACTATTCAGGAAAAGACGAACAAGGAAATACTCAACTCAGTTATAGACGTGGTAAAACTAACATTAATCAGTCAATATTATGGATAGAGACGAACAAAGAAATACCTTAAACGGATATACACGTGGTAACACCAACATTAACAGTCACTTCTGGATAATGGCGAACAAAGAAATATCTAAAATAGATATAGACATTGTGAACTAACAAATATCAGTCACTATTCTGGATAGAGACGAACAAAGAAATACCTAAAACGGATATAGACGTTGTGAAACTAACAAATATCATTCATTATTCGGGATGAAAACGAACAAAAAATACCCAACACGGATATAGACGTGGTGGAACTAACAAATATCAGTAACTATTCAGAAGAGAGACGAACAAATAAAAACCCAACTCGGATATACACGTGGTAAAACTAACATTAATCAGTCACTATTCTGGATAGAGACGAACAAAGAAATACCTAAAACGGATATAAAGGTAGTGAACTAACAAATATTAGTCACCATTCTGGATAGAGATGAAATCAAGAAATATCCAAGAAGAGGATATAGACGTGGTGAAACAGACAAATATCAGTCAGCATTCTGAAAAGAGACTAAACCAAGAAATACACAACAAGGTTTTAGACGTGGTGAAACTGACAAATATCAGTCGCCATTCTTTTTAGAGGCGAACTAAGAAATACTTAAGAAGGATATAGACGTGGTAGAACTAACAAATATCAGTCACTATTCAGGAAAGAGACGAACAAAGAAATACCTAAAATGAATATAGACATGGTGAACTAACAAATATCATTCATTATTCGGGATAAAGACGAACAATGAAATACCCAACTCGGATATAGACGTGGTGAAACTAACAAATATCAGTCACTATTCAAGAGAGAGACGAACAAAGAAATTCCTAAAACGGAAATACACGTGGTAAAACTAACATTAATCAGTCACTATTCTGGATAGAGACGACAAAGAAATAATTAAAATGGATATAGACATGGTGAACTAACAAATATCAGTCACTATTCTGGATAGAGACGAACAAAGAAATACCTAAAGTAGTTATAGACATGGTGAACTTACAAATATCAGTCACTATTCTGGATAGAGACAAACAAAGAAATACCTAAAACGGATATAGACGTGGTGAAACTAACAAATATCAGTCACTATTCAGGAAAGAGACGAACAAATAAAAACCCAACTCGGATATACACGTGGTAAAACTAACATTAATCAGTCACTATTCTGGATAGAGACGAACAAAGAAATACCTAAAACGGATATAAAGGTAGTGAACTAACAAATATTAGTCACCATTCTGGATAGAGACGAAATCAAGAAATATCCAAGAGGATATAGACGTGGTGAAACAGACAAATATCAGTCAGCATTCTGAAAAGAGACTAAACCAAGAAATACCCAACAAGGTTTTAGACGTGGTGAAACTGACAAATATCAGTCGCCATTCTTTTTAGAGGCGAACTAAGAAATACTTAAGAAGGATATAGACGTGGTAGAACTAACAAATATCAGTCACTATTCAGGAAAGAGACGAACAAGGAAATACCCAACTCGGATATACAAGTGGGAAAACTAACATTAATCAGTCACTATTCTGGATAGAGACGAACAAAGAAATACCTCAAACCGATATAGACGTGGTAAAATTAACAATTATCAGTCAATATTTTGGATAGAGACGAACAACGAAATACCTAAAACGGATATAGACGTGGTAAAACTAACAAATATTAGTAACCATTCTGGATAGAGACGAAATCAAGAAATACCCACGAAGGATATAGACGTGGTGAAACAGACAAATATCAGTTAGCATTCTGAAAAGAGACTAAACCAAGAAATACCCAATAAGGTTTTAGACGTGGTGAAACTGACAAATAGCAGACGCCATTCTTTTTAGAGGAGAACTAAGAAATACTTAAGAAGGATATAGACATGGCGAAACTAACAAATATCAGTCACTATTCTGGAAAGAGACGAACAAAGAAATACCTAAAATGAATATAGACATGGTGAACTAACAAATATCATTCATTATTCGGGATAAAGACGAACAATTAAATACCCAACACGGATATAGACGAGGTGAAACTAACAAATATCAGTCACTATTCAGAAAAGAGTTGAACAAGGAAATACCCAACTCGGATATAGATGTGGTAAAACAACCATTGGTCAGTCACTATTCTGGATAGAGATGAACAAAGAAATGCCTAAAACGGATATAGACGTGGTAAAATTAACAAATATCAGTCAATATTTTGGTTAGACACTAACAACGAAATACCTAAAACGGATATAGACGTGGTAAAACTAACAAATATTAGTCACCATTCTGGATAGAGACGAAATCAAGAAATACCCAAGAAGGATATAGACGTGGTGAAACAGACAAATATCAGTCACTATTCTGGAAGAGATGAAAAAAGAAATGCCTAAAACGAATAAAAACGTGGTAAAACTAACAAATATCAGTCACTATTCTGGATAGGGACGAACAAAGAAATACCAAAAACGGATATAGTCGTAGTAAAACTAACAAATATTAGTTACCATTCTGGATAGAGACGAAATCAAGAAATACCCAAGAAGAGGATATAGACGTGGTGAAACAGACAAATATCAATCAACATTATGAAAAGAGACTAAACCAAGAAATACCCAACAAGGTTTTAGACGTGGTGAAACTGACAAATATCAGTCACCATTCTTTTTAGAGACGAACTAAGAAATACTTAAGAAGGATATAGACATGGTAGAACTAACAAATATCAGTTACCATTCTGGATAGACACAGAACCAAGATAAAATTTACAAGGATATAGAATTGGTGAAACTAACAGATATCAGTCACTATTCTGGATAGAGACAAACAAAGAAATACCTAAAGTGGATATAGACAGGGTGAACTAACAAATATAAGTCACAATTCGAGATAAAGGCGAACCAAGAAATACCCAACACGGATATACACATTGTAAAACTAATATTATTCAGTCACTATTCTGGATAGACACGAACAAAGAAATACCCGAGTGGATATAGACATGGTGAACTAACAAATATCAGTCACAATTCGGGATGAAGACGAACAAAAAATACCCAACACGGATATAGACGTTGTGAAACTAACAAATATCAGTAACTATTCAGAAAAGAGACGAACAAAGAAATACTCAACTCGGATATAAACCTGGTGAAACAACCATTGATCAGTCACTATTCTGGATAGGGACGAACAAAGAAATACCTAAAACGGATATAGTCGTGGTAAAACTAACAAATATTAGTTACCATTTTGGATATAGACGTGGTGAAACAGACAAATATCAGTAAGCATTCTGAAAAGAGAAACCAAGAAATACCCAACAAGGTTTTAGACGTGGTGAAACTGACAAATATCAGTCGCCATTCTTTTTAGAGGCGAACTAAGAAATACTTAAGAAGGATATAAACGAGGTAGAACTAACAAATATCAGTCACTATTCAGGAAAGAGACGAACAGAGAAATACCCAACTTGGATATACACTTGGTAAAACTAACATTATTCAGTCACTATTCTGGTTAGAGACGAACAAAGAAATATCCAACAAAGATATAGACGTGGTGAAACGGACAAATATCAGTCACCATTCTTTTTAGAGAAGAACTAAGAAATACTTTAGAAAGATACAGACGTGGTAGAACTAACAAATATCATTCATTATTCGGGATAAAGACGAACAATGAAATACCCAACTCGGATATAGACTCGTGAACTAACAAATATCAGTCACTATTCAGGAAAGAGACGAAAAAAAATACCCAACTCGGATATAAACAAGGTTACACTAACATTATTCAGTCACTATTCTAGATAGAGGCGAACAAAGAAATATAAAAAAAAGATATATACGTGGTGAACTAACAAATATCAGTCACTATACGGGAAAGAGACGAACAAGAAAATACCCAACTTGGATATACACGTGGTAAAACTAACATTATTCAGTCACTATTCTTGATAGAGACGAACAAAGAAATATTCAACAAGGATATATGTGTGGTGAATTAACAAATATCAGTCACCATTCTGGATAGAGACGAAATCAAGAAATACCCAAGAAGAGTATATAGACGTGGTGAAACTGACAAATATCAGGGAGCATTCTGGACACCACGAAATACCCAACAAGGTTATAGACGTAGGGAAACTGACAAATATCAGTCGCCATTCTTTTCAGAGACGAACTAAGAAATACTTAAGAAGGATATAGACATGGTAGAACTAACAAATATCAGTCACTATTCATGATAGACACAGAACCAAGATATAATTAACAAGGATATAGACGTGGTGAAACTAACAAATATCAGTCACTATTCTGGATAGAGGCGAACAAAGAAATTACTAAAACGAATATAGACGTGGTGAACTAACAAATATCAGTTACTATTCAAGAAAGAGACGAACAAAAAATACCCAACTCGGATATAGACGTGGTAAACCTAACATTAATCAGGGACTATTATGGATAGAGACGAATAAAGAAATACCCAACACAAATATACACGTGGTAAAACTAACCTTAATCAGTCACTATTCTGGATAGATACGAACAAAGAAATACCTAAAACGGATATAGACGTGGTGAAACTAACTTTAATCAGTCACTATTCTGGATAGAGACGAACAAGGAAATACCCAACACGGATATACACTTGGTAAAACTAATATTAATCAGTCACTATTCTGTATAGAGACGAACAAAGAAATACCTAAAATGGATTCATACATGGTGAAGTAACAAATATCAGTCACTATTATGGATAGAGACGAACAAAGAAATACCTAAAATGGATTAAGACATGGTGAAACTAACAAATATTAGTCACTATTCTGGAAGAGATTAACAAAGAAATGCCTTAAACGAATATACACGTGGTGAAACTAACAAATATCATTCATATTTAGGGATAAAGACGAACAAAGAAATACCCAACATGGATATAGACGTGGTGAAACTAACAAATAACAGTCACTATTCAGGATAGAGACGAACAAAGAAATACCTAAAACGGATATTAACGTGGTGAAACTAACAAATATCAGTCACTTTTCTAGAAGAGACGAACAAAAAAATAATTAAAATAGATATAGACGTGGTGAAACTAACAAATAACAGTGACTATTATGGAAGAGACGCACAAAGAAATGCTTAAAACGGATATAGACGTGGTGAAACTAACAAATAACAGTCACTATTCAGGATAGAGGCGAACCAAGAAATACCCAAAACGGATATAGACGTGGTGAAAGTAACAAATATCAGTCAATATTCATGATAGAGACGAAAAAAGAAATGCCGAAAACGGATATAGGGTAGAGAGAATATTAGCATAGTCCCTGAGATACCATTTTGGCGCTAAAACTACTACAATGAAAACGAGATACAGAATATTAGCATGATCCCTGTGATATCAAGTCAGCGATACAACTACTACAATAAGAAGGTGATACAGAATATTAGCATGATCACTGATATTACCAGTTCATCGGTACAACTACTACACTACTACAATAAGAATAAGATACACAATAGTAACCTGGTCCCTTTATACCAGTGCAACGTATTAACTATTACAATGAGAAGGCGATAAAGATTTTTAGAATAATCTCTGCGAAACCAATTAAGCAGTATAACTACTAAAATATGATGGAGTAACAGATTATAGGCATGATACCTGCAATATCATTTCAGCGGTACAACTGCTACAATAAGAGGGACATACAGAATATTAGCATGATCCCTGAGATACCAGTTCAGCGGCACAACTACTACAATAGGAAAGAGATACAGAATATTAGCATGATCCCTGCGATATCAGTTCAGCGATATAACTACACTAATAAGAAGGGTATAGAGAATATTAGCATGATCCCTGCGATTCCAGTTAAGCCGTACAACTACAACAATAAGAAAGAGATACAGAATATCAGCATGGTCCCTGCGATACCAGTTCAACGGCACAACTACTACAATAAAAGGGACATACAGAATATTCGCATGATCCCTGCGATACCTATTCAGCGGTACAACTACTACAACAAGGGAAGACATACAGAATATTAGCATGATCCCTGCGATATCAGTAAAGCGATACAACTTCTATTAAAAGAAGAGTATAGAGAATATTAGCATGATCCCTGCGATTCCAGTTCAGCGGTACAACTACAACAATAAGAAAGAGATACAGAATATAAGCATGGTCCCTGCGATACCAGTTCAGCGGTACAACTACAACAATAAGAAATAGATACAGAATATAAGCCAGGTCCCTGCGATACCAGTTCAGCGGTACAACTACTAGAATAAGAAAGAGATACAGAATATAAGCATGTTCCCTGCGATATCAGTTCAGCGATACAACTGCAACAATAAGAAGGGTATAGAGAATATTAGCATGATCCCTGCGATTCCATTTAAGCGGTACAACTACAACAATAATAAAGAGATACAGAATATAAGCATAGCCCCTGCGATACTAGTTCAGCGGTACAACTACAACAATAAGAAGGGTATAGAGAATATTAGCATGATCCCTGCGATTCCATTTAAGCGGTACAACTACAACAATAAGAAAGAGATACAGAATATAAGCATAGTCCCTGCGATACTAGTTCAGCGGTACAACTACTACAATAAGAAGGAGATAGAGAATATTAGCATGATCCCTGCGATATCAGTTCAGCGATATAACTACACTAATAAGAAGGGTATAGAGAATATTAGCATGATCCCTGCGATTCCAGTTAAGCCGTACAACTACAACAATAAGAAAGAGATACAGAATATCAGCATGGTCCCAGCGATACCAGTTCAAAGGCACAACTACTACAATAAAAGGGACATACAGAATATTCGCATGATCCCTGCGATACCTATTCAGCGGTACAACTACTACAACAAGGGAAGACATACAGAATATTAGCATGATCCCTGCGATATCAGTAAAGCGATACAACTTCTATTAAAAGAAGAGTATAGAGAATATTAGCATGATCCCTGCGATTCCAGTTCAGCGGTACAACTACAACAATAAGAAAGAGATACAGAATATAAGCATGGTCCCTGCGATACCAGTTCAGCGGTACAACTACAACAATAAGAAAGAGATACAGAATATAAGCATGGTCCCTGCGATACCAGTTCAGCGGTACAACTACTAGAATAAGAAAGAGATACAGAATATAAGCATGTTCCCTGCGATATCAGTTCAGCGATACAACTGCAACAATAAGAAGGGTATAGAGAATATTAGCATGATCCCTGCGATTCCATTTAAGCGGTACAACTACAACAATAATAAAGAGATACAGAATATAAGCATCGCCCCTGCGATACTAGTTCAGCGGTACAACTACAACAATAAGAAGGGTATAGAGAATATTAGCATGATCCCTGCGATTCCATTTAAGCGGTACAACTACAACAATAAGAAAGAGATACAGAATATAAGCATAGTCCCTGCGATACTAGTTCAGCGGTACAACTACTACAATAAGAAGGAGATAAAGAATATACGCATGGGCCCTGCGATACCAGTTCAGCGGTACAATTACTACAATAAGAAGGAGATAAAGAATATACGCATGGGCCCTGCGATACCAGTTCAGCGGTACAACTACAACACTAAGAAGGAGATAGAGAATATTAGCATGATACCTGCGATACCAGTTCAGCGGTACAATTACTACTATAAGAGGGGCATACATTATATTAGTATGATCCCTGCGATACCAGTTCAGCGGTACAATTACTACAATAAGAAGGGTATAGAGAATATTAGCAAGATCCCTTCGATACCAGTTGATCATCCTTATCTGTAAAACGTGTAAACCATAGAAGAACTAGCCTGTTCAGTGCTTCACTAACCACGACGTATGCACGAAGGAACGTGTGGCCATTGGACTTGCGTCGGACCTGGAGGCTGTTGTTGGGTGCTGCGCTGCCTGGAGTATCGGAGCTTCATTTATTATTACTCCCTGTGGTAAATCTGTATAAGACCGGTGGTGCTTTGTGTGTGTGTGTGTGTAAACCATAGAAGATTTTCACACAAACGATTATATGACCCATAATTTATTCTGTTTAAAAAAGAAGTACACATATTCACAAGATTCACTATGCATTTATAAATTCTACAAAATATCATATTTAAATTTGTTTTTGTATTATACATCAACCTTAATCTAGATATCTCAAAGGGATCTATTTAGTTGAATATATAATTTAATATATTAAATATATATACAGTATTTAAAACAAAAGTCATACGATAGCATGAGGCTGAAATAAAGAATTTAAGATATATTAACATATTTAATATGCAAAATTGATTGATATATTCAGATAATATATTGGAGACAAAATTTTGAGCACAGGAATGGCGTCCATTTTGGCTGCCATTTTTGTATTCGCTATTTACGAGTTCGATATTTTATCTCTATTCCAATTTGGAAACTGTTTCAATGGTTTAAACAGCCAAAATGACATCTAAATAGTTCGTCTGAATGCGTATTTATTTCGATATACATCAGTAAGGCAGCAGATAGCGTGTTATTCTACGCACGGCTCAAAACAAGATGGCGTCGAGGAGGGAGAGAACCTTGGCTCACTGCCAACAAAAAATAGATCGTTAGTGGCGGCAGGGAATAGGTGGGGCTACGAGGAGGCGGAGCCTATTTCGGCCACGCCTTCGCGTGCAATGCATGATGGGAAGGCTGTTGACCTCGCTCTTAGAGGACATTCTTTTTTAAAAATGGCGTCAATGGCGCCCTCTAGGTAGTTGAAGCTGGGCGCCAACGTGAAAACTTTTTTGGTTTACTGGGCGTTCTGCTGCATTTTTTATATTCGAGATTTTAGGTTTCTGTTTGACTTAAATTCTACAAAATTCGAGATTTTCACTTTAATCTATATACACAATACTTCTTTATGAAAAAGGTATCTCCTTAACATGCAACTGAAAGTTGCCGATGGCATGCGCCATCAACAACTTTCAGTTGCACGATAAGGAGATGCCTTTTTCATAATTTTACACCTTATCCCGGTACAATATCACATTTGTACTATTTTTTTTTCACACAATGTTATTTTTTCTTTACCAAATAAAGTTGTTAAATACAGAAACGTTATTTTCATTCTATTTTCTAGAATGTTGAAATATTTAAATTAAATTTGTATAAAATAGATCAATATATTGCGAAATTAAAAAAAAAAAATAGACTTCAATTCTTGAAAATAAAAAATAAAAAACTGCGATATATATAAAAATTGCCTACTGTCTTTGCAGCGGAGTAATATAAAATCGTGCAAACCATTTAAATGCCCTCGATTGTGATATATTTAAAAGCCTGCATTATACATTTGAAATGATTCGGAAGCTGTTTTCCCTAATTTAAAACAAAACTCTATGCAGACTCGCTGTTTTTCAATACAGTCCATACTGAAGTTAGAAAATGTTCTAATATACTCGAGCTTATAAATTCGAAAAAAAGGTGAGCGCGTGCGTCTGTGAGATCGATTTTTTTTTCTATGTGTTGATAAATGTTTTATCTATAAGGTCTTTATAATGACAAAAGTTACTTTGTACGGGTTAACACAAAATGCAATAAACTAGGGCCTAAAGTAATAAAGTAACTAAACATAAAAAAAAAAACGTACACTCAAGAGTACAACAAAAAAAGGGAAATAATAAATCACAATTTGTTAAATAAATAATAATAAAAAAAAACACACACACAGTACTTATCTTTATTGTTGCGTTGGTAGGGATCGGACCGGGGTTACACAGGTATGCGAGGAGATAGCCAGACAAGGATAAAGCACGCAGAGAACACTTTAAGCGTCTCCACACGATACTCCACCACACTCCTCTCGACTGTCCTCGCAATACCATAGCTCCCTTATATATACAAACATGGCCACATTCGTCCAATGAGAAGGCTGGAGAGTTTGGTTCACTATCAAACGATAACAAAATCCTTCCCACTAAAATCTGAGATAAGATTTTAAAAATGCAAATATTTGTCAATATAATTTGACAAAAGGTTTCCTTCCATAAAAATAAAAATAATAAAGAAATAAACTAACCAATCTCCCAAACATTCCCATTGTCCCGTAAGGAAAACCTCCCGCTGTCGGGAGGGAAAAGGCTCACGGGATCCATGTTATAAAGATACAAAAAAAAAAACAAAAAAAAAATAAATAACTAAAGAGAGGAGAAGAAGACATCCGGGTCGTTCCATAAAGGTGCCTTAAATCTTGTTTCTCCCAACAGAAACTTCAAAAAAAAAATAATAATATGCGCAAACTACGTGAGTTACCATGAGTGATTACCAAACACACACATATATAATATGCTTTAGCAGACAGAATTTATAGGGGGACCAAATAAGCTCTCATCTGGGACCGGCTGGGTATGTTAGATAGAGACTTAGGGTACTGACAGACCGATGAGAAACCGAACGATCCAATTCCATTCAGTTCTCTCAAGTCCAAGAGCTAAAAGCTCTTCTTAACGCCTGTTTATAAACGCTTTCATCCTATCGACATGTACAACTTTCACATCGTTCATGGTGACCCCTCTTACTCTGAAGTTAACATCGGAGACCCTAATTTCCACACGGAAAGGCCCATAGAGGTTGGAGTAACCTTCAGTCTTAGAAACAGCTAGCATTACCAGGTCTCCTTTGTCGAAATTCTGGAATAAGGTGGCCTAGGATTCATAAGCCTTTTTACAGAATTACTGTCTGACAGTTTCCTTTGCTTTCCGCATCACCCTTAATCTCTCAGCCCAAGTAGGCTTTCTAAAACTATTAACAGATCCAGCGCTACACTCACAGTTTCTGTTAAACTCAGTAGGTGGTAACTTTACAGCCTCGTTTTCAATGTGCTTCACTGATCTCTTCTCGAAGGAGCTTGAAACCATTGGTCTTTGTGCACTAGCAACGTAGCTAAGCTAGATTTCGCCCAACAATTTAGTCAGTTTTTCTATCTCACCTCTAAGGTCTTTAATATACTGCTCATTTTCGTGCTTCATCCAGTTTACACTGGAACTAAGCATCTTCATCTCACCTGTAATGTTATTTATTTCTTTAACTACTTCTACTGAACATACCCCTTTCATAAAGCTGCAACGGTGTTCTACACTATCCTCCGTGGCCATGACACTGACTGCTCTGTCTATTGATTTAGCCTCACTGCGAATAATAGCCTCTCTATACTTATCGAACACATTTTCGAGAAAAATTTCGAACACTAGGCTATTGTCAAATCTGTACTCTACTTTATCTCTAATGGCCAGGAATCTTTTTTTTAAACACCATAGCACTTTCCTCAACTCTCTGCTTAAGACCTTCTATTAATTTGAGGCATTCCCTAATATCACGCGCTTTTTTAGGGTACAATATGTTCAGTTTACTAAAAATACTTTCGAAACTGCTATCGTTACGGATACCCATTTCTCTAAGCTCAACCTAACTTCAGGGGATAAAGCCTCGAACATGAGCAATGCTTTGACCTCAGGATCCCATTTTCCTACTCGAGCTTTAAGCTCGACTTCCCGAATGAAAGACTCGAGATCAACCCCATTAAACACTGACAAGTTGAACATAGAGTTCACAAACATGATGGAGTACAAAAATATTAATAATAATGAACCACTCAAACAAAGAAAAAAAAACGTACGTAAAAATTACAGGAATTTACACGCGCAAACACCAGTAATCCTGGCAGGGCTCGCCAATGACAAAAGTTACTTTGTACGGGTTAACACAAAATGCAATAAACTAGGACCTAAAGTAACTAAACATACAAAAAACGTACACTCAAGAGTACAACAAAAAAAAAGGTAAATAATAAATCACAATTTGTTAAATAAAATAAATATATAAAAAAACAGTACTTATCTTTAATGTTGCGTTGGTAAGGATCGGACCGGGGTTACACAGGTATGCGAGGAGATAGATAGACAAGGATGCTGAATATATTTTTAAAAACTATGGAGACATAGGTATTTTCTATCTATATTCTTTTTGGATATTTCATTAACTTACTATGAGATAGTAACGCTTTCATTATACGTATGCCTATTGAATAATGAAACAGATTTCTGGAGATGAGTTTCTTTCCATTTTATTAACGTAATCTCGAAATTTCTGGCATTTCTGCCTTTTACAAGAGTACTTAAAAACGAATAAACGCCGTTGGGCCGAACGCCGAACGTCGTTTATCCGTTTTTATGTACTCCTGTAGACATCTTGTCAATACATGCAAAAGTGCACTGTCTGCACTATTTAAAAAATATATAATTATATATATGCATCATACTATGTACAAAGAACATGGCGCCTCTGCCAGCACTGCAGAGTTTGGTGGAGAATCGCCAGCGAGTCTCCAGCGACACCACGTATTTCGCGATCTACGAAGATCGCGTACTTCGCCGCTGACTCTTATAGAGGGGCAGAAATACCCGAAAGCTCGAGATTGTTTTAATAAAATGGAAATAAACTCATCTCCAGAAATCTGTTGCATTATTTAATTTATATCCAAGAGATTTAAAGCAATTAATATGAAGCGTACGCCCATAACCTGAATTTGAAATTGAAAATAAGTTATAATAAGTTGAAACAAAATCGTTTTTAAAACTAACATTTAACTTTTGTGGCGTTTTAAAAATAGTTTTGAAAACTGTGATTAAAAAAAAAATTCCTAGCATATAAATATTGATGGCATATCAGTTTTTTTAATTTTATTTCAGGGTATGATAAGTAAAAAGAATCGTAGTTTCTAGCTAGAGTGTGTTCTTTTGTAACTTTGAGTGAGTGTGTAACTTTTGTCAGTATTCGCAATTTGTTGTTGTTGTCGTGTCCAATGAAGATCCTCAGATGTCCACGTGCAACTCTATCCCAACAGTCGCAATGTCCTCTATCTTGGGTGTGTAAAGCTGCTGCTCTGGGTCCATGTCAATTTTCTGTTATTGTTGTTGTCGTGTCCAATGAAGATCCTCAGATGTCCCCATACATCTCTATCACAGCAGTTGCAATGTTGTCTATCTTGGGTGTGTAGAGCTGCTGCTCTGGTTCCATGTCTATTTTCTTCAAGGCTGCGGCCATTGCTGGACATGAGAATATGTTTCTAGGTGATAGTTCCACACCAGGACAGTTGTTGCATGTCCTATAGGTTCTTGTGCCATCTGGATGTATTGTCATTCCTTTATAGTGTTTCGCTCTTTTTCTTGTTATAGTTTTTGTAATTCTCTCTTATATCACTAGTATCTGTAAAGAGTATCGGTATTGAAAAATCAAATAGTATATATCAAGAATTAGGATGTATAACATTTGTCAGCAAGTATCAATCGACGGTACCTTAGCAAACAGGGATTTTACAAGCATTCGTAGATGAAGCTATATTTGAATCTCTAGTAAAAATCATTAAAAGGTTTGTAATGGACCATTTTAAACTGTATATGAGCCGGTTAGTGGTATTGTAAAATACTTTATAAATATCACCATTCTTGAGCATTTCAATTAGCTGGATTCGTCCTAAAATAAATAAATCGTGCGAAGAACAACAGGAGGGAAATATTTTAGGTTGAGGAATTTGATCTAAAAAATTGTGCCAATAGTGGCGCCTAACTTTTTCGTTTTATTTTTTCAAAAGAGGAGTAAAGAGAGCATTTCAAATTTGATAAATAAAATTGTTATTCCGTCAAAATTTTATATCCATATTGTTGCACCAAGTTGCAGCTTTGCAGGGTCGCGGGGTTTAAATAAATAAAAGTAACTAAAAATAAATTAACTTTTAAAGTTATTGTGTTCATTTATTCGTTGTCTTCCTCGTAGGTCGTGATCCGCAGTTTTCGTCTAGGTCCTCTCTCGCTCCAATAACCAAACAAGATATATGTACAATAAAATATTACAAAAGGAATGAAACTATAAAAAGGAATGATGATAATCTAAATAATCTGTTTTAAATAAATATTAAATATCATAGAATATTTTGAATAAATGTGGGGCGCATTAAAATTGACGCAACAATATTTTGGCTATAGATTTGGTGTCTAACCACTTACAAGCTGAACACTTCTTTAATGAAGTCTGAAGATTTCATAAATCCCTTGCGGTTCTCATGACATCAAATCCCACCTCGGGCTGATAATAGGCATTGCACGAAACCACGTTCTCCAGATAGGCGTTCTGAGAGCTTGTCTTGTGGCTTTGTCACCACATATCCAAGTCTATTGTAGAGTAAATTGCAGAGATTAGTGAAGATTTCAGAGACTGCCAATTGATAGCGCTCAATTTTGTATTTATTTTGGCAGTAAATAGTGATTTTTAGAGATATATAAATAAATGATTAATCAAAATGTGCTAAAGGGTAAAAATTTTTAGTTTATTTTTAATTCTTGTTGTACGACGCCAAATATATATTAGAAGCTTGTCGATGTTCAAAAGATATCCATCTTAAAATCTTTAGATAATAGTTATAAAGTGGAGAATTATATAAAATTTCAAATTCTTAAGTATTTTATATTGTTTTTGCTTATTTGTATTACTAGTATATATTTACATGCATTTCTTCTCTTTATTTATGAATTGGGATTTCTGTAATTGTTTTATAATTTTGTTTATTGGCTTTTATTCTTAAGTGCATTTGTCGTAAAGATAGAGGCTCCCTGGCCGGCATTCATAGTTCTTCAAATTAAAGATACTTCGGCCAGTAAATATTTTTTATTGTCTCGACGTTTCGATAAAAATCTTTTGTTCTCGTCGGGAGCAAACAAAAATTAAACCATTTGGCAAAGTGTTAAAAATTGTTCAACAATTTTTACAGACAATAAAAAATATTTACTGGCCGAAGCATCTTTAATTTGAAGAATTATAAGTGTATTTGGTTACAAAGCTAATTTTTGATAAGAAGCTATTTTGATGCGTGTCTTGAATATTAAATTGAAACTTTTTTATTTCGCCTTCGCTGTCAATTTTATAAAGAAAACGACAAAGAGGAATAATTACTATTAACTAAAATGATGGTGATTAGGTACAACAACTAGATACTAGATACAAAATAAAAGAAGTCGGTGGATGAGTGGTTAAAACTCTCGATTCCCGACAGCCATGAACCGGGATCGAATCCCGCATTAGACACTTTGTTTGAATATGTGAATAACCATCACATATTATCCATTGTTGTAAATATGATAAACTAGGTTGCTCTTTTTAACCGGTACCTAGTAAAGTTATTTTGGAACCGTATACTTACAAAATTAAAAGACTTCGTTGATAAGTGACAAGTTTTCGATTAAGTCATAAAGACAAGTTTTAAAGGAAAAGTTCGGTTCAAAAGCTTTTCTATCTTCTTGAATTTTACAGTGCTTGATTTTATTTTATTTTATTTCAACACACAAAACGCGATATCCCGGCTAGGGATAATTGCGTCGATTTACTTTTTTTTTTAAACAGAAACAGTTATAAACATATTATACAAAAAAAAAGTAATCGAAATAAAAAGAGAAACAATAATATATGTTAGGAACCTGAACCTTTCAGGTTTGAAAGAAAATCATAAATATATTTACAAAAATAGTTAAACTTATGATAATTCTCTCTGCTATTTACAAATTGATATAGATATACAACATTATTTATTGTCTGTTGTCTAGCGGCGAAGAAGAGTGGGCATTCCCAGGCATTGTCAGATATTTTGTAACATTTGTATCTCATATGTGAAATTTGCCCTTCTTTCACTGTTTAAATAAGATTGTATAATTCTTATTAATTTGGAGGGAATGTTATCCAAATCGAGTCTTCTAATAATTGCTGGCCACCATGCGTTGTCGAAAGCGGCTGCTATATCCACTGTAATCAAAGAAGTCAGTTCTCCTTGCCTGTGTTTCAATATGGTTTCCAGTATATCTTCCATTGCACTGTTCGTTGATGTATGACTCTATGTTTAGTAAATCCGTGTTGCCTTGGACTCATTAGATTGTTCTCTTCATAATATTTATTGATTTTGTTTTTAATTATGTTTTAAATTTTTTAAAAATGTTTTATGTCAATGATATTGGTCTGTAGCTTTTGCTTGTTTCATAGTTTATTTTATTAGGTTTTGGAATGATCTTTACAGTAGTATCTTTCCATACATCCGGATAATAACCTAATTCAATACATTTGTTGAATAATTGTTGTAAAATCGGGATTAAAAGTACAGGGTGATCCAAAAGTCCCGCACAACTTTAAAAATTAAAAACTCCGCGAATATTTGCGCTAGAGCAATGCGGTAAATACCATTGTGTTCAGGATGCAATGGGATTTTTTATGGCAAATAATGAAAAATTCGAAATTGATTTTAGTTACAACTTTATTCGCTAGATGGCGCTCTACCAGAATCAGCGATTTAGCGGCCAAATTGTTTGATAAATTGAAAAATATAACTGGACGACACGTATTTTTCCTTTTTGAATACCAGGAAAGAACCCTAATAATATC
Source organism: Cordylochernes scorpioides (assembly GCA_030710605.1). Lineage (NCBI taxonomy): Eukaryota > Metazoa > Arthropoda > Arachnida > Pseudoscorpiones > Chernetidae > Cordylochernes > Cordylochernes scorpioides. Next base: position 76,790,682 of record CP092874.1, read on the forward strand.
GAATTATAAATTAATAAAACACCATTTCGCCAAAAGTTAGAAGAAATGGTTAACTATTTTTAAATACAATCTGAGATATGTAAAATAGGTATATGCAAATTAAAACATGTAGCAAAAAAAAAAAAAAAAACCTGATATTTTAGATGCGGCTTGCTGGAATCCTTTCAGCTATTTAAATTTCGAAAATAATAATTTTCTAATTTTTTAAATTCAACTCTCTCTCAGTATCGATTATATTTATTTTAATTCATTTGAAAAATATTTATCTATCTCTGATGATTTATTTTACTCTGGAATGCCGTTGTTGTTTTTGTAGTGTCCAATAAAGAGCCTCAGATGTCTCCATGCATCTCTATCACAGCAGCAGCATTGTCCACTATCTTGGGTGTGTAAAGCAGCTGCTCTGGGTCTATGTCAATTTTCTGCAAGGCTGCGGGCATGAAAATATGTGGGTAGGTGTTAGTTCCACACCAGGACAGTTGTTGCATGTTCTATAGGTTCTTGTGCCATCTGGATGTATTGTCATCCTTTATAATGTTTTGTTCTAAATCTTGTTATAGTTTTGTCATTTTTCTCTCGGAGTTTATTTCACATTTTGATCTTTTCTTATTTTTTGTTTAATTATCTTGTATTTTGCAAAAGCATTAGCGTCAAATAATGACATTTGTTCTTTCCTTTGGCTCAACTTTCTGGCTTCCTTTGCAAATTCAACTGCCATTTCATTACCCCCGATCCAAACACTGGCAGGAATCCATTGTAGAATGCAGTTATTCTCCAATGATATCAGTTGAGTAAGTAACGAATGTATTTTCTGTGTGATTATAGTATTGCCCTTCTGAATTGCTTCTAGATTGGATATGAAGTCGTTGTACGGTATATTATAATTCCTTCTGCTTGATGCAGGGATGGTTGGTTAAGGCATACATCAAGAGCTTTCCAGATAGCTGTCAGTTCACAAGTGAAGTTTGACGAAATCTTTCTTGCTCCTTCTTTGATTTTGATGTATGTTCCATCTTGCAGTATTATGTTAATTCCAGCCCCTCCATTACTTATGGTAAGGTCTGATGATCCATCTGTATATGCTGTTAAATAATTTATCTGATCGTATAAACCAATTGTGTCAAGTCCTTTCTTTTTAAGTATGTTTTTGTTCTTTTTTTATTGCAGGGTTCATTCAGGTTAAGATTGATGATTACATTTTATGGCAATGGGGTAGGAAATATTGGTTATTCACCGAATTTGAAATTCATTATGTTTCATATTTATGCTCTTTCTAATATTGTTGTCGCACTGAAGTGTTGAAGATCTTTTGAGCCTTTCTTTTTGTGTCCAGTTTAAATAGGTTCTATGGGATATGTGTTCGGTTTCTTTAGTTTTTAAGCTATTGGTGAATTTTATTGTTTTTAATTGTCTTCTGTTTTCGAGTAGGTCTAGACCACATTCTCTCTGAATTTTCTAATTGTTGGTATTTGAAACAGAACCAGTGATTAATTTGGCCGCTTTTGCTTGAACACTGTCTAGTCTTCTTTTTAGTGATGAACTTGAGGGAGCCCAAACAGGTGTTGCATATTCCATTATTGGCCTTATTAAGGTGATATATGTTGTTCTGAGAATTTTGGGTTCTGCTCCCCAATTTGTTCCACATAGCCTTCTCAGAATGTTTAGGTTTCTGGTAGCTCTATTTGAGGTGCTAATTATGTGTTCTGTAAATCGCAAATTCTCATCATGTATCACACCTAGGTAATTTGGAGATCTAATTTTATCAATTATATTGAGTTGTAGTAGATTGAATTGTGTCCTCGTAGTAGATTTCTCATCATGAGCTCGAGCTGCAGCTCCTGACGCGGCGGTTACCCCGGACGCGGTAGCATTACTGGAGATATCAGTTTTGCTCTTCATTTGAAAATGGGTGCCGTTGCAACGTTAGTCATCTTGGAAACGAACCAGAATTTGGTCAAATATTCCAAGGGTCCAGGGGGGACCGCAAGGAGGTGTGGTCGGACTTCTCCTCTTCACCCTGGAATGGCGTCACTACAGGATAAAGCACTCTTGGTGAATATTTTTAATTGTGGTTCAGAATCTGTCACTGAAGCTTTACGAGCGTTTCGTTCCTTCAAAGATATTCGAAGAGGTAAAGGACCAATGAGTTGCTACTCTCTAAAGCGATTGATTAAAAGTTTTGAGAGAACTGGATCTCTGGAAGCAAAACCTCGGAGTGCAAGACCATCGACATGGAAGTCAGTGGCTGTTACGGTTTTGCAGAATGCTGAAGCTATTGAAACGTTATCCACGTATGGAGAAGTAAGTGCTAGACAAGTTTCTCGACAAACGGGGATTTCGTATGGAACAGTTTAGAGAGAACACACATTTAGAAGTTTTCTATAAAAATACCCTAACAAAATTCAAAGTTTTCACGAGTTGAAAGTCAGCGATTTTGAGAAGCGTCAAGAATTCGCTGCATGGGTTTTCCGGCAAATTGATATTGATGAAAACTGGCTGTCAAATGTTCTAAGAACAGATGATGCTCACTTTTATCTAAAGGGAGAATTTAACATTCAAAACTGCCTCATTTTGGCAACAGAAAACCCTAGGATTTTTACAGAAATACCACTTCATCAGCCCAGAGTTACAGTTTTGTGTGGGTTCACTTCTTCTTTTATTATTGGGTCATTTTTCTTTGAAAAAATAAATGGAAGAACTTTTAAAACCGTTTTTGTAACTGGTGAACGTTATGTTCAACTTTTGAGAGTAAAGGTTATTCCCATATTGCAGGACAGACAAGCACTACGCGAAATAACATTCATGCAAGATGGAGGACCTCCTCATATTTCCCGCGGTGCCAAACAATTGCTGAACGATAACGTTCGGTAAAAATCGTTGGATAAGTCGCAACTTTATATACCAGTGGCGTCCAATATCACTAGACTTGACGCCTCACAATTTCGGTTATGGGGGTACATTAAGTCGCGTTTTTATCGATGCCGGCCTACCACATTGGCCATGTTGAAGGCTTCTATCAGATGGCACGTTTTATAAATTTCAACTATTTAATTGTGACCATTCTGTCATCTATCGTCTGCAGGCGGTGTTTGGAAATGAAGGGAGCCACATTGAGCAAGGATTGTGACCTAATACAAGAGAGAAGGCAGTTACCTCATGTGTTATATTTTGCAGCTCTTTGTTTTGGGTTATGGGAATAATAAATGCTGTCCTCACATCTTGACTCTTTTTTTTCTGTGAACAGTAATTTTTTTGTTTGTCATTTTTGCCCACATCTTATATTATGTCGTGCAGGCCAAAGTGTTATAACTTCTCGAATAACACTGGTATACATAATTTTACCCCTTATGTTTAATTTATCGCTTTTCGCTCATTAGAAGAAATAGCATAAGGAATATTCTCTGTATCCCCCCCCCCCCCCCCCCCCCCCAACTTTAGAAATTTTGCGAAAAATAATACAAAATGATTTTACTACCACGTTTTTCAACGCAAAAAGCCGATTTAAAAATGATTTTTTTTGAGGGGATACATTTTCAAAATTATGTACAGTATAATAAACAATGATAACATTTGACAAACCCATAGGATATTTGGAATAAAGTACGAAAAATATATTTTGTCACTCCCCTCTATATTTCATTTGTTGGATCATGACAAATATCCAGTTAAATTGTCAAGTGTCGCCAATCAGTCAAGAAACTACACATTCCTTATAGCAAGAAATCCTATTAGTAGTGCCATCATAATTTTTGGTACTATATTAACATTTCAAAAATCGTGTATTGATATCAGTAGTTATTTTCAAACATTCAATCTATTTCACAAAACTCCATCTAAAATATATTTTTTTTTGCTACATGTTTTAATTTGCATATACCTATTTTACATATCTCAGATTGTATTTAAAAATCGTTAACCATTTCTTCTAACTTTTGGCGAAATGGTGTTTTATTAATTTATCATTTGATATTATATGGGTTCTTTCCTGGTATTCAAAAAGGAAAAATACGTGTCGTTCAGTTATATTTTTCAATTTATCAAGCAATTTGGCCGCTGAATCGCTGATTCTGGTAGAGCGCCATCTAGCGAATAAAGTTGTGACTAAAATCAATTTCGATTTTTCATTATTTGCCATAAAAAATCCCATTGCATCCTGAACACAATGGTGTTTACCGCATTGCTCTAGCGCAAATATTCGCGAAGTTATTAATTTTTAAAGTTGTGCGGGACTTTTGGATCACCCTGTATATCTGCCTGTTTGATCAAATTATTACTGATAAAATCTGGACCAGGTGCTTTCTTGATATTTAATTTGGAAATAATATTTCTATAAAAATGTTATTTTGGTTTTTATATTCAGGTTTATAGTTTCTAATAATAACAAGTTCCTCTTTATCTGAATGTACATCATCATCTGGAAATAAATCATTCAAGAGACTTTTCATTTTTTCCTTTCTTTAAAGTATCCGGTATATTATCGTTCATAGGAAGCCCTATATTGTTGTTGGATTATCTCAGAGATTTAACAATTTTATAGGCGTTTCCAAATGGGTTGTTTGATTCATTTTCTTCAATGAATATTCTACAACTTTTTTCTTAGCTCTTTCGATAGCGTTAAAGTACTTGTTTCTTGCAAATTTAAAAGTTATATTATTGATAACTCTATGCCGATAGTATAAGTTTCTAATATAATGAAAATCATTTTTCATTTTTTCAAGATTCCCATTCTACCACTTTATATTAGATATATGCTTGAAAGAGTTTGATTTGATTTCCAGAGACGAATAAGCTGCCTCACTAATTATGTCCGTAAGTTTCATCTCACGATCCTGTCAACATCCGTAGTATTAGATGTATGATTTATTTCATTACACCAGTTATGTACATTTTGAAATGATATCTCTTCAGTAAATTTTTCCTAGTTGGCATCTTTTTCAATGAATTTCCATGTTGACTTTTGCCCAATTCTCTGCACTTTAAAATTATATCGAATGTCGAAGGTTATTGCTACATGATCGGAAATACTTGTAAAAGTTGATGTGCTCCAATTCTGTATCAGCTTTATAGAATTTTTGTTTGATATTGTTAAATCTATTATACTGGCATTTCGAATGTAGGCGTTTTAAGGTTATGGATAAACAAGTTGTATTCATCCACGATAGAGTGGAATTTGTAGCCATTAGAGTTAATTATCCGGTTTTACCATACAGGGTGTCGAGAGTTAAAATCACCACAGAGGATTATTGGCTGTAGCCCGAAAGTCTCCAAAAGTTATTTAATAAATATTTGGTGAGTATTACCGAAGTTGTTAGGGTGAATGTAGAAGTTTGAAATAATAATGTTTGAATTCTCTGAATATATAAAAATAGTTGTACAAAAAGAATTAGTGAATCTATCAATTGTCGTATATTTAATGCTACTGTTAAGAATAATCGTTGCTGTGTAGACTGTTTTATCAGTTTTAGAGTAAACAATTTGTGAGTCATTATAGAATATCACATCATTCCCCAACATATAAGGATCTTGAATAAATAATAGGTCAGGAGGGTTGGACAGAACAGAAGCTCGAAGTTCACCTAATGCTATGACACTTTTCCTTATATTTTGTTGAATACATTTTATTCCTTGTTTAGTTGCCTTCATTTAGTTGCCATCATTGTGCAAAACATATGGTTCTTGAATCAAAAGGGCTTGATGAAAAACGCATCGTTTTGCGATTTGGGATTAATTTTAGTGAATAAAGATTTAATTGTCGCGTTAGAAAATAGTTACCAGAAGCCTGACTTAAAAAACAAGCTTTATTTTAGGGTACCAACGAATAGTCTACACTAAAAATGAAAGATTCTCAAATTTATAAGAGCAATAAAAATCCAAACCAACCTATGCAATTAAATATATCAAAATCTGATATTTAAAATCATGTAAACTAACATAACAACAAATAAACTACGGTCTAATATATTGATGAGTCATTTGACGTGATGTATTGAGAGAAGTTGGCCTCTTAGGGTTCATGCTAAATAGGCTTGGTATCCTTCCTTTGTAGTAATTGTATTGGTACGAAATGGTATTGTTTAGAGGCTAGGACAAATTGTTCTGTGTTCTTCCTATTGCGACAATTGTACAGCCGAACCGATATCGTAGTGCTTCTCTTTATCCATTTTTAAAATAGGAGTATTTAAGTGAGAATGCTATATTATATATGTATTTATTTAATTATTTTTATTATATGTGTAATTTCTCATGTATACATTAATGTATCAGCAAACAAGTATCTAAAGGCCATGTTAATCTCTATATCCATTCTATTGTTGTAGGTGTTTCGCCAAACAAGTATCGCAGGGGCCATGTTAATATTTATATAATTCCTATTGTAGTAGCTGTTCCGCCGAACAAGTAGCGCAGGGTGCCATGTTAATCTCTGTATAATTCCTACTGTAGTAGTTGTTCCGCCGAACAAGTATTGCAGTGTGCCATGTTAATCTCTGTATAATTCCTATTGTAGTAGCTGTTACGTCGAACAAGTATCACAGTCTGCAATGTTAATCCCTGTATAATTCCTATTGTAGTAGCTGTTACGTCGAACAAGTATCACAGGGGCCATGTTAATCTCTGTATAATTCCTATTGTAGTAGCTGTTACGTCGAACAAGTATCGCAGTCTGCAATGTTAATATCTGTATAATTCTACTGTAGTAGTTGTTCCGCCGAACAAGTATTGCAGTGTGCCATGTTAATCTCTGTATATTTCCTAATGTAGTAGTTGTTACGTCGAACAAGTATCGCAGTCTGCAATGTTAATCCCTGTATAATTCCTATTGTAGTAGCTGTTACGTCGAACAAGTATCACAGGGGCCATGTTAATCTCTGTATAATTCCTATTGTAGTAGTTTTTACGTCGAACAAGTATCGCAGGGAGCCATGTTGATCTCTGTATAATTCCTATTGTAGTAGTGTTACAGCCGAAATACTATTACTGGAGCTATAATAATATATTCTGTATACTTCCTATTGTAGTAAATATACTGGCTAACTAGTATTTTAGGTGTCATCGATAATATATTTATCGTTCCAACTTAAGTAAATATATGTTCGACTGAATAATTATCGAAGGGAATTGTTATGTTATTCGTGTCTTATTCTTCTATTGTAATGGCTTCAGCGCTGTACAGGTATGGACAAAACTTGAGAAAATTGTACCTTTTAACATGTATATCGGGATTCAGACAATAACTCTGAAATATATTTGATACACAATGACCTTTATTGAAGACACACGAGATAACCAAGTGTAAACAAAATTGCTGTCTCAAAAAAAAAAAAAGAGACCACCAGGGTCAGCAAAGAATATCCACTTCCTTAAGGCTTATCCATGTGTGTATAAAAACGTTTTAACCTATCTCACGGATAATATAGAATTGTCTTGAAATTTTGAGAGAAATTCTGGTATTTAAAAGTACAATTGCCTTTAGATTTCCACCAGAAGGGCTGTGGGGCCGCTAGTGGGTGAAAGGCCCGCTCGACCCTACAGGTCCAGTAGTGTGACATCTGCACAGAGCGACAATGGCTGTCCCCTGCGACAAAGCTCTCTCGTGCCGCTTGTCCACATTTTCCGCTAAAGTATTCCCATTGTGCCTGGATGACTTCTCCCCGCGTCTTTTCACGGAACCGCTCTTTCTTTCACTCACGATTTCCCTTTTTCACCTAGAGATCTCCTTCATTGTTTGTAAATAGTAAAAAATATTTTTGAAAGTAAAAATAGACAGCATGTATTCGCATTTGTTGTTGTTGTCTTGTCCAATGAAGAGCCTCAGATATCCCCTTCATCTCTATCACAGCAGTCGCAATGGCCTCTATCTTGGGTGTGTAAAACTGCTGCTCTGGGTTCATGTCAATTTTCTGCAAGGCTGCGGCCATTGCTGGGCATGAGAATATGTGGTAGGCGTTAGTTCATACCAGGACAGTTGTTGCAGGTCCTATAGGTTCTTGTGCATCTTTCTTTAAATATGCATTAAAAACTCGTTAAGTTTTTCAAGGAACTAATAATCGATGATCGAATTAAAAGGTAGAATCAAATTATACAGTTGGCTTCTTTAGATGGGACACACTTGAACAAACTTCACCTACATCTCTTTAAACCCCCATTTTAGAAAGACCAAAAATTTTAAATAGTTATTAAATATATTTCTCACACAATATTTGTATTATGAGTAAATTCTATTAGAACAAAAAGGTTCTACTCGAAACTCCCCTTGAAGACTATAGTCACGAGAGTTAAAACGGCTTCAAATAGTTTTATTAGAAATGAAATAAAGAAATAGGCACTTTCTTCAACTTTATTTCCTGAAATTTTGGTGAGCGACGTTTGGAATGATGAAGGCCAAATCCCGAAAATAAAGACTTGAGTTCAATTTCCAAAATTTTCGAGTGTGGTGTAGCGACCAGGATCTGAGAGTAATCATGAGAATGATTTTTAACGCTTTTCTAAATGTTTATTTTTGTTTGCTCCTGACGAGGACAAAATATTTTTGTCGAAACGTCGAGGTAATAAAAAGATTTACTAGCAGAAGTATCTTTATTTTCAAGAAATCAGGTAAGATTAATACACTGGTCCGCAAAATTAAAAGAACAACATATTTTTTCCATTTATCTCAAATTTTATTGAACATTTATCAATGAAATTTTATACACACATTTATTATTCCATTATTGATTAGAATACCCGAAATCAAAGAATTCTAACACGTATTTTATGCAAATTAGCCGGTCAAGCAATGATCTTCTTGCAGTCAGTGCATAAATATCTTGGATATTGTTGTTAATATGGGGTGTGATCGCCTTTAACTGATAGACAGGCTCTACATCGGTGACCCTTACTAAGAATTAGGGAGTTTATCAGCTCATGTGGAATCAACGCCCACTCTTGTGTTAAGGCTGTTTCTAGCTCATGAGTGTTTCTAGGAGGGGGTTGGAGGGATGAGATCCGCCGTCCTAGGTTGTCCCATACATGCTCAATGGGATTTAGGTCTGGGGATCGAGCTGGCCAATTCATCCGAGCAATTGCATGGTTTTGGAGAAAAGTGTCGACCACACCAGCCCTATCTGGACGGGCATTATCATCCATTAGAAGAAAGTTTTCTCCCATTTTCAATGCTTGAGGCATCACATATGCTGCCAAGATCTCGTCCCGATACCTCTGTCCAGTCAGGGTTCCTTGCCGAAAAATATGGAGTGCTGTGCGACCGCCCAAGAAAATTCCAGCCCAGACCATAAAACCTTGGCTTCTGTAGGGATCCCTTTCAACCATATTCCGGGGATTATTTCTGGTTCCTACCTCTCTCCAGACAAAGACACGACGAGAATCGCTGTTTAGAGAGAATCTGGACTCATCAGTGAACATTACACGCCTCCATTCATCTGGATTCCAGGCGACATGTTGTCTGCACCAAAGTTTCCTTGCTTTCTTTTGAGGTGGTGTCAATGGCACACAAATTATGGGTCGTCGAGCATAGAGGCCCTTCTTGTGAAGCCTTCTGCGTATTGTATCAGTTGATACTAAGACTCCTGTAGCTGCATTGAGGTCACTTCGTAGTTGCGATGCTGTCATTCTTCTATTGCGACGCACAAGGAGACTCAAATAACGGTCTTGATTTAACGTTGTGACCCTTGGCCGTCCTTGTCCGGATGTTCTGGCAACATTAGCTGTCTTTTGAAATTTTTTCCAAAGCCTTGAGACAACGTTTCTTGTCACTCCAAGCCATCTTGCTACTTCTGCCTGTTATTGGCCTGCTTCCATCCTTCCAATAGCTTGCCATTTTTTTTCTTGTGATAAATTTTGCCTTTAAGCCATGAAAACTTTAAAAACAAAAAGGTTCAATAAAAATCTAGTAGAGCGTAAAATTAGGACGCTTTGAGAAAGACTCAGGCACGTGCTGGAGGCGGAGTCAACGTAGACGGTGGTATTTTGCATATTGGGCAAAACTCTATTTGTTTTTCTTTTTTACATACTCTCTTAATTCATGGAAGCTTTTGAATATACCAAAATTTGATATATATCCCTTAATATAACTTTTCTTTTTCTTAAACAAGTGTTGTTCCATTAATTTTGCGGACCAGTGTAAATAACGAAAACGGTTTTGAGTTTATTTTGAAAAATACCTTTCATTTTTTTTGTCAAAGAGTTCTAAAAATATGTGATATATATATATATATGTTATGATTATAATGTTTTGATTTTGGAATGATAAAGAATTGGAGGTGCAGTCGTGAAAAAGGAAGATAGTTATTTACTTATACTTATCAAGTAGGTAGTTTTTATTTTCATTTACTTGAAAAGAATTACACATTAAATATTTCTCACAGTAATATAGAATTTATAAAATGAATCCTATATTCGTGAGTTAAAAAATAGGTAGGTTAACTATACATATATACAACAACTTTCAAAAAATATTATAAAACTATGGTCAACGATAAAAGAATAGTCAATGATGAAAATATATTTCACACAAATAAATTTACTGGCAAAGCGTTTCTTTTTTAAATATCATCAAATTTTTATCACTACAGACCTTACTGTAATGATATGAGTTATTGAATGAGAGGGCTTGGCTCATCAGTAGTGAACCCTCTCGGCGGTTTCGCCAAATTAATCTCTAGACCGCTCTACTATTGTATTGGACTGGTTTTGTTATATACCCTGCATTTTCTATGGAAGGCAGCGTGTATGTACCTCTACAGACCTATAAGCTTTTGTCCATAATTCACTAAACACCCCAAAGCTGCCTTCCATATTGTTATTGTTTAGTTAAAATAAAAATAAATTTCTATATATAAGTGAATTTAAAAAAACATTACCACACTTTTACCCGGAATGTGCTATTTTAGTAAAAATGAGCAAGTGTTTTCGAAAACAAACTCTCTGGCTTTATAACGTTAAAAAAATACTTTTTTTCAAAAAAGAATTTGCGCTCAAAAAAGCGTTTGATCATAAAAAAAAGAAACGCATTTCTAGTAGAAGTGTAATATTTATTATGTCCTCGCCACACTTGTGGTTTATTGAAGCAGCATCAACGAAATTCCTGACACACGCAGTGTCGTTAAAGACTTTGGCATTGAACGAAATGTGTAAAATTTGATTGAATCATTTCTCAGTTTGTGGTGCTTATAGAATTTGTGAATAGACTCTTTGAGGGATACAGCTTGTATATATAAATATTATATGATCGAACTGATGAGATATAAATAAAAAGAAGGAAAAGCTGCACAAGGTGTTCAGGACATAACCCCGAGAGCCAAAAACCAATACACCCCAAAATCCCGACACACCAAAATCTCGACAAACCAAAATCTCGACACACCAACATCCCGACAGAACAAAACCTCCACACACCAATAGCTCGACAGACCAAAATCCCGACAGATCGACACACCAATATCTCGACACACCAATATCTCGACACACCAAAATCTCGACACACCAATAGCTCGACAGACCAAGATCCCGACAGACCAAAATCTCGACACATCAATATCTCGATACACCAATATCTCGACACACCAAAATCTCGACACACCAATAGCTCGACAGAACAAGATTTCGACAGACCAATAGCTCGACAGAAAGATCCCGACAGACCAAAATTTCGACACACCAATAGCTCGACAGAAAGATCCCGACAGACCAAAATTTCGACACACCAATAGCTCGACAGAAAGATCCCGACACACCAAAATCTCGACACACCAATAGCTCGAAAGCCTTAAATCTCGACAGACCAAAATCTCGACACACCAATATCTCGACACACCAATATCTCGACACACCAATATCTCGACACACCAAAATCTCGACACACCAATAGCTCGACAGACCAAGATCTCGACAGACCAAAATCTCGAGAGATCAAAATCTTGACACACCAAAATCCCGACACACCAAAATCTCGACGACACACCAAAATCTCGACAGACCAAAATCTCGCCAGACCAAAATCTCGACAGCCTAAAATCTTGACACACCAAAATCTCGACACACCAAAATCTCGACACACCAAAATCTCGACACACCAAAATCTCGACAGATCAAAATCTCGACAGACCAAAATCTCGACGACACACCAAAAGCTCGACAGACCAAAATCTTGACACACAAAAATCTCGACAGCCTAAAATCTTGACACACCAAAATCTCGACACACCAAAATCTCGACAGATCAAAATCTCGACAGACCAAAATCTCGACGACACACCAAAATCTCGACAGACCAAAATCTCGCCAGACCAAAATCTCGACAGCCTAAAATCTTGACACACCAAAATCTCGACACACCAAAATCTCGACACACCAAAATCTCGGCACACTAAAATCCCGACAGACCAAAATCTCGACACACCAAAATCCCGACACACCAAAATCCCGACACACCAAAATCTCGACAGACCAAAATCTCTCTCTCTCTCGAAAAATAAAATATTCTAAGTTTTATCATGGGGCACGCTCTTTTGAGATGACTAACTGGTCAAACTGAAAATCTGTTAGGAAAGTGACGTTTTATACTCTTCATTAAAAAAACGACACTCCGTATCTCGCAATAATCAAAGTAAAATCAAATCCAAAAACTAGAATCCTAAAAATGCTTGCATTGTCGGGATATCGGTATTTCGGAATTTTGACTCTCATATTAAGGATTTTTGGTTTGTTGGGATTTCGGTTTATGAGTATTTGGAATTTTGGTTTGTCGTATTTTAGTCTCTGTCGGTGTTTTGGTTTATGCGGACTTCGGTTTTCAAGATCTAGGTGACTGGGATTTTGGTTTGTCGAGATTTCGTTCCTTTCTGGATGTTTGTTTCTGAGATTTTGGGTTGTCGGGATTTCTGTTTTCAAGATATTGGTGGCTGGAATTTTGGTTTGACGGGATTTCCTTCCTTTCCGGATGTTTGTTTGCTGAGATTTTGGGTTGACGGAATTTCTGTTTTCAAGATATTGATGGCTGGAATTTTGGTTTGTCGGGATTTCCTTTCTTTCCGGATGTTTGTCTGCTGAGATTTTGGGTTATCGGGATTTCTGTTTTCAAGATATTGGTGGCTGGGATTTTGGGTTGTCGGGATTTCGTTCCTTTCTGCGCGGAGGTTTGTCTAACGAGATTTTGGGTTGTCAGGATTTCAATTCTATCGGGATTTTGGTCACTCAAGATTGTGAGTTGTCAGAATGTCAGACTCCTTCATAAGTATAGGCATCATTTCTGCTCATGATATAACTTGAGGAAAAAATAACCAATGAAGGAAGGCCATTAAAGAGATAGTAGTGCCCAGGATGAGGATTCTACTATATTGAAGACCTATGGAAGTTTAAGAAAGAAGAAATCGATGAAAATATCTGCAGGTGGGTTGATAGACATTGGACAAACGAGGGAAACCAGCATCGAATTCTCAGAGCTTTCACTTCCATGGAAAAGATGCAGACAAATAAATAAAGAGAAAACAGCGAATATCAGAGCTTTCATTCCTTTCCTTCCCCTTTCCCAAAAGGGAAAATAGAAATAAAAGTTCAAGAGTGAAGATCTTGGGTTTGCATGAGAAGAAATGGCTAAATGAAAGATTTCAAACAGACATATAACTGATGCAGAAAGATTCCAGTGAATATTCTGGGCTTACAAGTGAACAAATGGACAAATGAAAGTCTTCAAACAGACATATAACTAATGAAGAAAGATCGCAGTGAAGAATCTGGGCTTACAAGTAAAGAAATGGATAAATGAAAGTCTTCAAGCAGACATATAACTAATGCAGAAAGATCGCAGTGAAGCTTCTAGGTTTACAAGTGAAGAAATAAATAAATGAATGTCTGCAACGAACATATAACTAATGAAGGAAGGCCGACATGTGATTAATTTACCCCCAAATCCAATAAAGGGAGAGCACTTAACTGGAACGCCCCCCTCGGGGACCTGCCATTATCACCCCCAGCTGTGTTGAGCGGATTGATGGGGAGTGCTGCGTAGATAGGAGGGTGTTCATTTGGAACGCTTCGTTGTTTATGGCGTTTAATGAAATGCTTAGCAAATGAAATATGTCTATGTGGAAGTATGGCTTTACATGGGATCAATTACTTAGAAGCATTAACGTTAGATGTCAGGATCATTTGACGGTCAGTAAGAACATTAGTGCTCGATAGAAATAATTAAATTTCGATATGGACGTTAGCGTTGGATAGAAGGCTTAATAGGAACGTTAGATTCCGATATGGGCTCTGAAAACATGCAAACATGAGAGCTCGATATGATCACTGAATTCGCCCAAAAGAGACGTTAACGTTCGATATGATCGCTTAATTCTCTCAATAGACACGTGAGCGCTCGAAAGGATCTCTTAAAACGCTCGATAGACGCGTTAGCGTTCTATAATAAATCTTAAGTCTCTCAATAGAGACATTAGCGTTCTATAAGTTATCTTAAGTCGCTCAATATAGCGGCGCTAGCGCTCGGTAAAATCTCTTAAGTCGCTCAATAGGGACGCTAGCGTTCTATATGATCGTTTAATTCGTTCAATAGAAGCGTTAGCGTTCGATGTGATCGCTTGAGTCGTTCAAAAGAGACGTTAGCGTTCTAAATGATTGCTTAATTATCTCAATACACACGTGGGCGCTCTAAATGATCTCTTAGGTCACTCAATATAGACCTTAGTGTTCGATATGATACATTAAGTCACTCAATAGAGACTTTAGCGTTCGATATAATACGAGGTGTGTTCAAAAGGTATCGCGACTTTTGTGTTTTTCAAAAATTATTTATTTATTCATGAATACCTATTTTGTCCCCTTCAAAGTAATGCCCATGAGATATTATAAACTTGTGCCAACGGTTTTTCCAATCTTCGAAGCACTTCAAAAAATCATTTTTTAAAATCTTTTTCAGCTCCTCCTTCGATGCCGTCTTTATCTCGTCAAGCGTAGCGTAACGTCGTCCTTTCATGGGCCTCTTCAGTTTAGGGAACAAGAAAAAGTCACAGGGGGCCAGTTCTGGGGAATACGGTGGCTGCGGCATCATTAGTGTGTTGTTTTTGGCCAAAAAGTCGCGCACAAGCAACGATGTGTGAGCAGGGGCGTTATCGTGGTGCAAAAGCCAATTTTTGTTCTTCCACAAATCCGGGCGTTTCTGGTGGATTGCTTCGCGCAAATTGCGCATAACTTGCAGGTAATATTCCTTATTGACCGTTCTACCCTGTGGCAAGAACTCATGATGCACCACGCCTCTGCAATCGAAGAAAACTGTCAGCAAAACTTTCACATTCGACCGAACTTGGCGCGCTTTTTTCGGTCTTGGTTCGTGCGGCAGCTTCCATTGAGATGATTGAGCTTTGGTTTCCACGTCATAACCATAAACCCACGCTTCGTCACCAGTTATGACCCTCTGGAGCAAATTTGGGTCGTCGCGGACAGAGTCCAACATCTCATTAGCAATGCTCATGCGATGCTGTTTTTGGTCGCAATTGAGCAATTTTGGTACGAATTTCGCGGCGACCGGTCTCATGCCCAAATCATTGATAAAAATCGAATGGCACGAGCCAATCGATATGTTTAGGTCCTCAGCAACTTCTCTAACGGTTCTTCAACGATTGGCCAATATCATTTTCTCCACTTCATTAATTTTTCGTCTGTTGTTGAAGTGCTCGGGCATCCGGCACGCTCTTCGTCGTTCACATCTTCTCGGCCTTCTAAGAACATTTTGTACCACCGATAAACGTTGCTTCGGTCCAAGGTAGCTTCTCCGTATGCCACAGTCAACATGCGGAATGTATCCGCGCACTTAATTTCGTTTTTCACACAAAATTTGATACAGGTTCTTTGATCCATTTTTTTTAATAGGTAAAAATCGAAGACGATCCAAAACACCTGCAGGCAAAGCAGCTGTCAACAATTAAGTGAACATTCAAAATGGCCGAGCTTGTCGGCATAAGTGAGAGACATGAGTACCAACATAAAGCCACAAAAAGATCGAAATTCGAATATACGTAACCCGCGAAAATTTAAAAGTCGCGATACTTTTTGAACACACCTCGTATATTAGGCCACTCAATAGAGACGTTAACGTTCGATATGATATATTAAGTCACTCAATAGAGACGTTAGCGTTCGATATGATATATTAAGTCGCTCAATAGAGACGTTAGCGTTCGATATGATATATTAAGTCGCTCAATAGAGACGTTAGCGTTCGATATGATATATTAAGTCGCTCAATAGAGACGTTAGCTTTCGTATGATATATTAAGTCGCTCAATAGAGACGTTAGCGATCGATAAGAGTTCTTAATTCTCCCAAAAGAGACGTTAGCGTTCGATTTGATCGCCATGTCGCTCGATATTATCTCCTAATATTGCTCAATAGAGACGCTAGCGTTCGATATGTTTTATTAAGACGCTCATTAAGGACGTTATTGTTCGGTATAATTATTTATGAGTTAAGAAACAACCCCTGATTATGGGGTGATATGGAGGAGGACACTATATATATTTACATAATATAAATAATTATGAAATTACATATATGTAACAAAACGACAATAAATTCCAGGGAGATTAATTAAAGCTGGTAATATCCCGCCCGCCTTCTCTATCCAGGCTAGCCGTAAAACACCGGCGTGGTCCCCTGGGGGTGGTAAACCTGAATTAGGGGTCGTCTAATTGGCTGGCCATCATTCTTGGCGAGTTATTGGCGGATGGGGCCTCTTGACCTATGGCCTAGTTGGTTGGTGGACGATCTTGTCTTACTAACTGTTTTTGGGCCTCTTGACCTGTGGCCTTGTTGGTTGGTGTGGATGATCTTATCTTACAGACTGGTCTTGGGCCTCTTGATCTATAGCCTTGTTGGTTGGTGGACGATCTTTTCTTACAGACTGTTCTTGGACTCTTGATCTATGGCCTTGTTGGTTGGTGGACGATCTTGTCTTACAGACTGGTATTGAGCCTCTTGACCTATGGCCTTCTTCGTTGGTGAACGATCTTGTCTTACAGACTAATCTTGGGCCTCTTGACCTATGGCCTTGTTGGTTGGTGTGAACGATCTTATCTTACAGACTGGTCTTGAGCCTCTTGACCTATGGCCTTGTTCGTTGGTGGGCGATCTCGTTTTACAGACTAGTCTTGAGCTTCTTGACCTATGGCCTTGTTGGTTGGTGGACGATCTTGTCTTACAGACTGGTCTTGGGCCTCTTGACCTATGGCCTTGTTGGTTGGTATAGACGATCTTGTCTTACTGACTTGTCTTGGGCCTCTTGACCTATGGCCTTGTTGGTTGGTGGACGATCTTGTCTTACAGACTGGTCTTGGGCTGCTTGACCTATGGCCTTGTTCGTTGGTGGACTATTATGTCTTACAGACTGGTCTTGGACCTCTTTACCTATGGCCTTGTTGGTTGGTATGGACGATCTGGTCTTACAGACTTGCTTTGGGCCTCTTGACTTATGGCCTTGCTGATTGGTATGGACGATCTTGTCTTACAGACTAATCTTGGGCCTCTTGACCTATGGCCTTGTTGGTTGGTGTGGACGATCTTTGTCTTACAGACTTGTCTTGGGCCTCTTGACTTATGGCCTTGTTGGTTGGCATGGACGATCTTTGTCTTACAGACTTGTCTTGGGCCTCTTGACTTATGGCCTTGCTGATTGGTATGGACGATCTTGTCTTACAGACTTGTCTTGTGCCTTTTGACCTATGGCCTTGTTGGTCGGTATGGACGATCTTATCTTACAGACTTGTCTTGGGCCTCTTGACCTATGGCCTTGTTCGTTGGTGGATTATTTTGTCTTACAGACTGGTCTTGGGCCTCTTTACCTATGGCCTTGTTGGTTGGTATGGACGATCTGGTCTTACAGACTTGTCTTGGGCCTCTTGACTTATGGCCTTGTTGGTTGGCATGGACGATCTTTGTCTTACAGAGTTGTCTTGGGCCTCTTGACTTATGGCCTTGTTGGTTGGTATGGACGATCTTGTCTTACTGACTTGTCTTGGGCCTCTTGACCTATGGCCTTCTTCGTTGGTGAACGATCTTGTCTTACAGACTAATCTTGGGCCTCTTGACCTATGGCCTTGTTGGTTGGTGTGGACGATCTTGTCTTACTGACTTGTCTTGGGCCTCTTAACCTATGGCCTTGTTGGTTGGTATGGACGATCTTGTCTTACAGACTTGTCTTGGGCCTCTTGACTTATGGCCTTGTTGGTTGGTATGGACGATCTTGTCTTGCAGACTTGTCTTGTGCCTCTTGACCTATGGGCCTTGTTGGTTGGTATGGACGATCTTGTCTTACAGACTTGTCTTGGGCCTCTTGACCTATGGCCTTGTTGGTTGGTATGGACGATCTTGTCTTACTGACTTGTCTTAGGCCTCTTGACCTATGGCCTTGTTGGTTGGTATGGCTGATCTTGTCTTACAGACTTGCTTTGGGCCTCTTGACTTATGGCCTTGCTGATTGGTATGGACGATCTTGTCTTACAGACTTGTCTTGTGCCTCTTGACCTATGGCCTTGTTGGTTGGTATGGACGATCTTGTCTTACAGACTTGTCTTGGGCCTCTTGACCTATGGCCTTGTTGGTTGGTATGGACGATCTTGTCTTACTGACTTGTCTTAGGCCTCTTGACCTATGGCCTTGTTGGTTGGTATGGCCGATCTTGTCTTACAGACTTGCTTTGGGCCTCTTGACTTATGGCCTTGCTGATTGGTATGGACGATCTTGTCTTACAGACTTGTCTTGTGCCTCTTGACCTATGGCCTTGTTGGTTGGTATGGACGATCTTGTCTTACAGACTTGTCTTGGGCCTCTTGACTTATGGCCTTGTTGGTTGGCATGGACGATCTTTGTCTTACAGACTTGTCTTGAGCCTCTTGACTTATGGCCTTGCTGATTGGTATGGACGATCTTGTCTTACAGACTTGTCTTGGGCCTCTTGACCTATGGCCTTGTTGGTTGGTGGACGATCTTGTCTTACAGACTTGTCTTGGGCCTCTTGACCTATGGCCTTGTTGGTTGGTATGGACGATCTTGTCTTACAGACTTGTCTTGGGCCTCTTGACCTATGGCCTTGTTAGTTGGTATGGACGATCTTGTCTTACAGACTTGTCTTGGGCCTCTTGACCTATGGCCTTGTTGGTTGGTATGGACGATCTTGTCTTACAGACTTGTCTTGGGCCTCTTGACCTATGGCCTTGTTAGTTGGTGAGGACGATATTGTCTTACAGAATTTTCTTGGGCCTCTTGACCCATAGCCTTGTTGGTTGGTGTGGACGATCTTGTCTTACAGACTGGTCTTGGGCCTCTTGACCTATGGCCTTGTTAGTTGGTAAGGACGATATTGTCTTACAGAATTTTCGTGGGTCTCTTGACCTATGGCCTATCTGGTTAGCGGGCTATCTTGTCTTGCTGACTGCAATTGGGCTTCTTGACCCGTGCCAAATTTTCTAAAGCTAATGCTGTAGCTTTATAACCGACCAAAAACATACTAAATTGCAGAGACAATCGATAGATGGAGATAGTTTTTACGTCAATTCTGACGGAAAAATTAACACTCGTCGAGTTTCTAGGGAAGAATCTCTTTCTTAAGAGCAAAAATCTATTTTTTTTACGGGAGTGGTAGCTTTTCTTTTATTTTATATTAACATATATATTTCCCTTTATCTCTCTCCCATCTATATTATGCCCATAGGATTGATTATAGCTAAACCCCTCTTAGGCAAATTCGAAAGGATTTCATGAATTTCTTGTATTTTTCATGAAATCAATGCATTCACTGGGACCATAGCCTAAAACCAAGTGAACGTTCTGTATTTTACAAAGCTGGTGTTGGATCACCGGCCCGAGTCTGCTAGATTGCAGAGACGGTAGATAGATGGCGCATAGTTTCCTTGCGCCTATTTTGACGGGAGTGATCCTTTTTAAAATCAGATTCCTCCAAGAAAAAAACTATTTTCAAAAGAAAATTATGTATTCTTATATTTTTAAAAAAGGAATAAATATGATGATTAATATCAAAGAAAATACTAACTATGAAAGTCAAAAGCAATGCCAAAGAAGCCTTTTCTTTAGAAGAGAAAATTACTATAAAGTATAAAATAAACGATAGCAGTGCGTTTCTTTATTCATGCAAAGTGCAAACTTTAGGATCTTTATAATCCTTCCACAAGCCTGTAAAAGGATTATAAAGATCCGAAAACTTGCACTTTGCATGAATAAAGAAACGCATTGCTACTGTTTATATTCTTATTTTAAAAGCATTTCCATATTGATTTAAAATACCAAATTGATATAATGGTTTTAAATGCCATAACAGAAGCTCAAGATAATAGTACAAGAAAAAAACTATTTTCAAAAGAAAATTATGTATTCTTATATTTTAAAAAAAGGAATAAATATGATGGGGGGTTAATATCAAAGAAAATACTAAGTATGAAAGTCAAAAGCAATGCCAAAGAAGCCTTTTCTTTAGAAGAGAAAATTGCTATAAAGTATAAAATAAACCGTAGCAATGCGTTTCTTTATTCATGCAAAGTGCAAACTTTTACAAGAAGAATGCGTACGTCAAGATACGTCCAAAGTGATTCAAAATTCAAAGGTATTGATAATAGAGGAAAAAATGGAAAAAAGGCCACATTGACGCAAGAACGTTTGGAATAGACAGAACTGACAGAGATGTAGAATCAAAGAGATATAAAAAACAATAAAATTTTAGCCCAAGAACAAAATTGAAAGGTACAAGTGTTGTTAATATAGAATACATATTAAAAGTGACGATTCTGAAATTATAAACATTAACAGCGCTGATTATTTTTTTTTTTTTTGAAAGGCAAATTTATACAAATACCAAACAAAAGATGGGAAATATTGGGAAGGATTTTTATTATCCATTTAGTGGTTATGTTTTGTCTTTCAAAATAAATAATTATAATTATTCACGCTGATAATGACAAATTCCCATATTCTCATAAGTAATTGGCCCTGGTTAAATTGCCAAATGTGGTTCAGAGTGGTTAAAACTCTCGATTCCCGACAGCCATGAACCGGTATCGAATCCCGCATTTGTACTTTGTTTTAATATGTGTGTAACCTGCACATATTATTAAGTTTGGCCTTAAATATCCATTTCTTGGTTTCTCAAGAAGCCTCTGGGACCAAAAATATTTTTGGTCGCAGTGGTACAGCCTACTCCAGGCTGACGAGCGCCATCAGCGCGAAACGCGTTCGTGGATGGCTTTTCTTGATTTATCAATAAATTAGGTTGACCAAATATCAGGGAACATGCTAAATCAATGTTTAGTTGATTTCTGTTTCACTTGATGGCGCTCTGCCATCTAAAAAGCACATGTGCACATGGTCAGGATATGCCCTTTTATTTTTACTATTATTCATTGTTGTAAATATAAGCTAGGTTGCTCTTTTTGAGCGGCACATAGGAAAGTTATTTTGGAAGCAGAAAATAGTCATTAAAAGAAAATATAGAAAGTTCCAAATGATGACTTGAAGAGTCAAACATTTAAAAGTCTAATTCAGACTAAAAATAAATACAATAAATATTTATATATTTTTTTCTCTTGTCCCAGGTCTGGACTTCAAGTCTAGACCAGATCCTGAAGGTCATGCCTCTTTATCGCCTCGATGACCACAGCTGGGTCGGTGTAAATGTCTGTTCGGCAATGCCCGATGCATTGCATGATGTGTTCTGGGCTCGCTGGAGAATCCTGACATTTGGTGCAATTCGGAAAGGTTTTGGATCCACTTGTGAAAATCTATAAATATAGATGCTAAAAATGTGGGAAAAAATATTTTGTAAGATAGCATTTCAAGAAAGGGTTTTATAAAAAGTATAAGTTTTACTTTAAAATACAGTAGAACCTCCTTTTAGCGGATACCTCTCTACAAAGGAGAGATTTCATTTGCAAAATTACCATTTTTACAATATAGCAACTCTCCGGTATGAGGACACTTCCCTGTAAAGGAAACTTTGGCTCTGCAATCAGGTGTCCTTTACAGAGAGGTTCTACTGTATAATAAGTCGTAAAAAAAAATATCAAGAAAAGGCAGAGATTTTGAGCACTTCAATCAAATATGAAAAATATAATAAATTAACCATTCAAAACAACATCAAAAAACATTCAATAACAAGATAAGAGTCGAAAAAAATTTAATAACTAGTCTTAAGATTGCAACGGTAGAACTTAACAAGAGAGATGGCTATGAAATGGTAAAACGTTGCCACAAACCACACAACAAATTCCAAATCCATAAAAGTATCAAGATTTATCACCTTCAAAAACATCTTTACTGCCACAGCATAAATCACAAAAGAATCGCTAAAAAGAGAACTTCCCTCAAACGCAGAAGTCATCAAAGCTTTTTTCAAACCCATCAATTTTTAGCCTTAGCAAAATAATTTAGCGAAAAACGATTAATATAAATATAATGAGAGAAATAAAAATAAATTTAAAAAACCTGTTTATAGGCAAGTGTTTTTTTTTTTTTCAGTTGAGTTCGGTTAATAGATTTCTTTGAGAACATTGATCAATCTTTTGATAGAAAATATTTTCTTTCGTTAAAAATTAACATAGAGAATATAAATAAAACAATTCTAAACATTTAAAAAAACATAAATTGAAGAAAGAGAGTTGTAGTCATCCTTTAAAAATCGCTTTTTTTCCAAAAATATATTGAATATTATATTTGTTTTATCCAAAATTATTAATTGAAATATAGTCAAAAGAGGTTATATTAATAATTTCCTTTTAGAAAGGAAGTGAGAAATCGGGAAATTTTTGAAAAGTCTAGAAAAAAACCATATTATGGCTTATTAGATTTAAAAAAAAAAATACAATTACTGATTAAGAAATTATTATTCTTGGAAAACATTTCTTTTTTCAATTTTTATTATAGTATACGTCGTATGACAAAAGTTACCACTTTTACAGGTTAACACACAAAAATGGAATAAGCTAGGGCCTAAATTAAAGTACCTTAATACACAGAAAAGCGTACACTCAAGAGTACAACACTAACAACAAAAGGGAGATAAAATCAACTCACGATTTGTTAAATAAAATAAAAAAGTGCTTAGCTTTATTGTAGCGTTGGTAGGGATCGGACTGGGGTCACAGGGATGCGAAGAGAACAGCCAGACAGGGAAAACATCGTAGAAAAACACTTTGTCTCCACACCAATTCTCCACGTTCTGGGGTCCCTCGCATTCCCTTAGTCCCTTCTTATATACAGACATGGCCACATTCGTCCAATGAGAAGGCGTGAGAGATTGGTTCACCAACAAACGAAGACAACATTCTTCCCTCTAAAATCTGATCAGAAAAAAAAAAACTGAAAATGTTTGTCAATATAATTTGACAAAAGGTATCCTTCCAAAGAAAAAAAAAAGGAACTAACCAATCTCCCAAACATTCTCATTGTCCCGTAAGGAAAACCTCCCGCTGTCGGATGGGAAAAAGCTCACGGGAGCCATGTTATAAAGTTACAAAAAAAAAACTAAAGAGAGGAGAAGTATGCATCCAGGTCGTTCCATACAGGTGCCTTCCATCTTGTTCCTCCCAAAAAGAAAATAATCAAAGATCTGCGCAAACTACGTGAGTTACCATGAGTGATTACCAAGCACACACATATATAATATGCTTTAGTAGACAGAGTTTAATGGGGGACCAATAAGCTCTCATCTGGGATCGGCCGAGCATGATAGGTAGAGACTTTGGGAACTGACAAACGCTCGCTTGATGAGAAACCGAAAGATCCAATTCCATTCAGTTCTCTCAAGTCCAAGAGCTAAAAACTCTTCTTAACGTCAGTTTCTAAACGCTTTCATCCTATCGACATGTACAACTTTCACATCGTTCATGGTGACCCCTCTTACTCTAAAGTTAACATCGGAGACCCTAGCTTCCACACGAAAAGGCCCATAGACGATGGAGTAACCTTCAGTCTTAGGAACAGCTAGCATTACCAGATCTCCTCTGTCGAAACTTTTGGTATAAGGTGGCCTAGGATTCATAAGCTTCTTAGCAGTAATACCTGACATAAACTGTCTGACAGTCTCCTTTGCTTTCCGCATCGCCCTTAACCTCTCAGCCCAAGTAGGCTTTCTAAAACTATTAACACACCCAGCGCTACACTCACAGTTTCTGTTAAACTCAGTAGGTGGCAACTTTACAGCCTCGTTTTCAATGCGTCTCACTGATTTCTCATCTATGGAGCTTGACACCATTGGTCTATGTGCACTGGCAATGCAGCTAAGGTCTACATAATCATGGTCCTCTGGTTTCAAGGAAATCATGTTGTCACGTTGCCGTACGGGAGGCAACTGGATATTTAATATCCTTATATCATTGATTCCCAGAATCCCGTCGTAGCCCTTATCTCCGAGTGACATTACCAGAACCTTATCTCTCCCAGCTCGCTGCCGTTTTCGTTACCAACTCTACAATTTTTAACACGTGTAAGTGTCTGCTCGTGGCCTGTGACTGACACTATACGTAAAGTTTTAAGTGCATCGTCCCAATTCTCCTTCAAGACCTTGCACTTTTCAGAATCAATAATACTGCCTTGGCTTCCTGTATCATATACGAGGTGCCACACATTGCCGTTAATATTCACCTTAACTATTGACAGATTTCCAAACTGATCTCTGCCATAAGAACGTATGTTCACTATCTCAGCATTGTCAAGAGTATTGCGGTTGGCAAACATAGAAGACTGTCTTGAGAAATCACTAGCTATATGTCCTAATCTACACTCAGGTGGACTCAGCTTGATTTCGCCCAACAATTTAGTCAGTTTTTCTATCTCACCCCTAAGGTCTTCATTACACTGCTCATTTTCGTGCTTCATCCTGTTTACACTGCCACCAAGTATCTTCATCTCACACTTAATGCTATTTATTTCTTCAACCCCTTCTACTGAACATACCCCTTTCATAAAGCTGCAACGGTGTTCTACACTATCCTCCGTGGCCATAACACTGACTGCTTTGTCTATTGATTTAGCCTCACTGCGAACAATAGCCTCCCTATACTTTTCGAGTACATTTTCGAGAAAAATTTCGAAAACTAAACTACCGTCAAATCTGTACTCTACTTTATCTCTAATGGCCACGAATCTTTCTTTAAAAACCATAGGACTTTCCCCAACTCTCTGCTTAAGACCTATTAATTTAAGGCATTCCCTAATACCACGCGCTTTTTTAGGGTACAGTATGTTCAGTTTAACAACAATAATTTCGAAACTGCTATCGTTACGGATACCCATCTCCTCTAAGCTCAACCTAACCTCAGGGGATAGAGCCTCGAACATAAGCAGTGCCTTGACCTCAGGATCCCATTTGCCTACTCGAGCTTTAAGCTCGACTTCCCGAATGAAAGACTCTAGACCAACCCCATTAAACACGGACAAGTTGAGCATAGAGTTCACAAACATGATGGAGTAAAAAAAAAAACTACTCAAACAAAGAAAAAAAAAAGCGCACGTAAAAATTACAGGAATTTACACGTGCAAACAAACACCAGTAATCCTGGCAGGGCTCGCCAATGACAAAAGTTACCACTTTTGCAGGTTAACCCACAAAAATGGAATAAGCTAGGGCCTAAATTAAAGTACCTTAATACACAGAAAAGCGTACACTCAAGAGTACAACACTGACAACAAAAGGGAGATGAAAACAACTCACGATTTGTTAAATAAAATTAAAAAAGTACTTTGCTTTATTGTAGCGTTGGTAGGGATTGGACTGGGGTCACAGGGATGCGAAGAGAACAGCCAGACAGGAAAAACTTCGTAGAAAAACACTGTCTCCACACCAATTCTCCACGCTCTGGGCCCCCGTCGCATTCCCTTAGTTCCTTCTTATATACAGACATGGCCACATTCGTCCAATAAGAAGGCGTGAGAGATTGGTTCACCAACAAACGAAGACAACATTCTTCCCTCTAAAACCTGATCAGAAAAAAAAAACTGAAAATGTTTGTCAATATAATTTGACACGTAAAAACCATGATATTCATGGTGGGTAGTAGTTAGCGACTGCTTTTACTACAAGTGCACTACATGTCTAAACATGCAGAAAGAAATTCGACTTTTGTACTTACAAATGTGCCATAGGTCTGTTTGGGTTACTTGTATCCACTGTTGGGGTTTGACTTTTACAAGAATCGGGGGCCACTGAAGCAATTTTTTTTTCTTCAGAAAAAAATCCCAAAGCGGGATTCGATCTCGGATTGTTGCTATCGGAAATCGACGGGGTACGTTTCTTTTGATATATATCACCACAAAATCTTCTTTTTCGTTTATATAAATTATACAAGGCCACCGTTCGGAGGATATTAACAGAATCGCCGAATGTCGTGGTCCATTTGGACGAGGAAAGTGAAGACTAGAACGCGGCTGATTCCAAACTAACCTGTTCAGTGATTCGCTAACCATGACGAAGGAACGTGTGACCACTGGACATGCGTCGGACCTGGAGACTGTTGTTGAGTGCTGAGCTGCTTGGAGTTCCATATGAGCTCCATCTATTATTTTTTCGTGTGGTGAATCTGTACAAGACCGGTGGTCTTAATAAAATTTTTGTGTGTGATAAATATTACCAAATATTATTTCTACCTACCTTGCTACGAAATGATGAAAATCATTAAATAATAATTACAAATTTTATGCCAAGAAGGAAAGTTTTTTTTTTTTTTACCTTTTCATATTATTGTAGGCTTTTTATATATAAAATAGACTGAATGTTCTTTTGCCAAAGGTTTCGTATAAATAGAGATCATTCTTACAATAACTATTTAGTTATTCTTTTGTATATAAAATTCATACATCGCCGGGGTTATAATGGCCATTCTTTCTTAAATGAATTCATAGCCATTCGTGTAAACTGTTAATAACTTCGTGCACATTATTCGGTAAATGAAATCGTAACCATTCTTTATAAATGATTTCATGGTCATTATTTAGTAACACATTTGTGGTCATGCGTTTGCATATGAATCCATTGCCGGTCCCAAGCCCGGATGTAAAAGGAGGAAGGGGGGCAGTAACAAGCTCGTTAAAAAACCAGGTTTCAGTTGGCCCGACTGATAGCACCCTGTAAGGGCTCCTATCCTTGGGTTACAGGATAATCAGCAGCGTCTGTTCTCCATGTTAGGAGCGGCTGCACAAGGCGTCTGTTCCTCATGTTAGAGGCGGCCATTTAATATCAGGTCAAAGTCCAAGTTACACCTCTCTGTAGGTGACATCGGGGAAATGCTGTATAAAACCAGCGCTCTAACGTAACTGGCATATAACCTATATGGAGTCGTGCACAACAGAATCTCATACTGCATCGGTTGTGATGCAAGATCTGAACCGCGTTTTGAATTTAGGTAGAGGATCCAACTCTAAAAATATACTACAGTCTCCACAAAACCACAAATCACACAGCCTTAAAATAATTCAATGTAATCTCAACGGAATTGGAACAAGAGGAAGCAGAATCAAACTCGAAGAGATGCTACACAGAGCAGAGGAAAGGAAGGCAGATGTAATTTGCACCCAAGAGACAAAACTAAAACAAGAAAAGGCACTCAAAGTCAATGGCTATAAGCTTATCAGGAAGGACAGGGCACAGGGTCGAAGAGGCGGAGGACTTCTAACCTTGATAAAAATAACTAAACTTCGAAGAAATAATTATCCCCCCAACAAACCAGACAGAAATACAGAGAATAAAATTATGCCAGGAAACAGGAGAACCAATTCTACTCTTCAATATCTACCACCCCCCAGATAAACCAGGACCAGAACTTCAACAAATTATACACCTTCTAACAGACAAAACAATCCTTTTAGGAGACTTCAACTCCAAACACCCCACCTGGGGTTGCAATGAGACAAACAACTGTGGAGAAGCACTAAATAACTACCTGGACAACACTGATCTCCTTTGCATATCTGAGGGACCTACCTACGTATCTAACTCCTATGGTACTCCCCAAACTCTGGACTTGGTGATAACTACTCCACAACTAGCCCATCAGACCCTCACCTAAGTCTTAGAGGGAGTAGGGAGCGACCATCTCTCCCTGCTTACGACAACAGCGACTGAAATAAAGAAGGAAGCACTGCCCAAGAAACTTTATTGGAATTACAGAAAGGCAGATTGGACTAAATTTA
Source organism: Cordylochernes scorpioides (assembly GCA_030710605.1). NCBI lineage: Eukaryota > Metazoa > Arthropoda > Arachnida > Pseudoscorpiones > Chernetidae > Cordylochernes > Cordylochernes scorpioides. The sequence continues at coordinate 76,818,861 of CP092874.1, forward strand.
GAGAAGAATCCAACCTCACACAAAAAAAAAAAAAACGAATGGCAAACAACAATTAAATAGTAAATGGGGAAAATGGAAAACGACAGTATTCAAAGCAGCCAAGAAAACCATCCCCAGAGGAAACAGAAAGCAATACATCCCAGGATATATTGAAACAATTAACAGCCTACAGAATGAAATAACTCAAAAGAAATCAGGCCCAATAACACCTCATGGAAAACAATGAACTTGAAAATAAAATAAACCTCAGCAAACTTTCGGCCCAAGTGTGACAGAAAGCAAACCAACTAAAACAGAGGAAGTGGAGGAATATCTGTAGCAACCTAGGCCCACATACAAGAGATACGAAACTCTGGAAATTAATTAGATCTATAAACCAAGAAACTCCATACTCAACAACCTCAAATACCTTCACAGACAAAGATGGCAACGTACTCGCAGAACGAACCCAAATATCAAACCTCTTTTCTGATTACTATACACAAATCTCCAAACTAAACTTTACGAGGCAAGATAAGAAAATACTTCAGATATCAAAAAAGATAAGAAACGAGGCCAAAACAACATATCACTAAGACTTATTCCACAAGCCATTTTTATCTCATGAATTAAAAGAAGCTATAAATAGATTAGATGATAACAAAACCCCAGGTTCAGACATCATATCAGCCAAAATGATAAAACACCTAGAAACAAACGTGATTTTAGAGCTCCTTCACATAATTAATCTAAGCTAGTCAAGCAGCACCTTACCTAAAGAATGAAATCATGCAATCATAATCCCCATCCATAAAGCAGGAAAAACAGAAAACCACCCACAGAGTTATAGACCAATATCACTAACCTCCATACCATGCAAACTCATGGAGCACATGATACTAAATAGAATGCAATACTTCCTGAACAAAAACAAGTTACTTTGCAAAACAGCAGGCAGCTTTCAAAAAAATGTCATAACACAGTAGACCAGATTTCTACTTCACACAGAAAATTCAAGACAACTTCCAAAGTAAACCAACCAAGTCTACCATAGCCGCTTTCATAGACTTAAGCCAGGCTTTTGATAGAGTGTGGAAAGAAAGGTTAATCAAGAAGCTGGACAAACTAGGTATAAGGGGGAAGATGATGGGGTGGATTGGATCCTTTCTGACCGGAAGTACCTTCCAGGTTAACTTCAAAGAGCAACTATCAAAAACTGGCAGGCTCTTCCAGGGACTCCCTCAGGGATCCATACTAAGCCCCTACTATTCTCAATCTATCTGAATGACATGGACTCTAGAATCACAAAATACTGCGACTTTTCTATCTATGCCGATGACATAATCATCTGGTCCTCAAAGAGAGATCTAAAGGAAGCAAACAAAAATGTAAACAAGGCGCTGAAAGAACTCCAACACTTTGCGAAAAAAATGAAATTAATTATAAACCTAATAAATCCGAAGTAGGAGTATTTACAATAAACAACCACCTTAATATCAAATATCAAATATGACAACAATCAAATAAAATTTTCTCGGACACCCAAATACCTAGGAGTCACTTTAGACCCCTCACTGACCTATGGACCTCATATCAACCAGACGGTGTTAAGAGCAAAAAAGAGACTTAATATTCTGAAAATAATATCTGGATATGAATGGGGCGCAGATAGGGATACTCTGCGCAAAACATATCTGGCCCTTATCAGACCAATCTTAGAATATGCCCAACCAGTGTGGCAGATGGCGAGCAAGACCAACCTGAATAAAACCAATCAGATACAGAGTAGTGCTGCAAGAATCATATGTGGACTCAGAAACACCTGTCCAACCAAAATTGCAGAGATTGAGGCCAACTTGTTGCCTCTTACACACAGGAGAAAAATCGGCTTAGCCGATTATATATACAAGAGAGTAAATGCACCAAAATCACACAGAACCGGAGAATTCATACGAAAATGGAAACCAAAAACCAGACTCAAAACCTAGCCTACCGGGAACTACTACCAAACAAGACAAGAAATAGAAATGCCCAGAACCAATATGCACTATATAAAGAAAGACCAGAAATCTCCTATAACCTGGATCTTGAGCAAGAATGCTCCAAAGGGGCCGACCACCCCGGATTACTCAGGAGCCTCGCCATGGAGAGGATTGAAAAAGCAGACAAAGAGACCATACAGTATACACCGATGGCTCACTGGTGGAGAATGGTTCCTCTGGCAGTGGAGTTTTCATCCTTAAAGATAGTATGGAAATAAAAAGAAGAATCAAAAACCCAAAGAACTTGTCAGTTTTCAGATCCGAACTAACAGCCATACTACAAGCTCTAAAACTCGTAGAGAAAAACGAGACCAAAAACATAATAATTTATACAGATTCAAAAGCCGCCATCTTTTCAATTAAAAACTGCTACTACTCACAAGACAGACTCTTCAAAAACCTTTCTGTAGAAATCAACAAACTAAATAAAAATACCAATACTTGAACTTCTTTATGAGCACGACCTCCAAGATCTTGTCTAATTTAGACTAAAAGGATAAGTTTAAAAAAAAAAGTTTCTTCTTTGTGACTTCTTGGCCTTTCTTTGGTAAATCGAGGCTAATATTTTTATATGCATTCATGATCATTCATTTGTAAATATTGATGACCATTATATTCAAAATGATTTCGTGACCATTCTTCGTAAAAAATAATTTGCTGCAATTTATTTGTAAAGCTATTCGAGATATTTAAAAAGTGGATAATTCTTTTTTTTTTTCAATGAACTTATATATATGTTAAATTCGTTATCATTCCGCACTTCTGTAAATAAATTCGTGGCCATCCTTTAGTAAATGAATTCGTGGTCATCCTTTAGTGATTAAATTCGTGGCCATCCTTCAGTAAATGAATTCGTGGCCATCCTTTAGTAAATAAATTCGTTACCTTCCTTTAGTAAATAAATTCGTGGCCATCCTTTAGTAAATGAATTCGTGGCCACCCTTCAGTAAATGAATTCGTGGCCATCCTTTAGTAAATGAATTCATAGCCATCCTTTAGTAAATAAATTCGTGGCCTTCCTTTAGTAAATGAATCCATAGCAATCCTTTAGTGAATTAATTCGTGGCCATCTTTTAGTAAATGAATTCGTGGCCATCCTTCAGTAAATGAATTCGTGGCCATCCTTTAGTAAATGAATTCGTGGCGCCATCATTTAGTAAATGAATTCGTGGTCATCATTTAGTAAATAAATTCGTGGCCATCCTTTAGTAAATGAATTCGTGGCCATCCTTTAGTAAATGAATTTGTGGCCATCCTTTAGTAAATGAATTCGTGGCCATCCTTCAGTAAATGAATTCGTGGCCATCCTTTAGTGAATGAATTCGTGGAGTCATCATTTAGTAAATGAATTCGTGGCGCCATCTTTTAGTAAATTAATTCATATTCATCCTTTAGTAAATGGATTCGTGGACATCCTTTAGTAAACTAATTCGTGAAAATCCTTTAGTAAATGAATCCATAGACTTCCTTTAGTAATTATTTTCGTGGCCATCTTCTAATTAAAAGTGTCATGACTTATTTCTTAGCGGGTAATTGAATTTCTGACCATTTTACAAATGGTAGATTCGTGCCATTGTTATGAATAAATCTTAATATATTCACTAAAATATATATTTAAATAAATTTCTATATATATATTAATCAGTCAAATCTATTGAATCCAATTCTGGAGTAAATAGTTTCAACGTCTTTCTGGTAATCTTGGTCATTTTGGGTAAGGTTTTAGTCTATATTCTCTCTTGTAATGTTAGAAACTGATTATTGACACGAATGGCCTTATGGAGATTTATGGCTTTCTACAAGAATGTAGACATGTTGTATACACTTCAATACAAGTAGTTGTAATCTCCGTTATCTACCATGATCACCAGAGTTATGCACTAGGTCTACTATTTTAAAGACACTTCCATGAAAATTTTATAGTCACTAAATTTGACACATCACACGGAAAATTCCAGAAATACTTACATAAAAGAGGTCTATCAGAAACACCAAATTGTTCCTGCGGAGAAACTGAACAAACTGATCTTCGTCTCATCTACGACTGTCCGAACTTTACGGAAATTAGACAGAGTTTGGTCCCTGATCTAAATGATTTAACTCTCTTACATCAAAAAGCCACACTTTTTCTATATAAATTTTATGAACTCTGTCGATTAATACATGTAAATTTGTAAATATTTAATTTTAAGTTTTAATTTGTTTGTTGTTTTGTTTGTTTCCTCTGTAATAGGCGCAAATATTTCAATATCGCTCCTGGTTGATTGATAAATCATTTTTGAAAAAGTCTACTATTTTGAATTAAGTTTGAGAGGATTTTTCAAATATAAATTTTATATATAAAGTGATATATTTATTATTATTTAATTTTAAATATATATTTTAAGAACAACTCTCCCTAGTCGGCTATCAGATGGCGTGGCTTTACGCTATAAATCCCTTGCTGTTCTTTTCTTGGCCGCTCACCTGCCGTGATCGTCTATCTGTTAGGACACTGCGTTGTGGCCGTAATAACCCAGGTTCGAATCCTGATAACGGCACCTTTTTTTGCTTGTTACCTCCATTTTCAGGCTTAAAAATCTTACACTTTGGTTAGTAGCCCGTAAAACCATATTCTCTCTTTTTACTTTGGCCGACTCAAATCTTTCTGTAGATATGTAAATATGCAATCTTTATTTTCTTTATTCTTCACGTCTCAAATCAGGTATTTCATTCTCAATTATTTTATCTCAGCGCGATTATATCAAATTGTGATTTTAATATATATTTTTTAATTATATTTTCCGAGATGACACGACTGCAAACCATTTGCAAAATATTCATTGAATTCAAAACCAGCATATAATTTTTCAGATGAATTTTATAACATATATATATATGTTTCATAATATTTGTTTATATATAAGGTTTCATTATATAATATGTTTCATATATATATATGAAAAAATAGTACAAATGTGATAGTGTACTGGGATAAGGTGCATAATTATGAAAAAAAGGCATCTCCTTATCGTGCAACTGAAAGTTGCTGATGGCTTGCGCCATCTATCGGAATAAATATCAACTATTCTCGTTGATTTTTAATTATTCCAGAATTGGCTAAATACCCATTCTTGATTAATCAATAAAAGCTAACCACGGACGCCTTTCGGGCTGTTGACCCTCATCAGCGTGGTGCAAGCTGTACCTCAATGACCAACGATTATTTGTACTATTTTTTTTCACATTGTTGCGCGGTCTCACGCAATTCTGGCCTTAACTACCCGTTTCATGATTTTTCAGGATGCCTTGAATGACCAGTTTTTTGGTCGTTGAGGTACAGCTTGCACCACGCTGATGAGGGCCAACAGCCCGAAACGCGTCCGTGGTTAGCTTTTCTTGATTAATCAAGAATGGGTATATGGCCAATTCTGGAATAATTAAAAATCAACGAGAATAGTTGATATTTATTCCGATAGATGGCGCAAGCCATCAGCAACTTTCAGTTGCACGATAAGGAGATGCCTTTTTTCATATATATATATATATGAAAAAATAGTACAAATGTGATATTGTACTGGGATAAGGTGCATAATTATGAAAAAAGGCATCTCCTTATCGTGCAACTGAAAGTTTCTGATGGCTTGCGCCATCTACCGGAATAAATATCAACTATTCTCGTTGATTTTTAATTATTCCAGAATTGGCCAAATACCCATTCGTGATTAATCAAGAAAAGCTAACCACGGACGCGTTTTGGGCTGTTGGCCCTCATCAGCGTGGCGCAAGCTGTACCTCAACAAGAGAAAATATGGTTTTACGGGCTACTAACCAAAAGTTATGATTTTTGAGCCCAAGCGCGATGTCAGGTGGCAAGGGACCCTAGGATCTGGCTGCAGGAGATGTGTCGCAGGGGTAGTGGAAACGTTGGGCAAGCAGGGGAACAGCGCCAAGGTGCAGTGAGGCAGGAGCATTGAATTGGTCAGGAATCCAGTAGAAGTGGCAGATGGAATTGGAGGCAGAAGGTCCTTGAAGCCTAGAACTTGAGGGCCCTAGACTTCAGGATGGGGCAGCTTGAGGCTCTCGCCTCGTGCTTGTCAGGAAGGCCCTTGGAGCAGCAGTTGGCACATTTGGAGGTGCGCTGGTCAGCAATGGATTGGCAGGCGCGGCCTTCATGGCCGTCTTGACCGCAGTGGAAGCACTTAGGAGCTCTGGAGCATTGGGCAGAGTTGTGGCCGAAGCCACAACAGCGGAAGCAGACGCGGGCGCGGATGGACTCCTCGAAGTTGAGGATTACTCCATCAACCACGATTCTCCCGCGAACGCCCAGGGCTCTAAAGGTCTTGAGGTCCACCTCGATGAAGGCGGTGCAGGTCCCGCTTCTGGGTGCAGAACGGTGCGCCACGCGCACCACCTTGTCCCCAAGAAGCTTTCTAACAGCAGCGGTTTCCAGGAAGGTCTCCTCAATTGTGGAGTTGGATGTCTCCTCATCCACTTTGAAGAGGCAGATCCGTGGCAGGATCTCCTTCTGCTGGCGGACCTTCATTCCATTCAACTTGCTGGCCAGGGAGGTTGTCACCTCAGGGATGGTGTCAGGATTACTGGAGTGGAGGACCAGCTTCCCCTTGGTGTGTAGGGAGGCCCAAACGCCTTGGGGGAGAGTGTGGGCAGCGCGGACAGCTTTTAGCATCTCCCTTGGGTCAGCCTGTGGGTCATCAGAGATGACCACTGTGTGGGCCGCCGATTTTTCTCCATGGAGGATCACTTGGGCGGCCGCAGGCTTGGATAGGCGGGAAGGCGCAGGTTTTGAAGGACCATTCAGGTTTGTCCTCTTTGCAGGCGGGTTGGGAGCCTCAGACTGCTTCCTTTTGGTTGGAGCAGGAGCAGGCAAGGTGGAGGCAGGCTTCTTGGCAGGGAGAGCAGCAGGAGCAGGAGTGGCGGGCTTGATTGGGTCAGTCTGGGAGCTGGTTTCCTTGCAGGAAGGAGCAGGGCAGGTTTGAGTGCCGCGGCAAGCAGTCTTGGGCTTGTTGGCCTCCTCAATTTCGTCCAACTCTGCGAAGGACTCGAGGGTGTCAGTGAGGTTCTCTACATTGGTAGCGAGGGCTTTGATCATTTCAGTCCGCGAGGCGATGTAGCGGATCAGGTCCTCATGCAAGGATTTCAGGGCAGGATGGCCAATGGAGCTCAGGATGCTGCAGTTGCGTGAGATCACCATCTCATCTTCCCTCTCCAGGTCGGCGACGTTCACGATGGGCTTGTAGGCCTTCTTTTTCTTCTTGGCAGGATTCATGTATGTCACAAAAAAATAATGCCCCCAAAATTGACCAACGACCAACAGGGAAGAACTGGCCAAAGGGGAAGAGAGAAAATATCTTTTATGTACCTCAACAACCAAAAAACTTGTCATTCAAGGCATCCTGAAAAATCATGAAACGGGTATTTAAGGCCAGAATTGCGTTAGACCGCGACACAATGTGAAAAAACAGTACAAATGTGATATTGTACTGGGATGAGGTGCATAATTATGAAAAAAAAGGCATCTCCTTATCGTGCAACTAAAAGCTGCTGATGGCTTGCGCCATCTATCGGATTAAATATCAACTATTCTCGTTGATTTTTTATTATTCCAGAATTGGCCAAATACTTCAAATACTACAAATATCTAATAATAAAATAGCAATCCATAAATAAATCTTTAATTAAAAAGGCATAAATTGGATCAAAATATCATTTATTTTACCAATATTTCAGTTGGCTGAACGCCAGCCTTTTTCAAGGTATTATAACACATTAATATGTAGTAATATCTTGAAAAAGGCTGGCGTTCAGCCAACTGAAATATTGGTAAAATAAATAATATTTTGATCCAGATTTATTTATGGATTGTGCTCTATTTTCAAAACAATATCAACCAGCCCTTCACAAATATATTTTCCCTCCATAAAAATCAATACCTATAAATAAAGCCTCTGATATGCGACCCACGTGATAAGAGACTACCTTTGTAAAATAAACACTGAATTGAGATCTAACCTAACCTCCAGTAAGAGACTACCTCTAGGAGAGACCTGGAGAATCCAAGTTTTTAGACTACGATCTCTCACGAGTGGTTTTACCGTATTTGTTTTAATTTAATATCCACATCGAATGAATAAAATACAGCTCTTATTCCACCGTTTGTTACCATGAAATTTACTGTCCTAGAAAGAAGCAGACGAAAAGGAAGAAATAAACAAGATGGCGACATTGTGAAATCGTCGTGTGCTATATTCCCTACGCGCATGCGCAAACTCAAGTACTTGGTGACGTCACCGGGCGACAAGTGGGACAGACGACGCTGTCGCCAACACGATGATAGTGTCGCCTAATTTGACACCTTTTGTCACTTTAGCTCTTGGATACAAATTCTTTTTTCATCAAGGCTAATTTTATGTATTTTCTCAATATTTACTTTTAATACATTAAAACCCTGACTTACGTGAATTAAGAATTATGCAGTTTTCTGCGTTTGATTTTCAGCATTGGACGCGAACTCAACATGCCTGATCATTATCCTAGGATCGTTGCAAAATATTTAAAAATTTCCTAAAAAATAACTGTCATTTTCAAAGACATTTCAAATTATTTTATTGCATCATAATCGAGAAAAATTGGGACAAGATACTAAAATATCTTCAGTTTATGATGCTTTAAAAGAATTTTATCGATAAAAATAAAAATATGCAACAATAGAAACAAGAATTTTTATTAAGATATTTCGATTTACGTACAAAGAATCGTTCCGTATATATTCCAAGGAAAAAAACGATAGTATTGTCAAATTATATTGACAAACATTTTCAGTTTTTTTTTTTTTCTGATCAGGTTTTAGAGGGAAGAATGTTGTCTTCGTTTGTTGGTGAACCAATCTCTCACGTCTTCTCATTGGACGAATGTGGCCATGTCTGTATATAAAAGGGGACTAAGGGAATGCGAGGGGGGCCAGAGCGTGGAGAATTGGTGTGAAGACGCTTAAAGTGTTTTTCTACGAGGTTTTTCCGTGTCTGGCTGTTCTCTTCGCATCCCTGTGTGACCCGAGTCCGATCCCTGCCAACGCTACAATAAAGCTAAGTACTGTTTTATTTTATTTAACAAATCGTGAGTTGTTTTTATCTCCTTTTTGTTGTTAGTGTTGTACTCTTGAGTGCACCTTTTTCTGTGGTTAGGTTACTTTTAATTTAGGCCCTGGGTTATTCAATTTTTTTTGTTTGTTAACCGGCAAAAGTATTAACTTTTGTCATTGGCGAGCCCTGCCAGGATTACTGGTGCTTGCACGTGTAAATTCCTGTAATTTTTATGTGCGTTTTTATTTTCTTTGATTGAGTGGTTTATTATTTTTATTATTATTATTGTACTCCATCATGTTTGTGAACTCAATGTTCAACTTGTCAGTGTTTAATGGGGTTGGTCTCGAGTCTTTCATTCGGGAAGTCGAGCTTAAAGCTCGAGTAGGCAAATGGGATCCTGAGGTCAAGGCAATGCTTATGTTCGAGGCTCTATCCCCTGAAGTTAGGTTGGGCTTAGAGGAGATGGGTATCCTGTAACGATAGCAGTTTAGAAATTATTGTTAGTAAACTGAACATACTGTACCCTAAAAAAGCGCGTGGTATTAGGGAATGCCTTAAATTAATAGAAGGTCTTAAGCAGAGAGTTGGGGAATGTCCTATGGTTTTTAAAGAATGATTCTTGGCCAATAGAGATAAAGTAGAGCACAGATTCGACGATAGTTTAGTTTTCGAAATTTTCCTCGAAAATGTACTCGAAAAGTATAGGGAGGCTATTGTTCGCAGTGAGGCTAAATCAATAGACAAAGCAGTCAGTGTCATGGCCACGGAGGATAGTGTAGAACACCGTTGCAGCTTTATGAAAGGGGTATGTTCAGTAGAAGGGGTTAAAGAAATAAATAGCATTGAGGGTGAGATGAAGATGCTTAGTTCCAGTGTAAACAGGATGAAGCACGAAAATGAGCAGTATATTAAAGACCTTAGAGGTGAGATAGAGAGACTGACGAAATTGTTGAGCGAAATCAAGCTGAGTCCACATGAGTGTAGATTAGGACATATAGCTAGTGATTGCTCAAGACAGTCTTCTATGTTTGCCAACCGCAATACTCTTGACAATGCTGAGATAGTGAAAATACGTTCTTATGGCGGTGATCAGACTGGAAATCTGCCAATAGTTAAGGTGAATATTAACGGCAATATGTGGCACCTGTTATATGATACAGGAAGCCAAGTCAGTATCATTGATTCTGAAAAGTGCAAGGTCGTGAAGGAGAATTGGGACGATGCACTTAAAACTTTATGTATAGTGTCAGTGACAGGCCACGAGCAGACACTTACACGTGTTAAAACCTGTAGAGTTGGTAACGAAAACGGCAGCGAGCTGGGAGAGATAAGGTTCTGGTTAATGTCACTCGGAGATAAGGGCTACGACGGGATTCTGGGAATCAATGATATAAGGAGATTGAATATCCAGTTGCCTCCTGTACGGGAACGTTGCAACATGATTTCCTTGAAACCAGAAGACCGTGATTGTGTAGACCTTAGCTGCATAACCAGTGCACATAGACCAATGGTTTTAAGCTCCATAGATGAGAAATCAGTGAGACACATTGAAAACGAGGCTGTAAAGTTGCCACCTACTGAGTTTAACAGAAACTGTGAGTGTAGCGCTGGGTCTGTTAATAGTTTTAGAAAGCCTACTTGGGCTGAGAGGTTAAGGGCGATGCGGGAAGCAAAGGAGACTGTCAGACAGTTTATGTCAGGTAATTCTGCTAGAATCTTATGAATCCTAGGCCACCTTATACCAAAAGTTTCGACAGAGGAAATCTGGTAATGCTAGCTGTTCCTAAGACTGAAGGTTACTCCAACCTCTATGGGTCTTTTCGTGTGGAAACTAGGGTCTCCGATGTTAATTTTAGAGTAAGAGGGGTCACCATGAACGATGTGAAAGTTGTACATGTCGATAGGATGAAAGCGTTTAGAAACTGACGTTAAGAAGAGTTTTTAGCTCTTGGACTTGAGAGAACTGAATGGAATTGGATCTTTCGGTTTCTCATCAAGCGAGCGTCTGTCAGTTCCCAAAGTCTCTACCTATCATGCTCGGCCGATCCCAGATGAGAGATTATTGGTCACCCATTAAACTCTGTCTATTAAAACATATAATATATGTGTATGCTTGGTAATCACTCATGGTAACTCACGTAGTTTGCGCAGATCTTTGGTTATTTTCTTTTTGGGAGGAACAAGATGGAAGGCACCTGTATGGAACGACCTGGATGCCTACTTCTCCTCTCTTTAGTTTTTTTGTATCTTTATATCATGGCCCCCGTGAGCTTTTCCCCACCCGACAGCGGGAGGTTTTCCTTACGGGACAATGAGAATGTTTGGGAGATTGGTTAGTTTTTTTTTTTTTCTTTGGAAGGATACCTTTTGTCAAATTATATTGACAAACATTTTCAGTTTTTTTTTTCTGATCAGGTTTTAAAGGGAAGAATGTCTTCGTTTGTTGGTGAACCAATCTCTCACGCCTTCTCATTGGACGAATGTGAGCATGTCTGTATATAAGAGGGAACTAAGGGAATGCGATGGGGGCCAGAGCGTGGAGAATTGGTGTGGAGACGCTTAAAGTGTTTTTCTACGAGGTTTTTCCGTGTCTGGCTGTTCTCTTCGCATCCCTATGTCACCCGAGTCCGATCCCTGCCAACGCTACAATAAAGCTAAGTACTGTTTTATTTTATTCAACAAATCGTGAGTTGTTTTTATCTCCTTTTTGTTGTTAGTGTTGTACTCTTGAGTGTACCTTTTTCTGTGGTTAGGTTACTTTTAATTTAGGCCCTGGCTTATTTAATTTTTTTGTTTGTTAACCCGCAAAAGTATTAACTTTTGTCAGTATAAAGTATTAACAAAGGATATTTTGTACGGTTTACACAAAGTGCTATTTTACAAGGGCCTGAATTAAAAGTAACTTAACACAGAGAAAACGCGTACACACAGAAATACAACAAATATAAAACCACTCGATTAGTTTTAACAAAACCAATACTTAACTTTTATTACAGCCCTGATAAGGAGCGGACTGGGGTTACACAGGTATGCGAGGAGATCACCAGACAAGCACACAGAGAACGCTTTAAGCATCTCCACACGATCAATTCTCATCGACTACTCGCATTCCGTTTCAACCCCCTCTTTTATATACAAACATGGAAACATTCGTCCAATGACCTGGGAGATCAGTTCACTTAACAAATAAACAGCATTCTTCACACATAACTGAGAAGATTAAAACTGCTTATGTTTCTCCAATTACCTTGGACTTGGTGATAACTACTCCACAACTAGCCCATCAGACCCTCACTCAAGTCTTAGAGGGAGTAGGGAGCGACCATCTCCCCCTGCTTACGACAACAGCGACTGAAACAAAGGAGGAAGCATTACCCAAGAAACTTTATTGGAATTACAGAAAGGCAGATTGGACTAAATTTAGAGAAGAATCCAACCTCACACCAAAAATAACGAATGACAAACAACAATTAAATAGTAAATGGAAAAAATGTAAAAGGATAAGTAAAAAAAAAAATGTTTATCCAATAATTTGACAGCATCAATAAGTAAATAGGTAATCAGCTATATATAGTCTTGTTCGAGAGTGTATAACAAACACTGCGTGTATTTTATTCATTTCCTTTTTCACCATTTAAAACGATATTATCAATTTTCTGCTTAAGTGGTAGTACGAGCATACAAAGCCCTGATCGGTCAATGAATCACAGAAAATTTTGTAAATCTTTGAGAGCACATGTAACTGTCGATTGTTGCTTTTTTCCCTGGATTCAGGAACAGTAAAAAATGCTATGGTAAATCCATATCTTGGAATTCATCTCTAAATAGAGGTCTGTGAAAGGGTGGTCTAAACCGTTGGTTTTCTACCGCTACGACCCGGGATCGAATCCCGCATTGAGCACTTTTTTCTAATAATAATAATAAATTAAAAAAAAAAGAAATGCTCCAATGACCCTTAACTTTTGAAAAGTCCAAACCCACCAGCGAATGCATGTAACCGAACGGGGCTCTGGCACATTTGTAAGTGCAAAAGTCGAACTGATGTTCACATTTGTAGACATATGGTGCACTTACAGTAAAAGCAATCGCCAACTTCTACCCACCATGATTATTATGGCCTGTACCACGTGTACTAGGGATGATAATAATAATAATAAAAAAAAAACTCCGCAAAGCTCACATTCTAATAATCAATATTTATTCCAATATTCTTTCTGGATTTTTCGTAAAAATTGCTAGAGTATTCTTTTTTGCGCGAGGATTATTTTAATTTGAAATGAAAAATTAGAGAAAAAGAAGTCGTCAATCATAAATAAGTATGTTTGGTGTTTATATAGTGGCTATTTTTAGATTAGAATTACCCTCGCAATTCTTTAGTAGGGAAACCATCTAGAGTCCAAAATATCAGTAGGACAGTGAATAAAGTTCGTTCCTGCTCTGTTCTTAATAAGAAGTTTTCCAAAGGTGCAGCAAACAAACATACGGCAATCTATAATTGTCCTTTCTTAAATTCCTCCTTCTTCAATATCTTCCTCTACTGAGGGTGGGCCACATGGCCTCTCCATACTTCCTTCGTCATGCTCTTCATCTTCTCGTAGGTGCGTCTGTGTATCCCTGTCGACTCCTTTCCCTCGAATCTCTTCCCACGGAGCTTTCCCGTGGCTGCACTGTCAGCAATGTCTCTCCTGCTGATTCGCGCATCACATGTCCAGCAAACGTCACTTTTCGTTGTTTTATTAACTTTATCAGCTGGCGTTCTGTCCCCATTCGATCGAGGACTTGATTCTTAAATTACGGAGTCAATATTTCAAAGTTACTTTGACCACAGAACCTAGAAATTCACCCGTCTGCATTCTGTTCTTAGTAAGAAGTCGGAGGAAACTATCGTGAGTTTATTCGACTGACTGCAGTAGCCATTGGCCCAGAGTGGTGCCGCAGAGTGCAATGTGGGAAGTACTATCGAGTTCAAGATTTCCAGTGCAGGCTTCGATGTGTTCATATTTCTTTAAAATGAGAGACGTTTTTATTTTTTTCGACGTTCCGACAAAAATAAACATTTTCTGAACGAAATGTCTTTTATTTTTAAGAACTATGACTGCCGTCCAGGGATAACCTCGATCTCAAAGTGTTCAAATTTTATAAAGTTTATATATACATATATATTATATAATCTAAAATGCAAATATTTTATTTTTTAAAAACATGTATTTTTTTTCATCATTGACTATTATTTTATTTTTGACCATAGATTTAGAACATACTACTTTAAATATTGTTGTAAATATGTATAGTTAACTTACCTATTTTTTAATTCACGAATATAGAGGGGGATTCATTCTATAAATTCTATATTACTGTGAAAAATATTTAATGTGCAATTCTTTTCGAGTAATTGAAAATAAAAACTACTTGATAATTAAATAACTATCTTTCCTTTTTCACGACTGAACCTCCAATCCTTTATCATTCCAATAACAAAACATTATAATCATAACATATCAAGATCAGGATATATTCATTCCCAGCACACTTCGCCATTAATAAGAATCAAATAAGAATCTTCCAACCTGATAAATCTCTCTTCTGCAGAATTATCCCTAACGGAAAAGAACCTCCTTTCATTAGGTCTCAAATACAGGGTCCCCGCAAAGTTAAACATGCCATTAATCTTATCCAGTGTAGAATCTGCCATCAGGAACCTCAACCACCAAGATAGCTTTAAATACGTCAATCAGTCTTTTCCATCTTACAGAAGCCTCTGATCTTTCTTAGGAATTATTTGAGCTTAATTAAAACAGTAAATAGTCTAAAACAGAAACATTCCATAGTGATAACAAAGGCAGATAAGGGTGCATCCACAGTACTACTGAATCAGAATGATTATAAAAACAAAATTTTGTATATTCTAAGAAATGAATCCACGTTTTCAGAGATCTCTAACCAAGCAAACCTCTCTTCACTAAAGAGTTTTAAGTCCTCTCTCCGAAGCATCAAAAAAGCAGGTTATATAACTCAGGAACAATTTAGCTTATTCATTTCAGCCATGGATAATAATGCTTACATATATGGACTCCCTAAAACACATAAACATTCAGTACCTCTACGACCTGTAATAGCTTATCATCTTTCTCCAGGCTTTCCTTTATCTAAATATTTAACTAATTTCCTTTTACCATTGATACAATCCAATCCAGGCCCACATTCAATTTCCAATACCCCCGCATTTATACAGAAAGTTTTACATCTGAAACCCCCACCTGACTATAATATGATCTCATTTGATGTAACATCGCTGTATCTTTCACTGCAACACTCACTCATCTTAAATTCACTGAAACAGTTCCTCACTTTTGCAAAAATAAACCAAAAACTAAATAGTACCATAACTCAGTAAACAGAGCTATGTCTTCCTATGAGTATATTCACGTTTAATTCCCAGTATTATAAACAGATAAGAGGTACCCAATGGGTAGCCCTTTGTCTTCCATTGTTTCAGAGTTGGTAATGACAATTTGGATAAATATATTAATAATAGCTTTTCCTCAGATATTTATTATTGGAGGAGATTCATAGACGATACATTTTGTATTTGTAGGTCTAGCCATAACCATCTTATCCTCTCAGGCTTAAACTCTTTCCATCCAGACTTAAAATTCACATATGAAACAGAACAATATAATGCTCTCCCTTTTTTAGATATATTGATCGTTAGTACAGATAGCAGTTATCATACAACAGTATATTACAAACCAAACTGTCCCCCCCACTACACTCATTTTAAATTCTATAGTTCTATATCTCACAAAATTAACACCGTTAGAACTCTCACTAAACGTTTGCATACCCATTGTTCCCTCACTATTTTTAAAACAATCAAAAATCAAAAATGTTTTCAAATTTGATCTCCGCCGGTTACCCTATTCCCTTCATAGAGAGACATTCATATATACTCGCAGTACCCGTTTAAATCCACGTCATCCTATAGACATACTTGTGCCTTACCATACTCCCCCCATGCAGTTTCCATCTCTAGAATATTAAGAACACATGGCATCAATACCTATTTCAATAGCCCTCCAGACATTTACACATACATCAGAAATCCCATAACTAAAACTGCAAATCCTCTCAATCTGGTCGATTCTTGCGGGGCGGTATACTCGGTCTCCTGTGGGGATTGTTCGGCCACTTATGTGGGAGAGACGGGTAGGCCCGCCTCCGTGAGAATGACGGAACATAACAGAAATATCACCAACAAGAGAGGACCGTAAATCTTTAATTTTTCAACATATATCGCAAACAGGCCATAGTTTTAATTTAAATTCCCCAAAAATACATTACCATCACATCAATAATAAACAGCAAAGACTATTCCTTGAATCATTCATATCTATAAAATATAACAGTATAAACCGAAAAATAGATATCCCCGATATATACCATTCCTTTTGTAAATAGTCTTACACAGTCCATTTCTTGCTAGCAATTTTTAAATTATTTATAGGTTCATCCTCATTGTTTATTTGCCATTAACTTTGTCGTATTGATGTCACAATAGTAAAAAAGTTTTTAATTCATAGGTTTAACGTCCTTGACACAAATTTTGCCTATCATTGTTGTACATACAAAATTTACGTTTTCACTTTTCTCTTTATTTATTTTTATAGTGCTATATTTTTCTCTCGTATGCAAAAATATCTTGTCTTATATAAACTCATCTCGTTCTTTTGTTTAGTTATCGTAAAAAAGCCTGTAGAAGGACGCATGCGTCCGAAAGCTTGCTAATAAAATTCGCACAAGATACTCCTCTTCAATCTCCGTTTTTTTTTCTATAACATATATATATATATCAACGTTTAGTTTATTTCTGTTCCACTAGATGGCGCTCTGCCATCTAAAAAAGCTCGTGTGCTCGTGTGGTCAGGATATGCCCTTTTTTTAATACCTGGCTTTTTTAAAATTATTATTTTATATTTTAAAATTATTTTTTCACATATTTCTTTCATTGCTCTCACCAACGCTGATTTCAATTAATCCAAATTATGATATCTTTTATAGCACACCTTCTCCTCTAAATATGCCCACAAACTGTAATCAAGGGGGTTTAAATCAGGGCTTCCAGAGGGCCATTCATTGGCCTTTATGAACTCCGGAACATTCGTCTCCACCCATTGTTGAGTTGACTTAGCTTTGTGAGAGGAGCTGAATCTTGTTGAAATATCCAATGTTCTCCATTAAACATTTTGTATTCATTTTCCTTTTACTATTTGTTCCAAAATATCTTCTTCATAGTTTTTAGCAGTAGTTTTCACCTTTTTGGCACAGAAGTGAAGATCTGTTACACCTTGGTAGCTAACTCCACACCAAACCATGACAGAAGAAGGATGGTGACTTTTTTCAAGTCTTCTGACTTTCAAAGAAGCTTCTAGAGAGCTACGAACATATATACTATCATTCTGTCGATTAAGCTTTTCCTCGACAGTGAAAATTTCCTCGTCTGTGAAAAGGATTCTCTCATGTCACCGACCATCATGCCGCGCCAACAACATTTTTGATCTAACCCTTCTAATATCTCTAAGAGCAGGGGTTATCAAATGACCTGTGCGTCGTTTAAAAGCTCTCAGTCCAAGGTGTTCGTTGATTATTCTGGAAACGGTTCTTGGAGCTAAATTCATCTGCGGTGCTAAGATCTTTTGTTTGCGGCGTGGATTTCGACGAATTCTTTCGCGAATGGCTTTTATAGCTGCTTGCGTTCGTTGCACGCGCAGTCGACCAGATCTTTCAAGGTCATTAATAGTGCCAGCCTTGTTGAACCTTTCAGTGGTTCTATAAACAAATTGACGCGTAATATTCAAATTTTGTAAAAGTTTAAAAATGGATGAAGGACTTTGGCCTACCTTGTGTAACGCTATTACAGCTATACGGTTTTCTTTAACACCCCAATCCATTATCAAAAAAAAAAAAACAAATATATTCCAATCTTTTTCTAAACACGTGTGCACGAGATATTCAAATAACAACTACTGTATTTTGAATACTTCACGCGCTCAATTTATAATTTTTATCACTGATTTGGTTTTGTAACAATATTTATGGCTAGACTAATTATGTATGTGAAAATTTTACTACCTCTAATTTTAGTCGTATTTTTTTTTTATCAGCAACAACAAAAAACCTTTATTAGGGACATTCGTCCCATACAGGATTCTCCCAGATGGGTAAATAGAACTAAACATAATATGTATCTACAGAAATTAAAGAATAACATCAAATTTTCCTTAAGTTAAGTCGCGCTTCTGTGTTACGCCTTTTGACTGTACTATTCTCCAGAATTTGTGAAAAGCCTATTTATGGGTCCTGCCTTTCACTACTTTTGCCAATAAAACAGATGGAGAGTTGTTTCGATTTTTTTTTTGTTAATTTCACTCTATCTTCATAATCAGTCATTTCAACCAAAACGGATGATTTAATTCCTTTCGAAAGTCTACGACATCTCCAATTAGATAGTATTTATTTATTTTGGAAAAAATTAGAATTTTATATTTTATTAGTTTTTTAATATTTAGCCTTCGACTTCAACTAGCCTTCGTTTTCTATCAATTCCATGAAAAATCGAAATTTTATTCTGGAAACCATGACTCAACAAACTCTTCCCTGTCTTATAGCTATTTACAATTTTGATGCATTCGGTGAGACCAACTCTTCAGTAACTGCCAGAGTCTTTCTTCACATGGGAGAATAAAGGTTTGTATTTATATAAGCGAGGGAAAAAAGCATTGTATAGTTATTTATCCATTAACGTATAGTTATTTATCCATTGTCGTTCAAACGGGATGTTGGATCTCGACATACGAATTCGACTTTAAAGATGGCTTCTTCTAATGTTTGATATTATTTTACAGTCTATTGTGTTCTTTTTGTGACTCTATAACAACATGGAAAATTACTTCGTAGCAAGTCATATATTCACTCTTTGTCAAAATTCAATCATCTACTCTGATAAATAAAACACAGCAAAGAGTGTATTTGTAAAATGAAGCCACTTTGTGCTAATTCCTTTATTCAGTAAAGAACCACATTCTTAAAGAAGGCTATAGAGAACAAAATATTAGTGCTTAATGAGGAAATAATTATTGATGCAATGATCTCATCACACAATTCACAATATTTATCATCATTTAGCCTTTTTATATTTAAAATTAAATAGTGGTTGGTCACACCATTATGCATTCATAGATAAAACTTAAAAAATTTTCATATTTTGATGTCACCGGTTGTAATTTTTTTTATGAGGCAGAGTCAATTTTTTATAAACTTGGTTATCTCATGTCTTCAATAAAGGTCACTTTAAATATTTTAGAGTTATTGTCTGAATCCCGATATGCATGATAAAAGGTATAACTTCCTTATGTTTTGTCTATGAGTGTAAGTACTGTATAATCGTAAAAAAAATTGTAGTTTGATTGGGGAAAAAAATTAGCTGTGAGATTTTATGTTTATTAATTCAGGTGAATCAGTCTCCTGAAACTGATTGGCTTCCTCATTCAGCATTTTCCAAGATGATCGACTCATAGCCATAGATTTCAACTGTGCGTTGTTGTCTTGTTTTCTCCCTTCACTTGGTCTACAAATGTAGGATGAGGACGCCCTCTTAGTCTGGTGTATTCTTCAATCAATATTTTTACTAGATTACCATGTCTTAGAGTATTTTGCCTTTAAAATTGAGTTTACGTTTTACCGTAGAGCTACATTCGAATCAGACCTGTTCAGAGAAAGATATAAGTTATATAGTATTAAAAAGTTATCTACAACTTCTTATCGTCCTACCTGCAACTCTATTGTTGAAAGAGTAAATAGCACCATTTGTTCCATTCTGTGTCACTATGCCAATAGCAGGAGTTTGGAAGACACCTCGGTAAGGTGGTTGCTGCGTACAATAATTCCGTGCACACAGTCAATTATAGTATAGTTACAAATAGTACCATTTACCCTTTCAACAATCGAGTTGTAGGAAGGATAGTTGTGGATAGCTTTTTAATACTATATAACTTATTTGAAAGAGGAAAAATAAAAATCAGGTAAAAAGTTTCTTTCAATTTTGAATTTGCAAGCTTTCGAGCAAATATACTGCTCTTCAACGGGCTAATACTCTATGAACAATCTCTTAATAATCTTTATACAAAATAATCGAAAAATTTTTGTTATTGGCATGTGTTCTCGCGGGCGTGCATCAGATTTCTCACAGCTAAAGTAATATTTTTCCTCTTTCAAATTATTTCTGGGTAACTATTGCTCACACTATATAACTTACATAGATCTGACTCGAATGCAGCTCCATGGTCAGATAGGATGTCTTTGTGAGTTCTATATCTGTTCATTATCTTATAGATAAACTCGAATGCAGAGTTTTCTGCAGTACAATCCATAACAGGGATA
The DNA here is from genome assembly GCA_030710605.1 of Cordylochernes scorpioides. Taxonomy (NCBI): domain Eukaryota; kingdom Metazoa; phylum Arthropoda; class Arachnida; order Pseudoscorpiones; family Chernetidae; genus Cordylochernes; species Cordylochernes scorpioides. The sequence continues at coordinate 76,839,403 of CP092874.1, forward strand.
ACCTCAGCGTCCCTGATGGAAGCTTCAATGAACACGAGCAGATTCCTGTTTCAGACAAGGTAAGCCTACCCATGAAAGCTATGCATACTCTTTCAAAAGGGCAAATTTTTGTCAGACTATTTAAGGTCATGGAACAGTAGAGAACTAATCAGAGAGCGAATAAACCGACACCATTAATATCTTTCTACATATATCGTTCTTAAGACGGAGTATATTATAGTAGTACCAAGTCCCATGTCTGTTCACTATCTTATAGATAAACTCGAACGCCGCGGTTTCTGTAGTACAGGCCAATCAAGGTTGAGGAAGAAGTAGAGCGAATATGATTTATTTACATATTGTTTACATCGAGGAACTAAATGGAAGTGTGAAATAAACCATGGTTTCGAATTTCAGATTTATTTTTGTTTTTTGTTGTTGTCCATTTTGTTACGTACTAAATATCTTATTTATATTTTGCTATTTATGTGTGTACCTCTCTCTCTCTTTATAAAATATATTAAAAGTTGTATTTATAAATCACATTTTTATTTGTTTTTAATTAAAATATTTCTATTATATAGTAGTGTGGTCAAAATTATTACTTCTTTGTGGTTCGCTTGTTTTTTAATAAATACATATTAATCTAAACAATATTAAAGTGTATCGAAGAGAAAAAGACTTACCCAGATCGGATGTTTCATCAGAGAATGTTACTATTTATTTTATGTAAATATCTTTATTTGATTTCTTATAATATTTACATAGAATCATCTTTCTTGTGCCATCATAGCGTTCTGTTATAAATTATGTATCCTATATGCAAAGTCTATAATATATTCTGCCTTCTAGTCTTTTACATGGTCTTCTTATTACTGCATTCTAATAGAAAGGGTCCTGTTCAAAATTTTGTGCACAAATCTTTCTTCTGAGATGAACAAGTTAGCTTGATATGAAAACTAAACCACATAGGCGTCAAACTATCAAATTAATCGGTATTTTAAATTTAAATATTTATTTTATCTGAATTTTTCTAACAGAAATATTCTTATTATGCAATGATAAAATTTGAGCGGCGTAAAAACAGTTTGGTTTCTTTACATCAACACATATTGTTATGAAAAATAGTACAAAATGAATTTGTACTTGGATCAGATAGATAAATTAAGAAAAAAGGAATTTCCTGATCGTGCAACTGAAAGTTGCTGAGGGCTTGCGCCATCTATCGGAATAAATATATGTATATATGGTAACATTATATGCACTGCTAATCTCTCTTATCCCCAACCTATTGGTTGATAGACAGTATTCCTGTTCCCTCAGAGTTTCCTTTCTCTTGCTAGTCTTTTGATTTGATATCAACGATTAGCTGATATTTATTCCGATAGATGGCGCAAGCCATCAGCAACTTCAGTTGCACGATCAGGAAATACATATTGTTAGGTTAGAAATGTTCTGTCGCTTGTGAGACGACAGGCTGAGGGATCTTCTGATGTAATATTGGTCATGTCTTGTTTTGGACTCCAGTAGCGGGTGAAAATGCGGAGGACCCTCAGGACCATACAACTGGTAGTAATATTGCTGGCGTTATGCAGCTGGAGTAAGTCTTCTTCTTTCTTATCTCCACTCAATCATATTAGGGTATCAAGTTGTGACCCTTGATGGTGTCTGTCTGACAACCATCATAACTGGGTGAAGTAGAATGCGTCTGCCTTTGTCATTAAGACTAGGAACACTACTCAGTGGCAGGCCGACTTAGCTCCAAAAAAAAAATGGTCGCCTCTGACATGAGGAACAGACACCATGTACAGCCGCTCTTAACATGGAGTACAAACGCTGCTCATCCTGTATCCCTGGATTAGGAGCCCTTATCTAGCCGGGCCAGCTGAACCCAGGTTTTTTAGCAAGCTTGTTACTGCTTCCCCTCCTCTTTTTTCATCCGGGCTTGGGACCGGAAAAGGCGGAATCGCTGGAGTAAGTCAAATTGAGGAATATGTAAAATAAATTAATATTATCGCATCAACCAAATAATCTTTTAGAAGAGGAGAACTCGCCGGATATCATTTCTAAGAGGGAATAAAAGCTAATGGTGACGATATTCTTTATCAAAGAGATATAAACTTGGTGAGCTTTTGGACTATGACGTTATTGAACAGGCTGTTACGCGAATACAAGAAACTAGAGAATATATTATATATCTACATGTAGAATACATGAAGATATTATATATCTACATACAGTATAACCACGTTAATTCGACACATGCAAATTCGACACTCTACCTTAATTCGACCATATTCTGATGTCCCGACCTCCGGCCTATCAAATAACAAACCGTAATTCGACACTATCGATAATACGACAGTTCCGATAGTTCGACCATTTTAAAATTTGAATTTCGATAGATGAATGTTTTTTACATACAACTTTACCGCTAAAAAGGTATTACGGTGGCGACGATCGGAGGGCGCCGGTAGGTTCGCGCCTGCGCACTTTTGGTTTCTGTTAGTTTAAGTTTCACTTTGCAATGCCGTTGCGCAATGTCGCGAGTGTTATTGTTTTTTTTTTTTGTTTTTTTTTTACGCGGGGATTTAGGTTTCGTGCTCTAATTAATAATATTATTTTCTTTTTAATTTTAAGCATTGAAATATTTTAGTTATTTTAAAATTACAAATAATTTCCTTTTAAATAAATAAATCTTCATAAAATGTAACCACAATGATTATGATAACATTTTATTTCAATATTCCATTTCCGTGTTATTATAAAAAGATTTAAACACAAAATCAATAATACCTGCAGCAGAAGTGGATGCCTTTAACACATTAAAATTTATTTATTAAAAGACATTTCAGAAGAAGAAAGGCATGCATGTTTTTTTTTTTTTTTTTTTAAATAGAGCATCTGGAATACATCCTGAATAGGATTTCTGTGCAAAAACAGACATCTATAAAGGAATTTTTAAAAAGATCTTCATGATAATTTTTAAATATTATTTTACAATTTTCTTTTTATTTTTCATATTTTTATCCTTTCAACTACTATATTCTTCAATTAGAATAAAATATTATTTGTAATTATTTACGTTTCAAAAATATGTATTATTGCCATTCGTCCCTGATACTAAAAGTCAATCATGAAAATAAAAAATAAATACAAAAAGTACAAACAATGGTTTCAATTAATAACATTAATTTATATTACAAAGAAATTTTAAAAAATAATATGATTAGCTAATCATTTAACCTTAATTAAACACTTCCTTTAATTCAACCGAAAACTCTGATCCCTTGGGGTGTTGAATTAAAGAGGTTCGACTGTATATCTATATATGTGAAAAATAATAGAAAAAAAAAAATAAAGCTTGGCCTTAAATACCTATTTCTTAGTTTCTCAAGAAGCCTCTAGGACCAAAAATCTTTTTGGTCGCAGTGGTACAATCTGCTCCACGCTGACGAGCGCCAACAGCGCGAAACGCGTTCGTGAATGGCTTTTCTTGATTTATCAAGAAATTGGGTAGGTAAAATATCAGGGAACAGGCTAAATCAATGTTTATTTGATTTCTATTCCACCAGATGGCGCTCTGCCTTCTGAAAAGCACGTGTGCTCCTGGTCAGGATATGCTTTATCATATCTTTTCTAGTTTCTTGTATTCGCGTAATATCCTGTTAAAGTACGTCATAGTCCGAAAGCTTGTCAAGATTATATCACTTTAAGAATGTCGTCCCCGTTAGCTTTTATTCCTTATTAGAAATAATATTTTTTAAAGCTTTCTTTACATGTAGCCAAAACGTCGAGATCATGTAGATTTTTTGTCTGATATGGTAACATTATATGTACTGATAATCTCTCTTATCTTCAACCTATTGGTTGGTAGACAGTATTCCTGTTCCCTCAGAGTTTCCTTTCTCTTGCTAGCCTTTTGATAGTACTGTAGGGTCTTCTGGCAAAATTTTCTATTAATTCCCTTCTCGTCCATCTTATTTTTGGTCTTGCTTCATTGCATCCCTCCAGCAATACCGTTAACAACTCCGAAGGTCAGTCAAGATGTCCAAACATGCATGTTGTCTTGTCAATTGTCTCCAGTAGGTCACTCTTACCTTTTCTATCATTTTTAGAACATCTTCAGTCTGTAAGATTCTATGGTATTCTTAACATTCAGAGTAAACTCTACATCTTGAAAGTCCGTAGCGAACTCATTACTGAAGATAAAGGTTGCCTGGCTGGCATTCATATTTCTTTTTAAAAAATATACATTTAGTCCAATTAAAGTTTAATTTTCTCAACTTTTCAGCCAAAATCTTCAATCTTCGTCAGGAGAAATAAAAATTAATCATTTGGCAAGGCGTTAAAAATTGTTCTACAAGAACTTTGCCAAATAATTTATTTTTATTTCTCCTCATGAAGACAAAAGATTTCTGTTGAAACGTTGTAAAAGTAAAACTTTAGCTGGCCGAAGTGTATATTTTTTAAAAGAAAAGATTTCTGTCTTCCTAATGTTACTGTGTGAATTTTATTAAGGAGATTGATTCTAAGTAAATAGAGAGTGATAAAATATACAGTCTCGAATATATATAGAACTAGCCGAATGACCCGGGCAACGCCCGGGTTTTACCCGATTAAATGTTTTTATTCAAATACTATTCGTTACAATTATAAATTGGCGCCGTGGATGTCACTCTTGTGAAACGTCCCGCTCCAAACTTTGTGTCTGAGAAGCGATATTTTTATAGAAAGATGATCTGGCTTTTTTGTTTTCTTCTCGAATGAATGTTTTTCTGTTAGAATTTTGTTCCTGCGTACAAAATAATGAACTGGTTTCACCCGTGGTCTCTGCTTTTTGGAATTTTTCCCGATATAATTTTGTATCTGATAATCAAACATGATACAGCAATATCGTCATCATCATTTTCTGACTAAAAATATATAGTTTTAATAATTGATTTATATATATTTTTAAATAGCCTATCGTCTTCCCCGTATTTTTTTTACCTATGTATGGAAATTTTGATTTGAATTAGTGAACTACTGCGAATTTGTATACCGGACATACAAACAAACATACAAACATTCATTTATATATATATAAAAGATATATAAAGTTGCGGGGGGATAAGCCTGAAAATCGGTATCTTCCACTTAACCATTTTAACCACCTGTTTGGTAAATTCGACCGATTTCATAACATCTCTCATAGGATGCTATGAAATCGATGCCACCCCTGTATTGATAAGGGTCATAGCCTGAAACTATGGTATACAGGTTGCCTTTTTGTCTTAATTTGACAAAATAGTGTTATGGCTCATTTCTTATCACATCTAGTAATTTTTACTAGGGTGATGAATGTGATGCATTCTTCAAATGCGTATATAAAGAGAGAGGTGTAGGAAAACTCCAGGACTATAATATAAAAGATGAGACAATGGAACCTAATGTAGATCGTTTAAACTACTTGAGAAATAAGCAAAAACAACAACAAAGAGACAGGTATCTACTTATAGGTGTATAAACATATATTAAGAAAAAAAAAGGCATCTCCTTATTGTGCAACTTAAAGTTGCTGATGGCTCGCGCCGTTTTTTTTTTTTTTTCTTAATTTATGCACCTTATCACCGTAAAATATCACATTTGTACTATTTTTTACTAAACATATATGTTTCCTATCATCGTTTCCATCGTCTTCATATGTGATTCTATCTGAATAAATGATCTTCTTTGTTGCCAATCTCTTCAATTCTTTCTCCTTAACAATCAAAAATGTTGTTTGTTATGTTTAGTGAAAAAAAAAATAGAATGGCTTAATTAATTAGTGGTGAACCCTCCCCCAGCTGTCTTGCTATCTCATTATATTTACCGCTAAAATAAACCCATTGACTTGAAATATAATTTATTGGTAAAAAATGCTTAGCAGCGTTCAATCACCAGTATTGTTATTTTTATATAGATGATAGAAAGGATAGAGCAAAAACTTTCATGACTCTCCAGCGACATCAACGGCTCAACCACTACAATGGAAAGTACACAGAGATGATTAGCGTGGCCCCGCGTAACGATAATGCGCAATATCGTGAAAAAAGCGCTAAAAAAAAAGGAAGCCCTTCCGAAAGAAGCGATATTAATCACCTCCTCTAACTATGGGGCAATAAAGGGACATTGACATCAAGAGGCTGTCCTATGAAGTGGTTTGTTTAACCGTGACAGCCTTCCTTCAGTAATCCTCCAGGGCCACCCAGCGCACTGTTTGCTCTCCCATGCCCCGACCTGACCCCGCTATCGCAGGGATGACAGACATTGGTCAAGGACAGGCAAGGAGTGGCCGCGGTGGCGCAAGACGTCGTGGTGGAATTGCCTAACTGTTGGCTCCTCTTATGGCTGTCTCTTGGATCGCTTCCCATCCGGTCTTTGTACAAGGCTACGTTATCCGGCGTGCATTCTCCTACTGGGTAGACGTAGTGACTCGAAGTGATGCTCCGCTTACCATCATGTGTGCATTCGTGTATAGGGGTCAGTAATCAATCTACGTGTTGTTGGGCTCCTTGCATACATTCTTGTATGTGATAGACAAGACTAAGTTCACGTTATGTACCGCTTACCATCCTATATGAACTCTTGTATAGGGGACAATAATCAATTTACGTGTTGTTGGGCTCCTTGCATACATTCTTGTATGGGATAGAAAAGACTGAGTTCACGTGATGTTCCGCTTACCATCCTTTGTGAATTCTTCTATAGGGAAGACATAATCAATCTACGTGTTGTTTTACTTTTTGCATACATTCTTGTGTGATAGGAAATATTGAGTTCACGTGATGTTACGCTTACCATCCTATATGCACTTTTGTATAGGTTGAACATAGTTAATACGCGTGTTGTTTCACTTCCCATCCTGTGTGCATTATAGTATAGGGTAGACGATTTGAAGCTGGTGATTTTTAGCGTCTTTTACACAAAAGATAATAGATCAAACTACATATTCGTGTTCTTTCGCCTCCTGGGTGCATTCTTGTACCAGGAACAAACTGTATCTAGCTGATGCTCCGCTTCCTTGGTGCATTCTTTTATAGGTAACAAACTGGATCTACGTGATGTTTCGTTTCTTAGGTACATTCTTGTACCGGGAACAAAATGTATCTACGTAATGTTCCGCTTCCTGGGTACATTCTTGTGTAGGGGGACAAACTATATCTATGTGTTGTTCCACTTCCTAGGTGCTTTCCTATGCAAGAAACACACTGGACTAGGTAATGTTCCGCTTCCGTGGTGTATTCTTGTATAGAGAACAAACTGGATTTACGTGCTGTTCCGCTTCCTGGCTTCATTATTGTAATGGAAACATATTGAAACTATGTGCTGTTCCACTTCCTGGTTGAATTCTTGTATAGGGATCAAACTGCAGCTAGGTGTTCTTTCGTTTCCTGGATGAATTCTTGTATAAAGAACAAACTGAATCTAGGTACAATTATAAACATACAAGACAAATTTGTTTATAAAAATCAGTGGACAAATAAAAAAGAGAGATAAAGAACGAAGTTTATTTATATAAAATATGTACGAATACTTACAGCAAATCTCCTCTTCACCGATAGATTCCTTCTCAATGAACTTATAAGTATCTTCCTTGATTATTTAAATTATCTTCACAGGAAATACTCGTAGATCTTACATTTCAACGAAGATAGCAGCTTATATCTTCAGGGGTCGGTGGAAGGGTGGTCGAAACCGTTGGTTTTCGACCGCTACGACCCGGTATCGAATCCCGCATTGGAGACTTAAAAAAAAAAAAAAAATACTCCAATGGCCCCCGATTCTTGCAAAATTCCAACCCCACTAGCGAGTGCAATAAACAAACGGGGCTCTGGTATATTTGTAATTGCAAATGTCGAACTGCTTTTCACACGTGCAGACATGTAGTGAACTTACAGTAAAAGCAGTCTCCAACTTCTACCCACCATGATTATCATGGCCTGTACCACGCGTACTAGGGATAAAAAAAATATTTATTCTCCTCTTGGCCAAGAGCTAGCTCTACGGGTACTATAGAGCAATATGTTTTAAATTGAAAAATTAATCTCAGATAGGTTTTCTGTTATTTATTTGTATCACCCCTACCTTACACCATATTGAGGCTGGTTGAATGAACTTTGTTTATTTCTTTATCATGAAGATTAAAACACACTTGGCTTCAAAAGGAACCGATATTTCTGTTTTATGGCGACAATCCTCAGTTCACATCATTATCTAAACTGGGTGATAATGACTTTGTGATAAGTTAGTAGTTTGTTTTGCACAAATTTTTCAAACACTGGACAAATTTACATAGTTTCAGCCAAGTTCTGCCCGAGCGAATGTTTTCACAACCAACATTACATTTTAACACAGAGAGAGAAAGAGAGACATGACATTTTAACACTTTTATTGACATCTTGTCAATTAGGTGTTTAAAAAAATGAATGAAAAATAAAATAATGAGAATATTTACAAGACAGAGAGAGAGATTGAGATTGAAACTGATTTATTACAACGTCCATATAAGATTATATAAGGTTAAATACAGAATAAATATAAATATGAATAAATATGATTATATAATGATGAATATATTGTAACAAAGTATTTATTAATTTATTAGTTATTAGAGTGGTCATTTTTATGTTTATATTTGCTACTCTGTAAATTTCCCTCGTGGCTTGTCTTTTTTTACCATTCATAGTTTGTCCTTGCCTGAAATAAATTGTTGTCTCCTCCTGAAGTTTTTGTCTTCCCTAATTTTCCACTTGGCAATATGAATAAATAGATAAAAATATTTGATAAATATACATATATACACTGGTGTCCAAAAAATAAGAAACTTTTGTTTTTTAATTATATGTTTTAAAATATACAACGTTAAAGCTAAAAGTAATTTAATTAGATATTTTAAGTCGTAGAATTTATTTATCGCAACCATTCGATTCGGTAAAATTGAAAATATGCAAATTTTTGCTTGTCTTTATAAGTGTGCTATTTGGCGTGTCGTTTACCCCATCTAAGAATTGTCCAATTATAATTTTATTTAATCCTTAGTTAATTATGAGTTTACGAAAAATTTTAGCAGATGATTTAAAATGAGAGCTGTTGGAAGAATGGAGGCAGGGCAATCACAAGTTGAAGTAGCAAAATGGCTAAATGTGAATAAATCTGTGGTCAGCAAAATACGGAAACAGTTCATTGAGACAGGAACCATCAAAAGAAAAGAAGGTTCTGGTAGAAAAAGAAAAACAGCTACCTCTGAAGACCGTTATCTGGTCGTAATTGCCAAGCGCCCTAGGGGGATGACAGCTATTCAACTCTCTAATGAACTCTCAAGTGCTACTGGAACGAGAATTTCAAGACAAACTGTTTACCGAAGGCTTCACGAAGGTGCTCTTTATGCAAGACGACCAATGGTCCGTATCCCTTTAACCTCTGCTCACAGGAGAGCCCGCTTGAATTGGTGCTTGGAACATCACGCCTGGACTCATGATCAGTGGGCCAATGTTCTCTTCAGTGACGAGTCAAGATTTAGTTTAAACACAGATTCTCGACGAGTTTTCATCTGGAGGGAGCCTGGAACCCGCTATCATCCCAGTAACATCAGGAAAATAGACAGTTTTAGAGGGGGCAGTCTCTTAGTCTGGGCTGGCATCAGTTCTAGCAGACGCACTCCCCTCCACATTTTTTCTGGGGGCACTTTAACTGCCCAAAGGTACAGGGACGAGATCCTTGAGCCTATCTAAGACCTTATAGAGATCAAATTGGTCACAATTTAATTTTTATGGACGATAATGCTCGTCCGCATAGGGCTAGGCTAGTCAATGAATATCTCCAGAGTGAGAATATTCGAAGGATGGATTGGCCAGCCAGATATCCGGACCTGAATCCAATAGAGCATGTGTGGGATGCTCTAGGGAGGCGTATTGGAGCTCGTCACCCCTCTTCCAGAACTCTCTTTGAGCTAAGAACTGCTCTATTGGAGGAGTGGGGTTTACTACCCCTGGACCTCCTCCAAAGCCTGGTAAACAGTATGAGGGCTCGCTGTGAGACCTTGATAGCTGTTAGAGGTGATCATACTCCCTATTGATATCTTATTTCTTTAAGATCTGGAACCTTAGCTTTGGGTATGTTGGTAATAATTTGCATATTTCATAATTTCAAATATTTTTTTATTTTCATATAGCTAGTCAAATTCTCCATAGTTTAAACTATTTGTATACTAAATTTTATATTTGTTAATAAATTAGCTTTTGAGAAATTACAATATTGGTTAAGTTTCTTATTTTTTGGACACCAGTGTATATATATATATATATAAATACTAGCGGATGTACCCGGCTTCGCCCGGGTTTTACCCGAGTAAAGGTTTGTCTAACGAACATTTGTTAAAACAATTCTCTATAAACATAAAAAAAAATATAATAGATATATTTTGATAATTTGAAACTCGTAAATTTGAATCTCTCGATAAAGTGAACATTTTTTCCCGGTCCCTGTGTGCCGTGTCATCCTGAATTTTGTCTTTCCTAATTTTCTACATTACAAAATCATCGTTTTATCTAGTGAACATTTTTTCCCGGTCCCTTGAAAAATACTCGATAAGTTAAATAAAATCAATATTAATTGGACAATTTATTTTTCTCTATGTCCTGTTAAAACACGTTTTACATGTCCATTAGGTCAGCTGATATTACCTCCCATATTCACCGCTAGAGGCGCTGCTTGCGAGCGAAAGAGCAAATTTGCCACGCAATTGGCAAATAACTTGTATACATACTTGTATACTTGTGTACATAGACCATAAATCTGTACATAGACAGGAAAAGAACATATATTTTAATAATATAAATGAGTTGTAAAAATTGTAAAAAAAAAAAATGCATCGGCCGGGAATCGAACCCGGGGCGCCCGCGTGGCAGGCGAGCATTCTACCACTGAACCAAAAGCAAACGGTGACAGAATTAAGAAAGAATGCATGACGCTGATAACTGTATATATTAATACTAGCGGATGTACCCGGCTTCGCCCGGGTTTTACCCGAGTAAAGGTTTTCTAACGAACATTTGTTAAAACAATTCTCTATAAACTTATATAAAAAATAATAATAGATATATTTTGATAATTTGAAACTCGTAAATTTGAATCTCTCGATAAAGTGAAAAAAAATTTTCCGGTCCCTTGAAAAATACTCGATAAGTTGAATAAAATCAATATTAATTGGTTCCCTCGGTAATTGGAAGTTAAAGAGGAATAGTATCTTGCCTTGGAATTGTATCATTATTCTTGTCTCAAATAAATTGCCGTGTCATCCTGAATTTTGTCTTTCCTAATTTTCTACATTACAAATTGATCGTTTTATCTAGTGAGCATTTTTTCCCGGTCCTTTGAAAAATACTCGATAAGTTGAATAAAATCAATATTAATTGGTTCCCTCGGTAATTGGAAGTTAAAGGAATAGTATCTTGCCTTGGAATTGTATCATTATTCTTGTCTCAAATAAATTGCCGTGTCATCCTGAATTTTGTCTTTCATAATTTTCTACATTACAAAATCATCATTTTATCTATTCTCCCAATATATATGTTGTAGATAAATTATAAAACTAACTTTGACTTGTGCGCAATTAATAGGTAGAAAATCTTACTTTTGATAAATAATCTTTAAGATAATAAACTTTGTGATAATAAAACTTATAGATAAAAAAACTTGTTATCATCGTCGCAATGGGGGCGCTGCTTTCGAGTTAAATCTACAAATCTGCAAATAACTCTAAGGATATTCAAGATATTCAAGAAATTATTTTTCAAAAACCTTCCCGGGGATATACCTAATAATATCCCAAAATTTCACGGCGATTGGATGTATGGGTTTTGAATCTATAGAGTACAGATAGACAGACATTCAATTATATATATATAATAGATAGATATACAGTCTTCATTGGTGGGGCCCACCGCGGGAAAGACTCCGCCACCGATGGACTGCGAGAGTTCTTTCCCACAAAAAGAGAGAGATTGAGATTGAAACTGATTTATTACAATGTTCATATAAGATTATATATGGTTAAATATAAAATAATTAAACAGAGAGAGAGAGAAGTTAATTATAACTATTAGTAAACGTAGCAGTAAAATGAAAATAATTTGTTAATATATTATCATTGCAATCATTCTCCGAATACAGAATATGAAATTAACATATTGGTAATTGATTTGCATACAGAATTGAGACTATAAAACACCTCTACTCCTTTCAGACATAACTCTATATCCTGTAAAAATTTCGCACAGACAGCCCTAATCTTAGATTCAGGTATATGCGGAGCAAACAATCATTGTTTATATTTTTATAGAGAATTTCGAATTTATAAAATTTCTGAGTCATATCCTAGTCATTTTTTAGTTTTTTTTTTTTTTTGTAATTAAACTAAACATGTTGAAGTAAAAATAATATGAATTATAGTGTGTTTATCATACTATACGAATAATGAATGTTTATTTAGAGTTCTGGTATACTTACAATATAAGCCGTAGTAAATTTATATTAATGACAAAAAATCAACTAACCCTATATTCTGAAGACTATTTATTGGTTAGAAGTTGATTCAGGGAAAAAACATTGGTTGATGTGGCTATATTTAACCCTACATCGATATTTTATATTGTTTTGCTTGTTTGAACAGTAATGGAACCTTTTTGAACCCCTTTTTTTCTAATGCAAGAAGAAAGAAGGCTTCCTAACTATTCTCGCTGATCACATGACGTGCTAGAAGCCGATCATTTAAGAAGCCAGTGAAGGCCTTTGAGCTGGATGAAATATAAGATAGGAAACGTTGGTTGTGTCAGACATTAAGAACCCAACTTCTGCATGCATAGATATATCTTTTCAGAAGGGCATGTGGTGTTGCTCACTACGTCACGAAAGTGTGTCAGGAAAATTATTATGAAAGAGAGTTTTACAATAAAAATAATAATAAGCGAACCTGACAGGATTCAAGCTTTAAAGATTTTTATTTGCTGTCAGATGGGTTACCATTGAGCCACGCCAACTATGTATTAATTGATTTGTATAATGTTTTTAATTCAATGCAGAAGAACACAAGAAGGAGCCAGAATTATATAAGAAGCATACAAGAAGAGTAGACAAGAATGTATAAGAAGTATTTAAAAAGTAGGCAAGAACTCCAGATGTGGTAGAGAAAAGAGACTATACCATGTTTTATAATCTCCACCTAGTATCCCCTGGAGGGGATATAGGGTCACTTCGCCTCTTCCAAAGCGCTAAGTGGTTTCTGATAAAGCACAAAAAAGTCGAAGTCACCATATACATTGAATATTCTATTTTGATAGGGATACAAAGGGAGAGGGGAGTCCGATCACACTTCCCTGCGGTCCCCTCCTGGACTCTTGGAATATTCGACCAAATTCTGGTACAAGTTGACTAAGGTGGCAATGGCATCCCTTTTCCAATGAAGATGAAGAACATTGTAACTTCTGTAATAGAGATGTATGGCGACATCTGAGGCTCTTCATTGCACACGACAACAACAACATAGGGATAGAAAAATTTACATGAGCATTCTTGTTTTAATTTTCTCGTGGAACGCTTACATTTTACGAAAAGGGGTTTATGTAAACCAGGTAAGCAAGGTTAGTGATTTGGCTGCAGATTTTTATTTTCTCAGCCAGGAGCTGCCAGATAAAGTAATTTGTTATCCTTTGAATTCGTTCTGTACTGAGACCGATCATAATAAACTAACATGTATCTCAATGGTTGTTCTGTATTCCCATAGTTGGGGAGGTCTGACAACTTATCAGACTAACTCCATTAATTTGTAATACTTTAACAGCTTGATCATTTTTATTAGAATATTCTTAATAGCCATCTTTATGGTTTGAATTCAATAAAGTAGATTGCTTTCGCATTTGGTACATATTTTAAATAATTTATTACTGCCTGTAAACTTGTGAGTCTTGGAGTGTCCAGTTTTGAATGTGGAAATAGTTATCAGTTCTTCTATATTTGACGTTTTGTGATATGTTTGTTTTCTGCGGCTAGTTTCTTCAATGTTATAGCAGAGGTGTATGAGCGAACTTTCCTAATGTCTCCGATATTTGAAGAGTAAATGACGACAAAGAGACTCTGACCAACAGAAGGTGAGCTGGGCCATGTTGGGCAAGAGGATGGCTGGACGAGTGAGTCAGAGAGGGGTGGGGTACCAAGCCACGCCTGGTCACGACTTCCACCGGACCGCTATGACCTTGGACAACTGTTTGCTCTGTCAATGTTTAGTAAGACGTCAAGTTTGACTTGTTTATAGACCCTTGTTATAGGGTGATCAACGGAGCTGTCTTTATATAGAACACCTTCTGCTATCATAGTACCAGCCTGATCATATGAAGACTACGTTTACTTTTACAGTGGAACCTCCATGAAAGGGCACTCACTCTAGAAGACACCTCTCTATAAAGGACAGTTTAAATTTGCAAAAATACCACTTTTACTATTTAGCAAACTCTCTGGTAATAGGACACCTCTCCCTAAAGGACACTTTGGCTCTGCAATTAGGTGTCCTTTACATGGAGGTTCTACTGTACTGTAAAAACCTTTCTTAAATACAGCGCTACTAGAAAATAGTGGTCGGTAGAAGATAACAATTGATGATACAATGAGATCATCATAATTTACAATAATAATCATCACTTGAAACATTTAAGAATATGTTCTAAAAGAAAGACCTCCTCCGATTTTCAAAATAAAAGCAAAAACTAATGTGAACCATCTATTTCCCGCTTCTATAGTATAGCAAACTTGAGTCTGTGACTGGGCAATAACACCAGCTTTGGAAAATTCAGAACACCCACCTGGATACCGCGATTTTTCGGGTTAAAGCCATCGTCAATGGAAGACGGGCTTTGATTTCATGAAATCCTCATAACTATACAAATAAATTAGGAAATATAGCTTCATCAACCAATAATTTATTCAATTCTCGATGTTTAGTTACTCGCTGTTACTCTCCTCAGGGGAAATGTTTAGCTGTTACAAATAAATATTTAGCTGGTAAAGTGGCTGAGCAAATTTTATGGAAATAGTACGCAGAGAATTTTGACGCGAGAA
>CP092874.1:76854613-76908843 GCA_030710605.1 Cordylochernes scorpioides
TCTGTATATGTTTCATAATATTTGTTTATATATAATGTTTCATTATATAATATGTTTCATATATATATGAAAAAATAGTACAAATGTTATATTGTACTGGGATAAGGTGCATAATTATGAAAAAAAGGCATCTCCTTATCGTGCAACTGAAAGTTGCTGATGGCTTGCGCCATCTATCGGAATAAATATAAACTATTCTCGTTGATTTTTAATTATTCCAGAATTGGCCAAATACCCATTCTTGATTAATCAAGAAAAGCTAACCACGGACGCGTTTCGGGCTGTTGGCCCTCATCAGCGTGGTGCAAGCTGTGCCTCAATGACCAACGACCATTTGTACTATTTTTTCACATTGTGTCGCGGTCTCACGCAATTCTGGCCTTAACTACCCGTTTCATGATTTTTCAGGATGCCTTGAATGACCAGTTTTTTGGTCGTTGAGGTACAGCTTGCACCACGCTGATGAGGGCCAACAGCCCGAAACGCGTCCGTGGTTAGCTTTTCTTGATTAATCAAGAATGGGTATATGGCCAATTCTGGAATAATTGAAAATCAACGAGAATAGTTGATATTTATTCCGATAGATGGCGCAAGCCATCAGCAACTTTCAGTTGCACGATAAGGAGATGCCTTTTTTTCATATATATATGTGGTAATGTAGTAGTAGTTTATGCTGTTGGATGAATGCAGTGTGGCATGTTGGCTAGAAGCAGTCGTGGTTGTTGAGCGATGGGTGGTAAGGACACACAGGAGACAGGATCCAGAGGCAAAAACCCGTGAGGAAATAGATCGGGGAGGAAAGATAGAAGGTCCCAGAACAACCCCTAGAACAACTGGCGTCGAGGCCACCTCGGTGAGAACTGAACTTTGATCATCCCGTCTAGTCGCTTATAAGCCGCTTTAAGTAAGATAAGTCCCCTAGGGGAGATAATGAAGTCGTGATACTTGTTTACCAAGGGGGTTGTTTGTTAACCTCGCTATCTTCCCTCTTTCCTTGTACTCCCACACAGGCCATTTTATTTTACATATTTCCAAATATTATGACATATATATATATATTAAAAAACGAAAGAAAAAAATAAAAGATAAAAAGATCAGGTGTTGAAATCAATATAAAAAATGGCATATCCTGACCAGGAGCACATGTGCTTTACAGAAGGCAGAGCGCCATCTGGTGGAACAGAAATCAACTAAACATTGATTTAGCCTGTTCCCTGATATTTGGCCAACCCATTGGGTTGGCCAAATATCAGGGAACAGGCTAAATCAATGTTTAGTTGATTTCTGTTCCACCAGATGGCGCTCTGCCTTCTGTAAAGCACATGTGCTCCTGGTCAGGATATGCCATTTTTTATATATATATATATATATATATATATGAAAAAATAGTACAAATGTAATATTGTATTGGGATAAGGTGCATAATTATGAAAAAAAGGCTTCTCCTTATCGTGCAACTGAAAGTTTCTGATGGCTTGCGCCATCTATCGGAATAAATATAAACTATTCTCGTTGATTTTTAATTATTCCAGAATTGGCCAAATACCCATTCGCGATTAATCAAGAAAAGCTAACAACGGACGCGTTTTGGGCTGTTGGCCCTCATCAGCGTGGTGCAAGCTGTACCTCAATGACCAAAAAACTGGTCATTCAAGGCATCCTGAAAAATCATGAAACGGGTATTTAAGGCCAGAATTGCGTTAGACCGCGACACAATGTGAAAAAATAGTACAAATGTGATATTGTACTGGGATGAGGTGCATAATTATGAAAAAAGGCATCTCCTTATCGTGCAACTGAAAGCTGCTGATGGCTTGCGCCATCTATCGGAATAAATATAAACTATTCTCGTTGATTTTTAATTATTCCAGAATTGGCCAAATACTTCAAATACTACAAATATCTAATAATAAAATAGCAATCCATAAATAAATCTTTAATTAAAAAGGCATAAATTGGATCAAAATATCATTTATTTTACCAATATTTCAGTTGGCTGAACGCCAGCCTTTTTCAAGGTATTATAACACATTAATATGTAGTAATATCTTGAAAAAGGCTGGCGTTCAGCCAACTGAAATATTGGTAAAATAAATAATATTTTGATCCAGATTTATTTATGGATTGCTCTATTTTCAAAACAATGTCAACCAGCCCTTCACAAATATATTTTCCCTCCATAAAAATCAATACCTATAAATAAAGCCTCTGATATGCGACCCACGTGATGAGAGACTACCTTAGTAAAATAAAGACTGAATTGAGATCTAACCTAACCTCCAGTAAGAGACCACCTCTAGGAGAGACCTGGAGAATCCAAGTTTTTAGACTACGATCTCTCACGAGTGGTTCTACCGTATTTGTTTTAATTTAATATCCACATCGTATGAATAAAATACAGCTCTTATTCCACCGTTTGTTACCATGAAATGTACTGTCCTAGAAAGAAGCAGACGAAAAGGAAGAAATAAACAAGATGGCGACATTGTGAAATCGTCGTGTGCTATATTCCCTACACGCATGCGCAAACTCAAGTACTTGGTGACGTCACCGGGCGACAAGTGGGACAGACGACGCTGTCGCCAACACGATGATAGTGTCGCCTAATTTGACACCTTTTGTCACTTTGGCTCTTGGATACAAATTCTTTTTTCATCAAGGCTAATTTTATATATTTTCTCAATATTTACTTTTAATACATTAAAACCCTGACTTACGTGAATTAAGAATTATGCAGTTTTCTGCGTTTGATTTTCAGCATTGGACGCGAACTCAACATGCCGGATCATTATCCTAGGATGGTTGCAAAATATTTAAAAATTTCCTAAAAAATAACTGTCATTTTCAAAGACATTTCAAATTATTTTATTGCATCATAATCGAGAAAAATTGGGACAAGATACTAAAATATCTTCAGTTTATGATGCTTTAAACGAATTTTATCAATAAAAATAAAATATGCAACAACAGAAACAAGAACTTTTTATTAAGATATTTCGATTCACATTGAATCGTTCCGTATATATTCCAAGAAAAAAAAAAACGATAATATTGTCAAATTATATTGACAAACATTTTCAGTTTTTTTTTTCTGATCAGATTTTAGAGGGAAGAATGTTGTCTTCGTTTGTTGGTGAACCAATCTCTCACGCCTTCTCATTGGACGAATGTAGCCATGTCTGTATATAAGAGGGGACTAAGGGAATGCGAGGGGGGCCAGAGCGTGGAGAATTGGTGTGGAGACGCTTAAAGTGTTTTTCTACGAGGTTTTTCCGTGTCTGGCTGTTCTCTTCGCATCCCTGTGTCACCCGAGTCCGATCCCTGCCAACGCTACAATAAAGCTAAGTACTGTTTTATTTTATTTAACAAATCGTGAGTTGTTTTATCTCCTTTTTGTTGTTAGTGTTGTACTCTTGAGTGTACCTTTTTCTGTGATTAGGTTACTTTTAATTTAGGCCCTGGCTTATTTATTTTTTTTTTGTTTGTTAACCCGCAAAAGTATTAACTTTTGTCAGTATAAAGTATTAACAAAGGATATTTTGTACGGTTTATACACAAAGTGCTATTTTACTAGGGCCTGAATTAAAAGTAACTTAACACAGATAAAACGCGTACACACAGAAATACAACAAAATAAAACCACTCGATTAGTTTTAACAAAACCAATACTTAACTTTTATTGCAGCCCTGATAAGGAGCGGACTGGTGTTACACAGGTATGCGAGGAGATCACCAGACAAGCACACAGAGAACGCTTTAAGCGTCTCCACACGATCAATTCTCATCGACTACTCGCATTCCGTTTCAACCCTCTTTTATATACAAACATGGAAACATTCGTCCAATGACGTGGGAGATCAGTTCACTTAACAAATAAACAACATTCTTCACACATAACTGAGAAGATTAAAACTGCTTATGTTTCTCCAATTACCTTGGACTTGGTGATAACTACTTCACAACTAGCCCATCAGACCCTCACCTAAGTCTTAGAGGGAGTAGGGAGCGACCATCTCCCCCTGCTTACGACAACAGCGACTGAAATAAAGGAGGAAGCATTACCCAAGAAACTTTATTGGAATTACAGAAAGGCAGATTGGACTAAATTTAGAGAAGAATCCAACCTCACACCAAAAATAACGAATGACAAACAACAATTAAATAGTAAATGGAAAAAAAATGTAAAAGGATTAGTAAAAAAAAAATGTTTATCCAATAATTTGACAGCATCAATAAGTAAATAGGTAATCAGCTATATATAGTCTTGTTCGAGAGTGTATAACAAACACTGCGTGTATTTTATTCATTTCCTTTTTCACCATTTAAAACGATATTATCAATTTTCTGCTAAAGTGGTAGTACGAGCATACAAAGCCCTGATCGGTCAATGAATCGCAGAAAATTTTGTAAATCTTTGAGAGCACATGTAACTGTCGATTGTTGCTTTTTTCCCTGGAGTCAGGAACACTAAAAAATGCTATGGTAAATCCATATCTTGGAATTCATCTCTAAATAGAGGTCTGTGAAAGGGTGGTCTAAACCGTTGGTTTTCTACCGCTACGACCCGGGATCGAATTCCGCATTGAGCTCTTTTTTTTAATAATAATAATAATAATAATAAAATAAATGCTCCAATGACCCTTAACTTTTGAAAAAGTCCAAAACCCACCAGCGAATGCATGTAACCGAACGGGGCTCTGGCACATTTGTAAGTGCAAAATTCGAACTGCTGTTCACATTTGTAGACATATGGTGCACTCACAGTAAAAGCAATCGCCAACTTATACCCACCAAGATTATTATGGCCTGTACCACGTGTACTAGGGATGATAATAATAATAAAAAAAAAAAAAACTCCGCAAAGCTCACATTCTAATAATAAATATTTATTCCAATATTCTTTCCGGATTTTTCGTAAAAATTGCTAGAGTATTCTTTTTTTGCGCGAGAATTATTTTAATTTGAAATGAAAAATTAGAGAAAAAGAAGTCGTCAATCATAAATAAGTATGTAAGGTGTTTATATAGTGGCTATTTGTAGATTAGAATTACCCTCGCAATTATTTAGTAGGGAAACCATCTAGAGTCCAAAATATCAGTAGGACAGTGAATAAAGTTCGTTCCTGCTCTGTTCTTAATAAGAGGTTTTCCAAAGGTGGAGCAAACAAACATACGGCAATCTATAATTGTCCATTCTTAAATTCCTCCTTCTTCAATACCTTCCTCTACTGAGGGTGGGCCACATGGCTTCTCCATACTTCCTCCGTCATGCTCTTCATCTTTTCGTAGGTGCGTCTGTGTATCCCTGTCGTCTCCTTTCCCTCGATCTCTTCCCACGGAGCTTTCCCGTGGCTGCACTGTCAGCAATGTCTCTCCTGCTGATTCGCGCATCACATGTCCAGCAAACGTCACTTTTCGTTGTTTTATTAACTTTATCAGCTGGCGTTCTGTCCCCATTCGATCGAGGACTTGATTCTTAAATTACGGAGTCAATATTTCAAAGTTACTTTGACCACAGAACCTAGAAATACACTCGTCTGCATTCTGTTCTTAGTAAGAAGTCGGAGGAAACTATCGTGAGTTTATTCGACTGACTGCAGTAGCCATTGGCCTAGAGTGGTGCCGCAGAGTGCAATGTGGGAAGTACTATTGAGATCAAGATTTCCAGTGCAGGCTTCGCTGTGTTCATATTTCTTTAAAATGAGAGACGTTTTTATTTTTTCGACGTTCCGACAAAAATAAACATTTTCTGAACGAAATGTCTTTTATTTTTAAGAACTATAACTGCCGTCCAGGGATAACCTCGATCTCAAGGTGTTCAAATTTGTTAAAGTTTATATATATATTATATAATCTAAAAATATTATATAATCTAAAAACCTCAAAAATTTATATATTTTAAAAAATATATACTTTATTTTATTCATTGATAATTTTATTTTTGTTATCATCGTTTTTAGAAAGACTTTTAGTTTAGTTGTTTAGTTTTAGTTGTATAATTTTGTTGTAAATATGCGTAGTTAACCAATCAATCCTTTTAAATCACTAATATAGGATTAAATTATAAATTCTATATAATGTGAAACAATAAATGTGTAATCTTTCCTCAAGTAATTGAAAATAAAAGCTACTTGACGGTAAATATTTATTTTTTTTTATCACGACTGCACCTCAACCCTTTATCTTATCGATCCTTTGTCTTATCAAGCCTAATCTAACAACAACACAAAATATTCATAACATATATATATATTAAAAATAAAGAAGGCATCTCCTGACCACGAGCACATGTGCTTTTTAGATGGCAGAGCGCCATCTAGTGGAGCAAAATAAACTAAACGTTTATTTAGCTTGCTCCGTGATATTTGGCCAACCCAATTTCTTGATAAATCAAGAAAAGCCATCCACGAACGCGTTTCGCGCTGTTGGCGCTCGTCAGCGTGGAGTAGGCTGTAACCACTGCGACCAAAAAGATTCTGCTCGTGGTCAGGAGATGCCTTCTTTATTTTTAAAATCAACACCTGACCCACTTATCTTTTATTTTTTCTATTGTTTTTTTCACGTGTTACCCATTTCTTGATTTCTCGGGAAGCCATTGGGACCAAAAAATCTTTTTTGTCGCAGTGGTTACAGCCTACTCCACGCTGACGAGCGCCAACAGCGCGAAACGCGTTCGTGGATGGCTTTTCTTGATTTATCAATAAATTGGGTTGGCCAAATATCACGGAGCAAGCTAAATAAGCGATTAGTTTATTTTTGCTCCACTAGATGGAGCTCTGCCATCTAAAAAGCACATGTGCTCGTGGTCAGGAGATGCCTTCGTTATTTTTAATATCAACACCTGAACCACTTATCTTTTATTTTTTTCTATTGTTTTTTCATATATTTGAATTGAAGGCGATAAAAACGTGGTGATTTTCTTTTAATGGTAAAAAACAAGCTTTCAGGCAAGAATGCCCTTCTTCAGGTTACAACTTGGAAATCTTTTAAAACTATGGACATGAAAGATAGCCAAATAAAGTAGGTAAATAGTTCAGCTGGGGGGATTGGCGAGGTAAAACACGGAGTATTGGGGTGGGAGGTCGATTTTTCTGTTGAAACTGGGCGTGCAGTGCGAGACCAAAGATTCAAGGACTAGGCGCTGATACTTGTTCCCGACGCCCTTGTAAACGCATACAGCACTGTCCAAATTGAACGAGTGGCGAAATTCTGTGATGTGTTGGCATAAGAGAGTCTTGCGGTCGTTGGTGCGTATGTTGCGGCTGTGTTCAGATAATCTGGTGCAGATAGATCGACCGGTTTCTCCGATGTAACACTGTTCGCAATCGAGACAGGGAATTTTGTAAATTGCGTTGGTGGCGGTTAGGGGATTAGTTTTAATCGAACTTTTTGTAATCGGATGGCGTAAGGAAGTATAGAGGGAAGGGGTATTATTAAAATAGATACGTATTCCGAATTTGCGTAAAAAGAAAGAAATGTCGGAGTTCCTGGCCGAAAACGGGAGAACACAAAGGTCTTTGTAGGGGGGAGGGACTGTTTTGGTGGAATTAGGCGAGTAAAAATGATGACGGATAAAATCATGAGGATAACCGGCGGATGAGAGATGATTATATACAATACGTTTCTCATTCTTTTTGAAACAGTCGAGGGAACAGTGAGAGTAAATTCGCTTGGAAATGGTTTTTACAGTGGTGATTTTGTAGGAATTTCGATTAAAACTAATCCCCTAACCGCCACCAACGCAATTTACAAAATTCCCTGTCTCGATTGCGAACAGTGTTACATCGGAGAAACCGGTCGATCTATCTGCACCAGATTATCTGAACACAGCCGCAACATACGCACCAACGACCGCAAGTCTCTCTTATGCCAACACATCACAGAATTTCGCCACTCGTTCAATTTGGACAGCGCTGTATGCGTTTACAAGGGCGTCGGAAACAAGTATCAGCGCCTAGTCCTTGAATATTTGGTCTCGCACTGCACGCCCAGTTTCAACCGAAAAAATCGACCTCCCACCCCAATACTCCGTGTTTTACCTCGCCAACCCCCCAGCTGAACTATTTACCTACTTTATTTGGCTATCTTTCATGTCCATAGTTTTAAAAGATTTCCAAGTTGTAACCTGAAGAAGGGCATTCTTGCCTGAAAGCTTGTTTTTTACCATTAAAAGAAAATCACCACGTTTTTATCGCCTTCAATTCAATATTATTGCGTGGCTACGTCATGTCTGATCCTAACTTTTTCATATATATATATTATATAATCTAAAATGCAAATATTTTATTTTTTTAAAAACATGTATTTTATTTTCATCGTTGACTATTCTTTTATTTTTGACCATAGATTTAGAACATACTACTTTAAATATTGTTGTAAATATGTATAGTTAACTTACCTATTTTTTAATTCACGAATATAGGATTCATTTTATAAATTCTATATTACTGTGAAAAATATTTAATGTGCAAATTTTTTCAAGTAATTGAAAATAAAAACTACTTGATAAGTAAATAACTATCTTTCCTTTTTCACGACAGAACCTCCAATCCTTTATCATTCCAATAACAAAACATTATAATCATAACATATCAAGATCAGTAAATATTAATTCCCAGCACACTTCGCCATTAATAAGAATCAAATAAGAATCTTCCAACCTGATAAATCTCTCTTCTGCAGAATTATCCCTAACAGAAAAGAACCTCCTTTCATTAGGTCTCAAATACAGGGTCCCCGCCAAGTTAAACATGCCATTAATCTTATCCAGTGTAGAATCTGCCATCAGGAACCTCAACCACCAAGATAGCTTTAAATACGTCAATCAGTCTTTTCCATTTTACAGAAGCCTCTGATCTTTCCTAGGAATTATTTGAGCTCAATTAAAACAGCAAATAGTCTAAAACAGAAACATTCCATAGCGATAACCAAGGCAGATAAGGGAGCATCCACAGTACTACTGAATCAGAATGATTATAAAAACAAAATTTTGGATATTCTAAGAAATGAATCCGCCTTTTCAGAGATCTCTAACCAAGCAAACCTCTCTTCACTAAAGAGTTTAAGTCCTCTCTCCGAAGCATCAAAAAAGCAGGTTATATAACTCAGGAACAATTTAGCTTATTCATTTCAGCCATGGATAATAATGCTTACATATATGGACTCCCTAAAACACATAAACATTCAGTACCTCTACGACCTGTAATAGCTTATCATCTTTCTCCAGGCTTTCCTTTATCTAAATATTTAACTAATTTCCTTTTACCATTGATAAAATCCAATCCAGGCCCACATTCAATTTCCAATACCCCCGCATTTAAACAGAAAGTTTTACATCTGAAACCCCCACCTGACTATAATATGATCTCATTTGATGTAACATCGCTGTATCTTTCACTGCCACACTCACTCATCTTAAATTCACTGAAACAGTTCCTCACTTTTGCAAAAATAAACCAAAAACTAAATAGTACCATAACTCAGTAAACAGAGCTATGTCTTCCTATGAGTATATTCACGTTTAATTCCCAGTTTTATAAACAGATAAGAGGTACCCCAATGGGTAGCCCTTTGTCTTCCATTGTTTCAGAGTTGGTAATGACAATTTGGATAAATATATTGATAATAGAATTTCCTCAGATATTTATTATTGGTGGAGATTCATAGACGATACATTTTGTATTTGTAAGTCTAGCCATAACCATCTTATCCTCTCAGGCTTAAACTCTTTCCATCCAGACTTAAAATTAACATATGAAACAGAACAATATAATGTTCTCCCCTTTTTAGATATATTGATCGTTAGTACAGATAGCAGTTATCATACAACAGTATATTACAAACCAAACTGTCCCCCCCACTACACTCATTTTAAATCCTATAGTCCTATATCGCACAAAATTAACACCGTTAGAACTCTCACTAAACGTTTGCATACCCATTGTTCCCTCACTATTTTTAAAACAATAAAAAATCAAAAATGTTTTCAAATTTGATGTCCGCCGGTTACCCTATTCCCTTCATAGAGAGACATTCATATACTCACAGTACCCGTTTAAATCCACTTCATCCTATAGACATACTTGTGCCTTACCATACTCCCCCCATGCAGTTTCCATCTCTAGAATATTAAGAACACATGGCATCAATACCTATTTAAATAGCCCTCTAGGCATTTATACATACATCAGAAATCCCATAACTAAAACTGCAAATCCTCTCAATCTGGTCGATTCTTGCGGGGCGGTCTACTCGGTCTCCTGTGGGGATTGTTCGGCCACTTATGTGGGAGAGACGGGTAGGCCCGCCTTCGTGAGAATGACGGAACATAACAGAAATATCACCAACAAGAGAGGACCGTAAATCTTTAATTTTTCAACATGTATCGCAAACAGGCCATAGTTTTAATTTAAATTCCCCAAAAATACATTACCATCACATCAATAATAAACAGCAAAGACTATTCCTTGAATCATTCATATCTATAAAATATAACAGTATAAACCGAAAAATAGATATCCCCGATATATGCCATTCCTTTTGTAAATAGTCTTACACAGTCCATTTCTTGCTAGCAATTTTTACATTATTTATAGGTTCATCCTCATTGTTTATTTGCCATTAACTTTGTCGTATTGATGTCACAATAGTAAAAAAGGTTTTATTTCATAGGTTTAACGTCCTTGGCACAAATTTTGCCTATCATTGTTGTACATACGAAATTTACGTTTTCACTTTTCTCTTTGTTTATTTTTATAGTGCTATATTTTTCTCTTGTATGCAAAAATATCTTGTCTTATATAAACTCATCACGTTCTTTTGTTTAGTTATCGTAAAAAAGCCTGTAGAAGGACGCATGCGTCCGAAAACTTACTAATAAAATTCGCACAAGATACTCCTCTTCAATCTCCGTTTTATTTTTCTATAACATATATATATATCAACGTTTAGTTGATTTCTGTTCCACTAGATGGCGCTTTGCCATCTAAAAAAGCTCGAGTGCTCCTGGTCAGGATATGCCCTTTTTTTAATACCTGACTTTTTAAAAATTATTATTTTATATTTTAAAATTATTTTTTCACATATTTCTTTCATTGCTCTCACCAATGCTGATTTCAATTTATCCAAATTATGATATCTTTTATAGCACACCTTCTCCTCTAAATATGCCCACAAGCTGTAATCAAGGGGGTTTAAATCAGGGCTTCCAGAGGGCCATTCATTGGCCTTTATGAACTCCGGAACATTCGTCTCCAACCATTGTTGAGTTGACTTAGCTTTGTGAGAGGAGCTGAATCTTGTTGAAATATCCAATGTTCTCCATTAAACATTTTGTATTCATTTTCATTTTACTATTTGTTCCAAAATATCTTCTTCATAGTTTTTAGCTGTAGTTTTCACCTTTTTGGCACAGAAGTGAAGATCTGTTACACCTTGGTAGCTAACTCCACTCCAAACCATGACAGAAGAAGGATGGTGACTTTTTTCAAGTCTTCTGACTTTCAAAGAAGCTTCTAGAGAGCTACGAACATATATACTACCATTCTGTCGATTAAGCTTTTCCTCGACAGTGAAAATTTCCTCGTCTGTGAAAAGGATTCTCTCATGCCACCGACCATCATGCCGCGCCAACAACATTTTTGGTCTAACCCTTCTAATATCTCTAAGAGCAGGGGTTATCAAATGACCTGTGCGTCGTTTGAAAGCTCTCAGCTCAAGGTGTTCGTTGATTATCCAGGAAACGGTTCTTGGAGCTAAATTCATCTGCTGTGCTAAGATCTTTTGTTTGCGGCGTGGATTTCGACGAATTCTTTCGCGAATGGCTTTTATAGCTGCTTGCGTTCGTTGCACGCGCAGTCGACCAGATCTTTCAAGGTCATTAATAGTGCCAGCCTTGTTGAACCTTTCAGTGGTTCGATGAACAAATTGACGCGTAATATTCAAATTTTGTAAAAGTTTAAAAATGGATGAAGGACTTTGGCCTACCTTGTGTAACGCTATTACAGCTATACGGTTTTCTTTAACACCCCAATCCATTATCAAAAAATATATATATTCCATTTTTTTTCTAAACATGTGTGCACGAGATATTCAAATAACAGCTACTGTATTTTGAATACTTCACGCGGTCAATTAAAAATTTTTATCACTGATTTGGTTTTGTAACAATATTTATGGCTAGACTAATTATGTGTGTGAAAATTTTACTACCTCTAATTTTAGTCGTTTTTTTTTTATCAGCAACAACAAAAAACCTTTATTAGGGACATTCGTCCCATACAGGATTCTCCCAGATGGGTAAATAGAACTAAACATAATATGTATCTACAGAAATATTAAAGAATAACATCAATTTTTCCTTAAGTTAAGTCGCTCTTCTGTGTTACGCCTTTTGACTGTACTATTCTCCAGAATTTGTGAAAAGCCTATTTATGGGTCCTGCCTTTCACTACTTTTGCCAATAAAACAGATGGAGAGTTGTTTCGTTTTTTTTTTTTTTGTTAATTTCACTCCATTTTCATAATCAGTCATTTCAACCAAAACGGATGATTTAATTCCTTTCGAAAGTCTACGACATCTCCAATTAGATAGTATTTATTTATTTTGGAAAAAATTAGAATTTTATATTTTATTAGTTTTTTAATATTTAGCCTTCGACTTCAACTAGCCTTCGTTTTCTATCAATTCCATGAAAAATCGAAATTTTATTCTGGAAACCATGAATCAACAAACTCCTCCCTGTCTTATAGCTATTTACAATTTTGATGCATTCGGTGAGACCAACTCTTCAGTAACTGCCAGAGTCTTTCTTCACATGGGAGAATAAAGGTTTGTATTTATATAAGCGAGAAAAAAAACATTGTATAGTTATTTATCCATTAACGTAGTTATTTATCCATTGTCGTTCAAACGGGATGTTGGATCTCGACATACGAATTCGACTTAAAAGATGGCTTCTTCTAATGTTTGATATTATTTTACAGTCTATTGTGTTCTTTTTGTGACTCCATAACAACATGGAAAATTACTTCGTAGCAAGTCATATATTCACTCTTTGTCAAAATTCAATCATCTACTCTGATAAATAAAACACAGCAAAGAGTGTATTTGTAAAATGAAGCCACTTTGTGCTAATTCCTTTATTCAGTAAAGAACCACATTCTTAAAGAAGGCTATAGAGAACAAAATATTAGTGCTTAATGAGGAAATAATTATTGATGCAATGATCTCATCGCACAATTCACAATTATAAAACTATTTTAGAGGCGTAATATTCTTTTTAAAATAAAACAATTTCTACTGTCCTTACTGCGATGGAAAAATTAAAGGGAGGGCCTGGCTCATCAGTGGTGAACCCTCCCAGCGGTTTCGCCAGTTTAATCTACCATACCGCTGTTATATTGCATTTTTTGGAACTTCCTTTTATAGGTGACTGTTGTTAAACTCTTGGATTTTTCCATCGCAGTAAGGACAGTAGAAATTGTTTTATTTTAAAAAGAATATTACGCCTCTAAAATAGTTTTATAATTTGATAACAGATGGCGCTCTTGTACATCGTAACAATTCACAATATTTATCATCATTTAGCCTTTTTATATTTAAAATGAAATAGTGGTTGGTCACACCATTATACATTCATAGATAAAACTTAAAGAACTTTCATATTTTGATGTCACCGGTTGTAATTTTTTTTTTTTAATGAGGCAGAGTCAATTTTTTTTATAAACTTGGTTATCTCATGTCTTCAATTAAGGTCACTTCAAATATTTTAGAGTTATTGTCTGAATCCCGATATGCATGATAAAAGGTACAACTTCCTTATGTTTTGTCTATGAGTGTAAGTACTGTATATTCGTAAAAATAAATTGTAGTTTGATTGGGGAAAAAATTTAGCTGTGAGATTTGATGTTTATTAATTCAGGTGAATCAGTCTCCTGAAACTGATTGGCCTCCTCATTCAGCATTTTCCAAGATGATCGACTCATAGCCATAGATTTCAACTGTGCGTTGTTGTCTTGTTTTCTCCCTTCACTTGGTCTACAAATGTAGGATGAGGACGCCCTCTTAGTCTGGTGTATTCTTCAATCAATATTTTTACTAGATTACCATGTCTTAGAGTATTTTGCCTTTACAATTCAGTTTACGTTTTACCGTAGAGCTACATTCGAATCAGACCTGTTCAGAGAAAGATATAAGTTATATAGTATTAAAAAGTTATCTACAACTTCTTATCGTCCTACCTGCAACTCTATTGTTGAAAGAGTAAATAGCACCATTTGTTCCACTCTGTGTCACTATGCCAATAGCAGTAGTTTGGAAGACACCTCGGTAAGGCGGTTGCTGCGTACAATAATTCCGTGCACACAGTCAATTATAGTATAGTCACAAATAGTACCATTTACTCTTTCAACAATCGAGTTGTAGGAAGGATAGTTGTAGATAGCTTTTTAATACTATATAACTTATTTGAAAGAGGAAAAATAAAAATCAGAAAAAAGATTCTTTCAATTTTGAATTTGCAAGCTTTCGAGCAAATATACTGCTCTTCAACGGGCTAATACTCTATGAACAATCTCTTAATAATCTTTATACAAATTAATCGAAACAATTTTGTTATTGGCATGTGTTCTCGCGGGCGTGCATCAGATTTCTCACAGCTAAAGTAATATTTTTCCTCTTTCAAATAATTTCTGGGTAACTATTGCGCTCACACTATATAACTTACATAGATCTGACTCGAATGCAGCTCCATGGTCAGATAGGATTTCTTTGTGAGTTCCATATCTGTTCATTATCTTTTAGATAAACTCGAACGCAGAGTTTTCTGCAGTACAATCCATAACAGGGATAACCTCAGCGTCCCTGATGGAAGCTTCAATGAACACGAGCAGATTCCTGTTTCAGACAAGGTAAGCCTACCCACGAAAGCTTTGCAAACTCTTTCAAAAGGGCAACTTTTTGTCAGACTATTTAAGGTCATGGAACAGCAGAGAACTAATCAGAGAGCGAATAAACCGACACCATTAATATCTTTCTACATATATCGTTCTTAAGACGGAGTATATTATAGTAGTACCAAGTCCAATGTCTGTTCACTATCTTATAGATAAACTCGAACGCCGCGGTTTCTGTAGTACAGGCCAATCAAGGTTGAGGAAGAAGTAAAGCGAATATGATTTATTTACACATATTGTTTACCTCGAGGAACTAAATGGAAGTGTGAAATAAACCAGGGTTTCGAATTTCAGATTTATTTTTGTTTTTTGTTGTTGTCCATTTTGTTACGTACTAAATATCTTATTTATATTTTGCTATTTATGTGTGTACCTCTCTCTCTTTATAAAATATATTAAAATTTGTATTTATAAATCACATTTTTATTTGTTTTTAATTAAAATATTTCTATTATATAGTAGTGTGGTAAAAATTATTACTTCTTTGTGGTTCGCTTGTTTTTTAATAAATACATATTAATCTAAACAATATTAAAGTGTATTGAAGAGAAAAAGACTTACCCAGATCGGATGTTTCATCAGAGAATGTTACTATTTATTTTATGTAAATATCTTTATTTGTTTTCTTATAATATTTACATAGAATCATCTTTCTTGTGCCATCATAGCGTTCTGTTATAAATTATGTATCCTATATGCAAAGTCTATAATATATTCTGCCTTCTAGTCTTTTACATGGTCTTCTTATTACTGCATTCCAATAGAAAGGGTTCTGTTCAGAATTTTGTGCACAAATCTTTCTTCTGAGATGAACAAGTTAGCTTGATATATATATGAAAACTAAACCACATAGGCGTCAAACTATCAAATTAATAGGTATTTTAAATTTAAATATTTATTTTCTCTGAATTATTAAACAACAACAACAACAACAACAAAACAGCTTTATTAGGGCATCTTGCCCTGTACGGATTCTCCGTGGAGTTACAGACAATATTAACCATAAGAGAACAGGTGAAAATATAGTATTTACAGTCAAGGTATGTCAAACAGGGTGACTTTTTATTGTGCCCCTGTTCTTCTCTCTTCCATGAGTGCAATTTTATTCCCAACCGCTTTTTGAAAGTTGAACAGTTCAATTGCCCAACTTTTCTTATCTGAAACAGTTTTTATTAGCTTTATTGAGTTCAAATGCGGTCTAGGAAGACTTTTCAGGATCTTTTTTCTCTCTCCTTCCAGATCCCCGCATTCAGAAATAAAATGGTATATTTCATCAGTTATCTGACTTCCACATAACCCACAGTACAAATCTTCTTTCTTAATTGCGTAAATATGATTTTCTTTGATCATTGTTGACATTAATCTGATCTGTGCAATAAAACTCACTAAAGCTGAAGACAAATTGCATGAAAAGTAATTTTCTGGAATAAATGAATCATAAAGTAACCTATAGTTTGAGTATGTTTTCGTAAGAGATAATTTTGCCAGATCTTGCTGCAATAGCTGTTCAATTTTTATTTTTAGTATATTCGGAAGTTCGATCTGTATGTCATCATAATTTAACCTATAGTTTAGCCATGTGAGTCCACAATGATTGATGATATCCATAATATTCTTACAGAATCCTATAGGTTTTTTTGTCATTAAGGAAATTTCCTTCAATCTATTCCAGCATAGCTTAGGTAGTCTATTGTCTTCCATTTTTTGTAATCTAATGAAATATTTCAAAATTAATTTGATCGTTGTAAAAGTCAAAGATATTCTGCCTGTTTCCAGCCTTACAACGTACCCTGGTATATATCTTGGTAGATTCAGAAAATTTTTGATAAACGTATTCTGTAATTGGTCTATAATATCCGTATTGTCCCAAGCCCACACAGGGGCCGCATAGAGCAGTATTGATTTAATAACTGAGTCAAATAGATTCAGAGCAACTTTTAATGAGTTAATTTTTTCTTTTTTTATCAGTCTAATAGTTGCATTTATTGCCGTATTTGCTTTGGCTTTATAAAAGAGGGCTACCTTTTTACTATTAATAGTGGAAGTGAATGGATATCCCAGATATGTAATATTGGACGCAACAGTCAGTGGGGTGTCACCCCAGTACCAGTTTTCGTGTCTTGCCGGTCTTCCTCCATTTCTGAATACTATTATTTTGGACTTATTTTCATTTAAAACTAATTTGTTCTTATCCAGGTAAGACTTTAGTAAATTGATTTTAATTTGAAGATTAATTTTCGATTCTCCAATTATGGCTATGTCATCCGCATACATAAGTAGGTGTAAAACGCCAAAATCAGGGAGATGCAATCCTGTAAGTGCTGAGTTATTATAAAGTTCTATTAGGTCGGCCATATATAGTATAAATAAAAGTGGGGAAAGTGATTCTCCCTGCAACACTCCAGAATTAATTTTCACATTATTTGAATATTGTCCTTTCCATCGGATAGTGATCTTAGCTTCTTGGTAAAAGTTTTTTATCAGCATTACAAATTTATTGCTAATGCCCATTTTATGCGATTTTTGCCAAAGTAAATCATGTGGGACTGTGTCGAAAGCTTTAGTCAAATCGACGAAGAAGACATATAGCTTGCCTCGTTTTCTTCTCAGAGATAATTGGATGAGTGAATTCAGTAGTATTATGTGGTCAGTGCATGATCGGTTCTTACGGAAACCTGCTTGGTTTTCTAAAATAATCACTCTTTTTTCTATCCAGTTGTTTAATCTGTTACTTAGTATTGTAGTAAATAATTTAGATATATTACTGCAGAGGGCAATCCCTCTGTAATTTGTTGGGTTATTCTTATCACCGCTTTTATATATAGGGTGTACTATTGAGTTCGTCCAGAGTTGCGGGTATTTTTTCTGTGGACATTATTTTGTTGAATAGGTTTTTCAATTTATTTAAAGTCGGTATTGGTAAATTCTTTAGCAACTCATTTGGTATACCATCGAGTCCCACTGCTTTGCCGTTCGCTAGTTTTTTTACTACATCATGGATCTCTTCAAGGGTTATTTCCGCGTCTAAATCTGGATCTTTCCAACCGATCATCTGGTTTACCGTAAAAGTAGCTTCTTTATTTTCTTTGTTTAGTAAATTTTTATAAAATAAAAACCATTCTTTTATATCAATCTCACCTTGTATTATTGGTTTTTTTCTGAAGGATGCAATGGCATTCCAGAAGGATTTGGGATCTTTGGCGTTCTTTATCCTTTCATTCTTGTCCTTATTGAATTCATCTCTTTTTCTTTGCAGGAGCTTAAAATATTCCCTCCTAGCCTCAATATATTTTTGGCGGTCGTGTATGTTATTTGAGTTCCTACATCTTTGTAAACTTACTTTGGTCGTTTTTTTCATAATATAGCAATCTTTGTCATACCAAGGTTTTGAAAGTTGGTGTCGTCGTTTAGCAAATTTAATTATATTTGCCGATTCCATTGCCGTGTAGATCTGTTTAGTAAAATTTGCTGTTTCTGTGTTAATATCGGTTTCATTTCCAACTTCAATATCACTTAAATTATGTTTTAGCATCTCCACATTTTCTTTCGTCCAAATGAATTTTCGTATTAGTATTTCATTTTTGTACGAGGATTTAATAGCTTCATACCCAGTATTAATTTGTAAAACAATTGGTAAGTGGTCTGAATATGAAAGTTCTTCGATCCACATATCCGATATGATCTGTGTTAAACCGTGTGTGTACATGAAATAATCCAAAACCGATGAACCTCTTTCTGAAATAAAAGTGAATGAGCCGTGCGTGTCACCCCTAGTTCTTCCATTAGCTATTGTTATAGAATTTGAGTCAGTGAAGGAAATTAGTTTTTCAGATAGTTTCGAAGATATTAGGTCTTTAGATTCCTATATTTGTTGAGGGGTGAATTTAATTTCAGTGGGTTATGGAAGCCTCCAGCATTGCCTATTCTAATATTGATGTCACCAGCTATTAGTACTTCGTTACCTTCACTCATGTGATAATCAATATGCCTAAGTAAATTTTTTAAATTTTGTTCTTGTAATGCATTAGGAGGTAAATAAGCAAACAGCAAACATATACTCTCGGTGGTTTTGTCTAGAAATTTGTGTGTCAAGACAGATATCCAGTAAGGGTTTGTTTCGATTTTTCTAACCGTATGTTGGAAGTTTTTTTTTATTCCAATCAGAATTCCCCCCGAGCCCCTTCCCTTTAGTTCTGTCTTCATTGCTGGGCTTTGAATTATGTAATATTCATCAGTTAACAATTCAATAACACCAGTGATCCATGTTTCATTTAGTGCAAAAAGTTCGTATTTTTTTAGGTATTCAACGAGTGGAAATATTGATGTTATTCTATTGAATCCATTTATATTCCATTGTAATATTTTAATTTTAGTATCTATATGTTTGGCCTGAGTTACTTGTTTGTCTTTTATTGCCGATTCACAGTTTTTCGTATGTGTATACCTAATTTTAGTTGTATTTCTATCTGATATATTTTCCATAACCTTTGAGTTTTTAATTTTAGAAGTTTTAGCCGTGAGTGTTTTATCATAAAGTGGCTGTATGGACATTGTATTAGAGAACTGTTTATCAATGGGTTGACTATTTACAAGTGATTGTTTCCTATCTGCCTGCTACAATGAATGTCCATTGGCATCTACAATTTGTCCATCACAGACCTTATATGCTATGCCATTAATTATTAACTTATTGTCCCTTAGCTTAGCTAGAGTACCTTTTTCGACGAGTTCTCTTCTTTTGACATTCAGAACGCGTCGTTGTTCTCTCATCTTCATACTATAGTCCTTCGATAGTGAAATCTTAGTTCCTCTTAGATTAAAAGCAGCTTTGAATAGAGTTGTTCTATCGTTTGTTCTGGGACTTCAACCAGGATCGGTGCACCAGGTTTTCTGGATACTCGGTGGCATCGCGTGATGTTTATCTTCTCCGTTGTCCGCATATTTTCTTCGGTAACCCTCCGTATCCGTTCTCGGCAGTCCTCGTTAGTGTCTTGTTCTATTCCGTAAAAAATAAGGTTCCTTTCTCTGCTCTTTGCATCCAAGTATTCAAGCTGGTCTTCTAAGTCTTTTATTTTTTTGGTGTTTTGAGAGAGTGCTGCCTTTGTAACGGCAGAAGATTCCTCTAATTGATGCAGTCTTTGATTTATATCTTCTACTCTATCGTCGATTGCCGAAAGACGGGATTCCAGCCTCTCACCCCAGTTATCCAGCCTTTTGGTGAGTGCATTTATCAGATCTTTGATCTCTTTATCCCTATCTAAGCTTGTTTCCAACGTCGTTTGTTTGGACATCCTAGGGCCTGGATTTTGTTCAATACCAGCTAATATTAAGAGCATTAAAACTACACATATAAGGAGAAAGTTTCGGTAATATTTTGAAAGTGAAATATTGACGCGTGATAAGCAAATCTTTTTGCCGCCGTATGTATCCGGCTTGAAAGTATGTAAATTTAACTCAGCATTCTTGTCTAATAGACATAAAATTATGATGGTAAGATATATTGGATATGAAGGTTTCATTTCAGATATATTGAGTTTGAGCTTTAGCAAAAATAGAGGAAATATTTTAGTAAGACAGTTCACTTACCGAGAGCGACGTTGCTTGCAGCCTATTCGTGCCGCCTCCTAGCGGAGAATCCCTGAATTATTAAACAGGAATATTCTTATTATGCAATGATAAAATTTGAGCGGCGTAAAAACAGTTTGGTTTCTTTACACCAACACATATTGTTATGAAAAATAGTACAAAAGTGAATTTGTACTTGGATCAGGTAGATAAATTAAGAAAAAAGGCATTTCCTGATCGTGCAACTGAAAGTTGCTGAGGGCTTGCGCCATCTATCGGAATAAATATATGTATATATGGTAACATTATATGCACTGCTAATCTCTCTTATCCCCAACCTATTGGTTGGTAGACAGTATTCCTGTTCCCTCAGAGTTTCCTTTCTCTTGCTAGTCTTTTGATTTGATATCGACGATTAGCTGATATTTATTCCGATAGATGGCGCAAGCCATCAGCAACTTCATTTGCACGATCAGGAAATCCATATTGTTTTGTTAGAAATGTTCTGTCGCTTGTGAGACGACAGGCTGAGGGATCTTCTATCTTCTGAGGGACCATTATGTAATATTGGTCATGTCTCGTTTTGGACTCCAGTAGCGGGTGAAAACGCGGAGGACCCTCAGGACCATACAACTGGTAGTAATATTGCTGGCGTTATGCAGCTGGAGTAAGTCTTCTTCTTTCTTATCTCCACTCAATCATATTAGGGTATCAAGTTGTGACCCTTGATGGTGTCTGTCTGACAACCATCATAACTGGGTGAAGTAGAATGCGTCTGCCTTTGTCATTAAGACTAGAAACACTACTCAGTGGCAGGCCGACTTAGCTCCAAAAGAAATGGTCGCCTCTGACATGAGGAACAGACACCATGTACAGCCGCTCTTAACATGGAGTACAAACGCTGCTCATCCTGTATCCCTGGATTAGGAGCCCTTATCTAGCCGGGCCAGCTGAACCCAGGTTTTTTAGCAAGCTTGTTACTGCTTCCCCTCCTCTTTTTTCATCCGGGCTTGGGACCGGAAAAGGCGGAATCGCTGGAGTAAGTCAAATTGAGGAATATGTAAAACAAATTAATATTATCGCATCAACCAAATAACCTTTTACAAGAGGAGAACTCGCCGGATATCATTTCTAAGAGGGAATAAAATCTAATGGTGACGATATTCTTTATTAAAGAGATATAAACTTGGTGAGCTTTTGGACTATGACGTTCTTCAACAGGCTGTTATGCGAATACAAGAAACTAGAGAATATATGATATATCTACATGTAGAATACATGAAGATATTATATATCTACATACAGTATAACCTCGTTAATTCGACACATGCCAATTCGACACTCTACCTTAATTCGACCATATTCTTATGTCCCGACCTCCGGCCTATCAAATAACAAACCGTAATTAGACACTATCGATAATACGACAGTTGCGATAGTTCGACCATTTTAAAATTCGAATTTCGATAGATGAATGTTTTTTACATACAACTTTACCGCTAAAAAGGTATTACGGTGGCGACGATCGGCGGGCGCCGATAGGTTCGCGTCTGCGCACTTTTGGTTTCTGTTAGTTTAAGTTTCACTTTGCAATGCCGTTGCGCAATGTCGCGAGTGTTATTGTTTTTTTTTTTTTTTACGCGGGGATTTAGGCTTTCGTGCTCTAATTAATAATATTATTTTCTTTTTCATTTTAAGCATTGAAATATTTTAGTTATTTTAAAATTACAAAAAATTTCCTTTTAAATAAATAAATCTTCATAAAATGTAGCCACAATGAGTATGATAACATTTTATTTCAATATTCCATTTCCGTGTTATTATAAAAAGATTTAAACACAAAATCAATAACACCTGCAGCAGAAGTGGATGTCTTTAACACATTAAAATGTATTTATTAAAAGACATTTCAGAAGAAGAAAGGCATGCATGTTTTTTTTTTTTAATAGACCATCTGGAAAACATCCTGAATAGGATTTCTGTACAAAAACAGACATCTATAAAGGAATTTTTAAAAAGATCTCTCTCTCTCTCTTCATGATAATTTTTAAATATTATTTTACAATTTTCTTTTTATTTTTCATATTTTTATCCTTTCAACTACTATATTCTTCAATTAGAATAAAATATTATTTGTAATTATTTACGTTTCAAAAATATGTATTATTGCCATTTTGTCCCTGATACTAAAAGTTTATCATGAAAATAAAAAATAAATACAAAAAGTACAAACAATGGTTTCAATTAATAACATTAATTTATATTACAAAGCAATTTTAAAAATATTATTTTTAGCTAAAAATATTATGATTAGCTAATCATCTAACCTAATTAAACACTTCCTTTAATTCAACCGAAAGCTCTGATCCCTTGAGGTGTTGAATTAAAGAGGTTCGACTGTATATCTATATATGTGAAAAATAATAGAAAAAATAAATAAATAAAGCTTGGCCTTAAATACCTATTTCTTAGTTTCTCAAGAAGCCTCTAGGACCAAAAATCTTTTTGGTCGCAGTGGTACAATCTGCTCCACGCTGACGAGCGCCAACAGCGCGAAACGCGTTCGTGGATGGCTTTTCTTGATTTATCAAGAAATTGGGTTGGTCAAATATCAGGGAACAGGCTAAATCAATGTTTATTTGATTTCTATTCCACCAGATGGCGCTCTGCCTTCTGAAAAGCACATGTGCTCCTGGTCAGGATATGCTTTATCATATCTTTTCTAGTTTCTTGTATTCGCGTAATATCCTGTTAAAGTACGTCATAGTCCGAAAGCTTGTCAAGATTATATCACTTTAAGAATGTCGTCCCCGTTAGCTTTTATTCCTTATTAGAAATAATATATTTTTAAGCTTTCTTTACATGTAGCCAAAACGTCAAGATCATGTAGATTTTTTTGTCTGATATGGTAACATTATATGTACTGATAATCTCTCTTATCTTCAACCTATTGGTTGGTAGACAGTATTCCTGTTCCCTCAGAGTTTCCTTTCTCTTGCTAGCCTTTTGATAGTATTGTAGGGTCTTCTGGCAAAATTTTCTATTAATTCCCTTCTCGTCCTTCTTATTTTTGGTCTTGCTTCATTGCATCCCTCCAGCAATACCGTTAACAACTCCGAAGGTCAGTCAAGATGTCCAAACATGCATGTTGTCTTGTCAATTGTCTCCAGTAGGTCACTCTTACCTTTTCTATCATTTTTAGAACATCTTCAGTCTGTAAAATTCTATGGTATTCTTAACATTCAGAGTAAACTCTACATCTTGAAAGTCCGTAGCGAACTCATTATCGAAGATGAAGGTTGCCTGGCTGGCATTCATATTTCTTTTTAAAAAATAGACATTTCGTCCAATTAAAGTTTAATTTTCTCAACTTTTCAGCCAAAATCTTCAATCTTCGTCAGGAGAAATAAAAATTAATCATTTAGCAAGGCGTTAAAAATTGTTCTACAAGAACTTTGCCGAATAATTTATTTTTATTTCTCCTCATGAAGACAAAATATTTTTGTTGAAACGTTGATAAAGTAAAACTTTAGCTGGCCGAAGTGTATATTTTTTAAAAGAAAAGATTTCTGTCTTCCTAATGTTACTGTGTGAATTTTATTAAGGAGATTGATTCTAAGTAAATAGAGAGTGATAAAATATACAGTCTCGAATATATATAGAACTAGCCGAATGACCCGGGCAACGCCCGGGTTTTACCCGATTAAATGTTTTTATTCAAATACTATTCGTTACAATTATAAATTGGCGCCGTGGATGTCACTCTTGTGAAACGTCCCGCTCCAAACTTTGTGTCTGAGTAACGATATTTTTATAGAAAGATGATCTGGCTTTTTTGTTTCCTGCGTACAAAATAATGAACTGGTTTCACCCGTGGTCTCTGCTTTTTGGAATTTTTCCCGATATAATTTTGTATCTGATAATCAAACATGATACAGCAATATCGTCATCATCATTTTCTGACTAAAAATATATAGTTTTAATAATTGATTTATATATTTTTTTAAATAGCCTATCGTCTTCCCCGTATATTTTTACTTATGTATGGAAATTTTGATTTGAATTAGTGAACTACTGCGAATTTGTATACCGGACATACAAACAAACATACAAACATTCATTTTTATATATATAAAAGATATATAAAGTTGCGGGTGGATAAGCCTGAAAATCGGTATCTTCCACTTAACCATTTTAACCACCTGTTTGGTAAATTCGACCGATTTCATAACATCTCTCGTAGGATGCTATGAAATCGATGCCACCCCTGTATTGATAAGGGCCATAGCCTGAAACCATGGTATACAGGTTACCTTTTTGTCGTAATTTGACAAAATAGTGTTATGGCTCATTTTTATCACATCTAGTAATTTTTACTAGGGTGATGAATGTGATGCATTCTTCAAATGCGTATATAAAGAGAGAAGTGTAGGAAAACTCCAGGACTATAATAGAAAAGATGAGACAATGGAACCTAATGGAGATCGTTTAAACGACTTGAGGAATAAGCAAAAACAACAACAACAAAGAGAGAGGTATCTACTTATAGGTGTATAAACATATATTAAGAAAAAAAAAGGCATCTCCTTATTGTGCAACTTAAAGTTGCTGATGGCTCGCGCCGTATTTTTTTTTTTTCTTCTTAATTTATGCACCTTATCACCGTAAAATATCACATTTGTACTATTTTTTACTAAACATATATGTTTCCTATCATCGTTTCCATCGTCTTCATATGTGATTCTATCTGAATAAATGATCTTCTTTGTTGCCAATCTCTTCAATTCTTTCTCCTTAACAATCAAAAATGTTGTTTGTTATGTTTAGTGAAAAAAAAAATAGAATGGCTTAATTCATTAGTGGTGAACCCTCCCCCAGCTGTCTTGCTATCTCATTATATTTACCGCTAAAATAAACCCATTGACTTGAAAGATAATTTATTGGTAAAAAATGCTTAGCATCGTTCAATCACCAGTATTGTTATTTTTATATAGATGATAGAAAGGATAGAGCAAAAACTTGCATGACTCTCCAGCGACATCAGCGGCTCAACCATTACAATGGAAAGTACACAGAGATGATTAGTGTGGCCCCGCGTAACGATAATGCGCAATATCGTGAAAAAAGCGCTAAAAAAAAGGAAGACCCTCCGAAAGAAGCGATATTAATCACCTCCTCTAACTATGGGGCAATAAAGGGACATTGACATCAAGAGGCTGTCCTATGAAGTGGTTTGTTTAACCGTGACAGCCTTCCTTCAGTAATCCTCCAGGGCCACCCAGCGCACTGTTTGCTCTCCCATGCCCCGACCTGACCCCGCTATCGCAGGGATGACAGACATTGGTCAAGGACAGGCAAGGAGTGGCCGCGGTGGCGCAAGACGTCGTGGTGGAATTGCCTAACTGTTGGCTCCTCTTATGGCTGTCTCTTGGATCGCTTCCCATCCGGTCTTTGTACAAGGCTACGTTATCCGGCGTGCATTCTCCTACTGGGTAGACGTAGTGACTCGAAGTGATTCTCCGCTTACCATCATGTGTGCATTCGTGTATAGGGGTCAGTAATCAATCTACGTGTTGTTGGGCTCCTTGCATACATTCTTGTATGTGATAGACAAGACTAAGTTCACGTTATGTACCGCTTACCATCCTATATGCACTCTTGTATAGGGGACAATAATCAATTTACGTGTTGTTGGGCTCCTTGCATACATTCTTGTATGGGATAGACAAGACTGAGTTCACGTGATGTTCCGCTTACCATCCTTTGTGAATTCTTCTATAGGGAAGACATAATCAATCTATGTGTTGTTTTACTTTTTGCATACATTCTTGTGTGATAGGAAATATTGAGTTCACGTGATGTTACGCTTACCATCCTATATGCACTTTTGTATAGGTTGAACATAGTTAATACGCGTGTTGTTTCACTTCCCATCCTGTGTGCATTATAGTATAGGGTAGACGATTTGAAGCTGGTGATTTTTAGCGTCTTTTACACAAAAGATAATAGATCAAACTACATATTCGTGTTCTTTCGCCTCCTGGGTGCATTCTTGTACCAGGAACAAACTGTATCTAGCTGATGCTCCGCTTCCTTGGTGCATTATTTTATAGGTAACAAACTGGATCTACGTGATGTTCCGTTTCTTAGGTACATTCTTGTACCGGGAACAAAATGTATCTACGTAATGTTCCGCTTCCTGGGTATATTCTTGTGTAGGGGACAAACTATATCTATGTCTTGTTCCACTTCCTAGGTGCTTTCTTATGCAAGAAACACACTGGATCTAGGTAATGTTCCGCTTCCGTGGTGTATTCTTGTATAGAGAACAAACTGGATTTACGTGCTGTTCCGCTTCCTGGCTTCATTATTGTAAAGGAAACATATTGAAACTATGTGCTGTTCCACTTCCTGGTTGAATTATTGTATAGAGAACAAACTGTATCTACGTGATGTTCCGCTTCCTGGGTGCATTATTGTATATGGAACAAACTGTATCTACGTTACGTTACGATTCCTGGCTGCATTCTTGTATAGGGATCAAACTGCAGCTAGGTGTTCTTTCGTTTCCTGGATGAATTATTGTATAAAGAACAAGCTGAATCTAGGTACAATTATAAACATACAAGACAAATTTGTTTATTAAAATCAGTGGACAAATAAAAAAGAGAGATAAAGAACGAAGTTTATTTATATAAAATATGTACGAATACTTACAGCAAATCTCCTCTTCACCGATAAAGATTCCTTCTCAATGAACTTATGAGTCTCTTCCTTGATTATTTAAATTATCTGCATAGGAAATACTCTTAGATCTTACATTTCAACGAAGATAGCAGCTTTTATCTTCAGGGGTCGGTGGAAGGGTGGTCGAAACCGTTGGTTTTCGACCGCTACGACCCGGTATCGAATCCCGCATTGGAGCCTTAAAAAAAAAAAAATACTCCAATGGCCCCCGATTCTTGCAAAATTCCAACCTCACTAGCGAGTGCAATAAACAAACGGGGCTCTGGTATATTTGTAATTGCAAATGTCAAACTGATTTTCACACGTGCAGACATGTAGTGCACTTACAGTAAAAGCAGTATCCAACTTCTACCCACCATGATTATCATGGCCTGTACCACGCGTACTAGGGATAAAAAAAATCTTTATTCTCCTCTTGGCCAAGAGCTAGCTCTACGGGTACTATAGAGCAATATGTTTTAAATTGAAAAATTAATCTCAGATAGGTTTTCTGTTCTTTATTTGTATCACCCCTACCTTACACCATATTGAGGCTGGTTGAATGAACTTTGTTTATTACTTTATCATGAAGATTAAAACACACTTGGCTTCAATGGGAACCGATATTTCTGTTTTATGGCGATAATCCTCTGTTCACATCATTATCTAAACTGGGTGATAATGACTTTCTGATAAGTTAGTAGTTTATTTTGCACAGATTTTTCAAATACTGGACAAATTTACATAGTTTCAGCCAAGTTCTGCCCGAGAGAATGTTTTCACAACCAACATTACATTTTAACAGAGAGAGAGAGATAGAGAGACATGGCATTTTAACACTTTTATTGACATCTTGTCAATTAGGCGCTTAAAAATGAATGAAAAATAAAATAATGAGAATATTTACAAGACAGAGAGAGATTGAGATTGAAACTGATTTATTACAACGTCCATATAAGATTATATAAGGTTAAATACAGAATAAATATAAATATGAATAAATATGATTATATAATGATAAATATATTGTAACAAAGTATTTATTAATTTATTAGTTATTAGAGTGGTCATTTTTATGTTTATATTTGCTACTCTGTAAATTTCCCTCGTGGCTTATCTTTTGTTTACCATTCATAGTTTGTCCTTGCCTGAAATAAATTGTTGTCTCCTCTTGAAGTTTTTGTCTTCCCTAATTTTCCACGTGGCAATATGAATAAATAGAAAAA
This sequence comes from Cordylochernes scorpioides, assembly GCA_030710605.1. NCBI lineage: Eukaryota > Metazoa > Arthropoda > Arachnida > Pseudoscorpiones > Chernetidae > Cordylochernes > Cordylochernes scorpioides. The sequence goes on from CP092874.1 coordinate 76,883,084, forward strand.
AATATTTGATAAATATACATATATACACTGGTGTCCAAAAAATAAGAAACTTTTGTTTTTTAATTATATGTTTTAAAATATACAACGTTAAAGCTAAAAAGTAATTTAATTAGATATTTTAAGTCGTAGAATTTATTTATCGCAACCATTCGATTCGGTAAAATTGAAAATATGCAAATTTTTGCTTATCTTTATAAGTGTGCTATTTGGCGTGTCGTTTACCCCATCTAAGAATTGTCCAATTATAATTTTATTTAATCCTTAGTTAATATTATGAGTTTACGAAAAATTTTAGCAGATGATTTAAAATGGAGAGCTGTTGGAAGAATGGAGGCAGGGCAATCACAAGTTGAAGTAGCAAAATGGCTAAATGTGAATAAATCTGTGGTCAGCAAAATACGGAAACAGTTCATTGAGACAGGAACCATCAAAATAAAAGAAGGTTCTGGTAGAAAAAGAAAAACAGCTACCTCTGAAGACCGTTATCTGGTCGTAATTGCCAAGCGCCATAGGGGGATGACAGCTATTCAACTCGCTAATGAACTCTCAAGTGCTACTGGAACGAGAATTTCAAGACAAACTGTTTACCGAAGGCTTCACGAAGGTGCTCTTTATGCAAGACGACCAATGGTCCGTATCCCTTTAACCTCTGCTCACAGGAGAGCCCGTTTGAATTGGTGCTTGGAACATCACGCCTGGACTCATGATCAGTGGGCCAATGTTCTCTTCAGTGACAAGTCAAGATTTAGTTTAAACACATATTCTCGACGAGTTTTCATCTGGAGGGAGCCTGGAACCCGCTATCATCCCAGTAACATCAGGGAAATAGACAGTTTTAGAGGGGGCAGTCTCTTAGTCTGGGCTGGCATCAGTTCTAGCAGACGCACTCCCCTCCACATTTTTTCTGGGGGCACTTTAACTGCCCAAAGGTACAGGGACGAGATCCTTGAGCCTATCTAAGACCTTATAGAGATCAAATTGGTCACAATTTAATTTTTATGGACGATAATGCTCGTCCGCATAGGGCTAGGCTAGTCAATGAATATCTCCAGAGTGAGAATATTCGAAGGATGGATTGGCCAGCCAGATATCCGGACCTGAATCCAATAGAGCATGTGTGGGATGCTCTAGGGAGGCGTATTGGAGCTCGTCACCCCTCTTCCAGAACTCTCGTTGAGCTAAGAACTGCTCTATTGGAGAAGTGGGGTTTACTACCCCTGGACCTCCTCCAAAGCCTGGTAAACAGTATGAGGGCTCGCTGTGAGACCTTGATAGCTGTTAGAGGTGATCATACTCCCTATTGATATCTTATTTCTTTAAGATCTGGAACCTTAGTTTTGGGTATGTTGGTAATAATTTGCATATTTCATAATTTCAAATATATATATTTTTATTTTCATATAGCTAGTCAAATTCTCCATAGTTTAAACTATTTGTATACTAAATTTTATATTTGTTAATAAATTAGCTTTTGAGAAATTACAATATTGGTTAAGCTTCTTATTTTTTGGACACCAGTGTATATATATATATATAAATACTAGCGGATGTACCCGGCTTCGCCCGGGTTTTACCCGAGTAAAGGTTTGTCTAACGAACATTTGTTAAAACAATTCTCTATAAACATAAAAAAATATAATAGATATATTTTGATAATTTGAAACTCGTAAATTTGAATCTCTCGATAAAGTGAACATTTTTTCCCGGTCCCTGTGTGCCGTGTCATCCTGAATTTTGTCTTTCCTAATTTTCTACATTACAAAATCATCGTTTTATCTAGTGAACATTTTTCCCGGTCCCTTGAAAAATACTCGATAAGTTAAATAAAATCAATATTAATTGGACAATTTATTTTTCTCTATGTCCTGTTAAAACACGTTTTACATGTCCATTAGGTCAGCTGATATTACCTCCCATATTCACCGCTAGAGGCGCTGCTTGCGAGCGAAAGGGCAAATTTGCCACGCAATTGGCAAATAACTTGTATACATACTTGTATACTTGTGTACATAGACCATAAATCTGTACATAGACAGGTAAAGAACATATATTTTAATAATATAAATGAGTTGTAAAAATTGTAAAAAAAAAAAAAAAAAATGCATCGGCCGGGAATCGAATCCGGGGCGCCCGCGTGGCAGGCGAGCATTCTACCACTGAACCAAAAGCAAACGGTGACAGAATTAAGAAAGAATGCATGACGCTGATAACTGTATATATTAATACTAGCGGATGTACCCGGCTTCGCCCGGGTTTTACCCGAGTAAAGGTTTGTCTAACGAACATTTGTTAAAACAATTCTCTATAAACTTATATAAAAAATAATAATAGATATATTTTGATAATTTGAAACTCGTAAATTTGAATCTCTAGATAAAGTGAAAATTTTTTCCGGTCCCTTGAAAAATACTCGATAAGTTGAATAAAATCAATATTAATTGGTTCCCTCGGTAATTGGAAGTTAAAGAGGAATAGTATCTTGCCTTGGAATTGTATCATTATTCTTGTCTCAAATAAATTGCCGTGTCATCCTGAATTTTGTCTTTCCTAATTTTCTACATTACAAATTGATCGTTTTATCTAGTGAACATTTTTTCCCGGTCCTTTGAAAAATACTCGTTAAGTTGAATAAAATCAATATTAATTGGTTCCCTCGGTAATTGGAAGTTAAAGGAATAGTATCTTTGCCTTGGAATAGTATCATTATTCTTGTCTCAAATAAATTGCCGTGTCATCCTGAATTTTGTCTTTCATAATTTTCTACATTACAAAATCATCATTTTATCTATTCTCCCAATATATATGTTGTAGATAAATTATAAAACTAACTTTGACTTGTGCGCAATTAATAGGTAGAAAATCTTACTTTTGATAAATAATCTTTAAGATAATAAACTTAGTGATAATAAAACTTATAGATAAAAAAAAAATGTTATCATCGTCGCAATCGGGGCGCTGCTTTCGAGTTAAATCTACAAATCTGCAAATAACTCTAAGGATATTCAAGATATTCAAGAAATTATTTTTCAAAAACCTTCCCGGGGATATACCTAATAATATCCCAAAATTTCACGGCGATTGGATGTATGGGTTTTGAATCTATAGAGTACAAATAGACAGACATTCAATTATATATATATAATAGATAGATATACAGTCTTCATTGGTGGGGCCCACCGCGGGAAAGACTCCGCCACCGATGGACTGCGAGAGTTCTTTCCCACAAAAATAGAGAGATTGAGATTGAAACTGATTTATTACAATGTTCATATAAGATTATATAAGGTTAAATATAAAATAATTAAATAGAGATAGAGAATTTAATTATAACTATTAGTAAACGTAGCAGTAAAATGAAAATAATTTGTTAATATATTATCATTGCAATCATTCTCCGAATACAGAATATGAAATTAACATATTGGTGATTGATTTGCATACAGAATTGAGACTATAAAACACCTCTACTCCTTTCAGACATAACTCTGTATCCTGTAAAAAAATCGCACAGACAGCCCTAATCTTAGATTCAGGTATATGCGGAGCAAACAATCATTGTTTATATTTTTATAGAGAATTTCGAATTTATAAAATTTCTGAGTCATATCCTAGTCATTTTTCAGTTTTTTTTTTTTTTGTAATTAAACTAAACATGTTGAAGTAAAAATAATATGAATTATAGTGTGTTTATCATGCTATACGAATAATGAATGTTTATTTAGAGTTCTGGTATACTTACAATAAGAGCCGTATTAAATTTATATTAATGACAAAATATCAACTAACCCTATATTCTGAAGATTATTTATTGGTTAGAAGTTGATTCAGGGAAAAAACATTGGTTGATGTGGCTATATTTAACCCTACATTGATATTTTATATTGTTTTGCTTGTTTGAACAGTAATGGAACCTTTTTGAACCCCTTTTTTTCTAATTCAAGAAGAAAGAAGGCTTCCTAACTATTCTCGCTGATCACATGACGTGCTAGAAGCCGAACATTTAAGAAGCCAGTGAAGGCCTTTGAGCTGGATGATATATAAGATAGGAAACGTTGGTTGTGTCAGACATTAAGAACCCAACTTCTGCAGGCATTGATATATCTTTTCAGAAGGGCATGTGGGGTGTTGCTCACTACGTCACGAAAGTGTGTCAGGAAAATTATTATGAAAGAGAGTTTTACAATAAAAATAATAATAAGCGAACCTGACAGGATTCAAGCTTTAAAGATTTTTATTTGCTGTCAGATGGGTTACCATTGAGCCACGCCAACTATGTATTAATTGATTTGTATAATGTTTTTAATTCAATGCATAAGAACACAAGAAGTAGCCAGAATTATATAAGAAGCATACAAGAAGAGTAGACAAGAATGTATAAGAAGTATTTAAAAAGTAGGCAAGAACTCCAGATGTGGTAGAGAAAAGATACTATACCATGTTTTATAATCTCCACCTAGTATCCCCTGGAGGGGATATAGGGTCACTTCGCCTCTTCCAAAGCGCTAAGTGGTTTTTGATAAAGCACAAAAAAGTCGAAGTCACCATATACATTGAATATTCTATTTTGATAGGGATACAAAGGGAGAGGGGAGTCCGATCACACTTCCCTGCGGTCTCCTCCTGGACTCTTGGAATATTCGACCAAATTCTGGTACAAGTTGACTAAGGTGGCAACGGCATCCGTTTTCCAATGAAGATGAAGAACATTGTAACTGCTGTAATAGAGATGTATGGCGACATCTGAGGCTCTTCATTGCACACGACAACAACAACATAGGGATAGAAAAATTTACATGAGCATTCTTGTTTTAATTTTCTCATGGAACGCTTACATTTTACGAAAAGGGATTTATGTAAACCAGGTAAGCCAGGTTAGTGATTTGGCTGCAGATTTTTATTTTCTCAGCCAGGAGCTGCCAGATAAAGCAATTTGTTATCCTTTGAATTCGTTCTGTACTGAGACCGATCATAATAAACTAACATGTATCTCAATGGTTGTTCTGTATTCCCATAGTTGGGGAGGTCTGACAACTTATCAGACTAACTCCATTAATTTGTAATACTTTAACAGCTTGATCATTTTTATTAGAATATTCTTAATAGCCATCTTTATGGTTTGAATTCAATAAAGTAGATTGCTTTCGCATTTGGTACATATTTTAAATAATTTAGTACTGCTTGTAAACTTGTGAGTCTTGGAGTGTCCAGTTTTGAATGTGGAAATAGTTATCAGTTCTTCTATATTTGACGTTTTGTGATATGTTTGTTTTCTGCGGCTAGTTTCTTCAATGTTATAGCAGAGGTGTATGAGCGAACTTTCCTAATGTCTCCGATATTTGAAGAGTAAATGGCGACAAAGAGACTCTGACCAACAGAAGGTGAGCTGGGCCATGTTGGGCAAGAGGATGGCTGGACGAGTGAGTCAGAGAGGGGTGGGGTACCAAGCCACGCCTGGTCACGACTTCCACCGGACCGCTATGACCTTGGACAACTGTTTGCTCTGTCAATGTTTAGTAAGACGTCAAGTTTGACTTGTTTATAGACCCTTGTTATAGGGTGATCAACGGAGCTGTCTTTATATAGAACATCTTCTGCTATCATAGTACCAGCCTGATCATTTGAAGACTACGTTTACTTTTACAGTGGAACCTCCATGAAAGGGCACTCACTCTAGAGGACACCTCTCTATAAAGGACAGTTTAAATTTGCAAAAATACCACTTTTACTTATGAATAAACGTATCATTAAATGGAAGATAGGTATCTTTTATTTGTAAACGTTTACAAATAAAAGATACCTATCTTCCATTTAATGATACGTTTATTCATAAGTTGTACACCGGAAGAGTTTAAGTTTCTACCACTTTTACTATTTAGCAAACTCTCTGGTAATAGGACACCTCTCCCTAAAGGACACTTTGGCTCTGCAATTAGGTGTCCTTTAAGGGAGGTTCTACTGTACTGTAAAAACCTTTCTTAAATACAGCGCTACTAGAAAATAGTGGTCGGTAGCAGATAACAATTGATGATACAATGATATCATCATAATTTACAATAATAATCATCACTTGAAACATTTAAGAATATGTTCTAAAAGAAAGACCTCCTCTGATTGTCAGAATAAAAGCAAAAACTAATGTGAACCATCTATTTCCCGCTTCTATAATATAGCAAACTTGAGTGTGTGACTGGGCAATAACACCAGCTTTGGAAAATTCAGAACACCCACCTGGATACCGCGATTTTTCGGGTTAAAGCCATCGTCAATGGAAGACGGGCTTTGATTTCATGAAATCCTCATAACTATACAAAGAAATTATGAAAATATAGCTACATCAACCATTCAATTATCGATGTTTAGTTACTCGCTATCACTCTTCTCAGGGGAAATGTTTAGCTGTTACAAATAAATATTTAGCTGGTAAAGTGGCTGAGAAAATTTTATGGAAAAAGTACGCAGAGAATTTTGACGCGAGAAGAAATTGATCTCAAAATAGATATGAATAGTTTTGTGTCGATTTTAACTGGAAAAGTAGCCTTTCCTTTTTCCCTCGAATATCTTCCTGCAAAATTTCTATCTCTATTTTAGTCATTGTGTGTTAAGTATAATTTATAATCATTATTATCTGCGTTAGGGATTTTTCACGCAACACCTAAACAACTAACAAAACTGGATTTCACTTTTATATATAGACAGATAAGAAATAAGTGCATTAAAGCACGAGTGTTTCTTTTTTTTTAAATATAAAACAAACTTCTACTGTTCTTATTGCGATTAAACATTCGTGATTTGATACTTCCATTTCCTTTATATACGTTATCACCATATAATTAATTATGCCTAACTGGCCTTGTACTTATTGTCTGAGGAAGTGCATTGCTCGCTGCAAATCTATATTAATAAAATGGAAATTTCATAAGTGGACATCACTAAAAACTTTCGTTACAATGCATCAATTTCAACCAAATTTTCAACATTTATGTAAAACGAGATGGAGCAGGTTTTGCTTAACATCAAAATATATTTCCTAACATTAACATGCGTAACTTCGCTGTTATCGATTAAATACAAAAAAATCAACAGAGTTAATTTTATTTATATATAAATACAAAATTAAATTTCAACAGAGTTATTTTTTTACATACTAGCTAATAATCTCAATCTAAAAAATATTCAAAACAAGCTATTTTAAGATAACACCATATGTAAAACAGTCGGCCAAGAAAACAACAACGATATTACATCTTTCTCACATATTCACACACAATCTTGATTAATAATTAAAACTAATCTTTAAAATACAATATAACGCGGCTGATGATTGTAAAACGAAAATTAAAATTATACCGCGAATGTTTCTTTTAAAAATCGAAATTTATTTTCAAAGAGAAATAGCGACATTTCTAACTTTGAGGATGAGGTATGGAAAGGTGAAACATGAAGAGTAATGGAGAACGGAAAAATAAAAAGTGTCCAGGGGCGGGAATCGAACCCACACCCTTCTGCTTACCGGGCTTACTCTTTGAAAATAAATTTCGATTTTTAAAAGAAACATTCGCGGTATAATTTTAATTTTCGTTTTACAATCATCAGCCGCGTTATATTGTATTTTAAATGTTACTTTAAATATAAGTTATGAACGGAAAAATACGTCCAGGGTAGCCGAGTGGACAAGGCACCTGCCCGGTAAGCAGAAGGGTGTGGGTTCGATTCCCGCCCCTGGACACTTTTTATTTTTCCGTTCTCCATTACTCTTCATGTTTCACCTTTCCATACCTCATCCTCAAAGTTAGAAATGTCGCTATTTCTCTTTGAAAATAAATTTCGATTTTTAAAAGAAACATTCGCGGTATAATTTTAATTTTCGTTTTACAATCATCAGCCGCGTTATATTGAATTTTAAATGTTACTTTAAATATAAGTTATGAACGGAAAAATACGTCCAGGGTAGCCGAGTGGACAAGGCACCTGCCCGGTAAGCAGAAGGGTGTGGGTTCGATTCCCGCCCCTGGACACTTTTTATTTTTCCGTTCTCCATTACTCTTCATGTTTCACCTTTCCATACCTCATCCTCAAAGTTAGAAATGTCGCTATTTCTCTTTGAAAATAAATTTCGATTTTTAAAAGAAACATTCGCGGTATAATTTTAATTTTCGTTTTACAAAACTAATCTTTAACATTGTTTATTATACTTCAACTTTTATTTCTACATTTGTTTTTAAATACCCAATTGTTTTATCATGTTTCTAATTTCGCCTAACAAATATACAAATTTATAGTGACCAACATATGCAAATTTTATCTTTGTTTTTATTTAACTTGATATCGTAAACATAACATCCATTGTAAGCATTTTTCTGTTCACCTTCCGTGGTTTCTCTTTTCTCTGATAGTTTTTAGGTGTAGTATATTTTCTTATTACTAGACTACAAACATTCCCTCGAGAAAAACCTGGGCGAAGCCGGGTACATCCGCTAGTGTAAGATAAAAAGCCAACAATGAAGAGTGAATGTAATATAAAAAGCCAACAATGAAGAATGAATGTAAGATAAAAAGCCAACAATGAAGAGTGAATGTAATATAAAAAGCCAACAATGAAGAATGAATGTAAGATAAAAAGCCAACAATGAAGAGTGAATGTAAGATAAAAAGCCAACAATGAAGAGTAAATGTAATATAAAAAGCCAACAATGAAGAATGAATGTAAGATAAAAAGTCAACAAAGAAAAGTAAATATAATATAAAAAGCCAACAATGAAGAGTGAATGTAAGATAAAAAGCCAACAATGAAGAGTAAATGTAATATAAAAAGCCAACAGAGTGAATGTAAGATAAAAAGCCAACAATGAAGAGTGAATGTAATATAAAAAGCCAACAATGAAGAATGAATGTAAGACAAAAAGCCATCAATGAAGAGTGAATGTAATATAAAAAGCCAACAATGAAGAATGAATGTAAGATAAAAAGCCAACAATGAAGAGTGAATGTAAGATAAAAAGCCAACAATGAAGAGTAAATGTAATATAAAAAGCCAACAATGAAGAATGAATGTAAGATAAAAAGCCAACAATGAAGAGTAAATATAATATAAAAAGCCAACAATGAAGAGTGAATGTAAGATAAAAAGCCAACAATGAAGAGTAAATGTAATATAAAAAGCCAACAGAGTGAATGTAAGATAAAAAGCCAACAATGAAGAGTGAATGTAATATAAAAAGCCAACAATAAAGAATGAATGTAAGACAAAAAACCAACAATGAAGAGTAAATCTCTCTATATATATAGAAGTCAATTTCTGTCTGTCTGTCTCGCGATAAACTCAAAACTACTGAACCAATTGGTACCATATTTTGCATGTCGCTTTTTATAAACCTGAGGAAAATTTTCGGCTGCATTTTGATTAGTATTTTTGGCTATTTCTTTTTTTTTTTTTTCATTTGAAGAACTTTTTTTTACGCGGACTAATCCGCGGACTAAATATGGCCATTTGAATGTCTGTCTGTCTGTACTCTATAGATTCAAAAACCATACATCCAATCGCCGTGAAATTTTGGGATATTATTAGGTATATCACCGGGAAGGTTTTTGAAAAATAATTTCATGAATATCTTGAATATTCTTAGAGTTATTTGCAGATTTGTAGATTTAACTCGCAAGCAGCGCCCCCATTGTGACGATGATAACAAGTTTTCTTATCACTAAGTTTGTTATCTTAAATATTATTTATCAAAAGTAAGATTATCTCAGGATGACACGGCAATTTATTTGCGACAAGAATAATGATACAATTCCAAGGCGAAGATACTATTCCTTTAACTTCCAATTACCGAGGGAACCAATTAATATTGATTTTATTCAACTTATCGAGTATTTCTCAAGGGACCGGGAAAAAATGTTCACTAGATAAAATGATGATTTTCTAATGTAGAAAATTAGGAAAGACAAAATTCAGGATGACAAGGCACACAGGGACCGGGAAAAAAATGTTCACTTTATCGAGAGATTCAAAAATACGAGTTTCAAATTATCAAAATATATCTTTTTTATTTTTTAATAAGTTTTTAGAGAATTGTTTTAACAAATGTTCGCTAGACAAACCTTTACTCGGGTAAAACCCCGGGCGAAGCCGAGTACGTTTTATAAGTTTAAAGATAATTGTTTTAACAAATGTTCGTTAGACAAACATTCACTCGGGTAAAACCCGGGCGAAGCCGGGCACATCCGCTAGTATTATATGTAATTCTACTGTCCTAAAAGCTTATGTCCATAGTTTGCTTTAAAATATTTCTAGGATTACATCTTTCAGTGTAGCATATATAAGCAGAATGATCCAATACAGTATTAGAGCTCTAAGAAGGGGTCTGGTAGATTACATTGGAGAAACCGCTGAGAGAGTTCACCACTGATAAACCCTCCCAATATTTTCCATCGTAGTGAGGACAGTAAAGAAGTTTGTTTTTTATTTAAAAAAAGAAACATTTGAATCTTTGAATCTTCCGCGTCTTATATATAGAGAGGGCACGTTATCGCCTTATAAATAAATTCTATATTAAATAATTGGCTAGTTTTCAAGTATTAAAAGTAACTTTAGATTTTAAAAAAGCTTGCGTTGATGGCGAATTTTAACGATGCAGATTTGGTCATGAAAGAGCTTGTAAACTCATTGTTAAAAGAGGGTTTCAAGAATAATTGTGCTAACAATGGAAAATATAGCATATACGAGGGTTGTCCGTTAAATAAGTTCCACAGAGGTTTTTCATACAGAAAAACAGGTTTATTTGCCTTGAACTATACATTTTCGAAAATATCAGACTTTTTTCATTTTTCTACATATTCCCCGTTTCGTTCGACGCATTTTTGCATTCGGGACACCCATTTATGGAACCCAGAGTCAAAGAACTCTGCCGCCTGGCCGCGTAGAAAGTCTAAAACCGCTTCTTCCAACTCGTCATCGTCCTGGAATTGGGTTCCACCCAGGTTTTTCTTCAACTCGGGGAAGAGATGAAAGTCACTAGGAGCTACGTCCGGGGTGTAAGGTGTGACACCAATTTTATCCAAATTCTTCGATGAGGGCGGTGGTTTGACGGGCGGTGTGCGGCCGAGCGTTGTCGTGGTGAAAACGCACCCTTTGGTTAACATCCCTCTCCTCTTGTTCTGAATCGCGCGTCGAAGTTGTTTCAAGGTCTCACAGTACCGGTCGGAATTGATTGTTGTACCCCGACGCATAAAGTCGCACAACAATAGGCCCTTTCGGTCCCAAAAGACGGTAGCGATAAGTTTCCCGGCAGAAAGTGTTTGTTTGAACTTTAGAGGCTTCGGCGAAGAATTGTGCTTCCACTGCTTGGATTGCTCCTTTGTCTCCGGTGTGGTGTAGTGCACCCAGGTCTCATCACCAGTAACGATCGAATCCAAGAATTCCTCTCCGTCAGTTTTGTGGCAATCGAGAAATTTCTGGGCCGCATCAACCCACTGCCGTTTATGGTCTTCAGTCAGCATTTTCGGAACCCATCTTGCGCAGACCTTTGAATACCCTAAATGTTCATGCAAAATCTTGTCGATGGTGGTTTTACTGACATCAGGAACCAAATCGTAGAGCTTCCACGCAGTAACCCGTCGATCTTCAAGCATTGCCGCTTCGACTTTGGCAATGGTTTCGTCCGAAACCGATGGCCGTCCAGCACGCGGTTCATCGTGGACGTATGTTCGGTCGTTTTCAAATTCTCTGACCCGTCTGCGCACCATCCCGGAACTCATGCACCCTTCTCCATACACTTGACAGAGTTCAGTATGAATGTCCTTCGCCGAATTCTTCTTTGCGGCCAAAAAGCGAATTACTGACCGTAATTCACAGCTGGCGGGAGACACGAGGGGAAGCTCTATCACTAACGGCTGCTCAGCCAAAACTAAGCTTACCAGCGACGTGTCCTTGGTGGGAAATTGGAGTGGGGAGAACAAGCTACGAGCCCGTGCAGTCGACTCGAGCCTAAAAGCGATCCTCATGACAGTGGTGCCCCGTGGAACTTATTTAACGGACAACCCTCGTACAACAACAAAAAAGCTTTATTAAGACCTTTTAGTCTTATACAGATTCTTCAAGCAGAAATGTAGGATTCGTGCAGGAAAAAAGTAATAGTACCTTAATGGTAATATGATATTTATATACAGGAAAAATTATATAAAGACAGTCAAGCTGCTAATAGGACAGTCTGGATAAATTGGAGGAAAGTAAATTTATTATACTACTCTGATCAAAAAGTTTCGATACTTTGTTCATAAAATCCTGAAAACTCAATATATTTTCTCCCGGTTTGTGGCAAACGCAAGCGTCGCCCTTGGCTTGGAGGCCTGCCAATTTTCAAAAATCACGCGCCACAACAGCGCGAGCAGCGGCTGTTTCGAAGTGAAGCCATTTTGCCCGTGCTTCGATTTCGTTAGTCACCGAAATGGAGGATCAACGAATTTGAATCAAGTTCTGTGTGAAAAACGGATTCAAGGGTGCCGAACATTTGTGGATGTTGCAAAAAGCCTACGGGGATGCCGTCATGAGCCGAAGACGAGTTTTAGAGTGGTACAAGCGCTTCAAGGAGGGTCGGGAAGAGACCGCCGACAATGAGCGTTCCGGGAGACCGTCCACATCAACCACGCCTGAAAAGGTGAACAAGGTGTTGGAACTGGTGCGTGAAGACCGACGAATAACTGTCAGGGAGGTCGCCGAAGAAGCAGGGATATCATTAGGATCGACTCAATCGATATTGAAGGACATTTTGGGAGTGAGAAGACTCAACGCCGTTCTCGTTCCCAAAGATTTGACTTTTGATCAAAAGAATGCCCGGAAAGAAACGGCCAGTCTCAATCTCGAAGCGAAAACCGACGACCCCGAATTGCTGAAGAGGGTCATTACTGGAGACGAAACATGGATTTACGGCTTTGATTCGGAAACTACCCAACAGGCATCGGAGTGGCGCTTCAAAAATGAGCCGAGACCAAAGAAAGCGAGGAAAGCTCCCAGCAAAGTCAAGGTCATTTTGACGGTGTTCTTCGACTACCAGGGCATCGTTCATCATGAATTTCAACAACAAGGCTCTACAATAACTGCTGACTCCTACCTGGGAGTTTTGAGGCGATTGAGGGAAGCGATCAGGGAGAAACGGCCGGAGCTGTGGAGGAGCAAGTCGTGGATCCTCCACCACGATAACGCGCCGGCGCACACAGCCCTCAAAATCTCGAAGTTCCTGCAGGACCTTCCAGCTTTCCTGGAAAGTTAAAAAAAAAAGTTAAAGGGTCGGAAATTTCAGAGCATAGAAGAGATCAAAGTGGAATCGAAGAAGGCCATGAAGGCGATCACGAAAACAGACTACCATAGGTGTTTTGCCGACTGGAAAAAAAGGTGGTTGAAGTGCATCGCGGTCAACGGGGACTACTTTGAAGGGGACAATTTTATTTTGGTAGAATAATAAATTTTTTTTTTAACTTATGAGCAAAGTGTCGAAACTTTTTGATCAATATAGTACATGGATTTACCGCGGATTCACCGCAAATGAAGGTAAAAAAAGAGAGAGCAAAAGCTAATCATAATTAATATTGAGATAATCAAATTTATACATTGTATTCAAGACAATTGAGCTCATAAACAGATTTGAAAGGGTAAATCCGAGGAAAAGAAAAAAGATACAAAATAAAGGGGCGAAAAACACTGGAATTTACATATGATGCATACACTAAGACTTTTCGTCTTAATAAAATAATTTCTCCGCTGCTGAATGAAGGTTATAAGAATTTGAAGCGCATTTTTTTTACAGTATTTTCATTCATAGACAGCGAAATATTAAAGAGATTAAGGCAAGGAAAGAAGAAACATTATATCGTGTCAGATCTTGTAAAATATATCATATAGATAATGGTGAAGAGAAATATAAATATGATTTAGACTATAATGATTGAGTTGTTACAAAGAATCAACGCTGAAAAAATTTATTATGAATATTTGGAAGTTCATTTTCAAAAGAACACTCTAAAGAATATTGTTGAAGATGCACTAATCGAATTCAAAGATAAAAAAAAAGGAAACTGTAGATAGAACTTGGTATATCATGATTGCGATATAAATTTGTCGAGAAAAATATTTGCTATGAATTCTTGGAAACTCTTTGTTAGAATTATTTCAAAGATCATTGTTGAGGATGTGAATTTATAAAATACAAAAATTATTAAAAAGGTTTGAAAAAATAGGGTTTGGTCTTTGATGAAAAAATGCTTTGACATTAATTTTAAAAGAACACTACAAAATTATTATCGAGAATACCTTTATAAAACAGAAAGATAAAAAATAATTGCATTAAGAAGATGCATTAGATGAGGAACTGGATATTTTCTATGAATGCACATAAAAATCATTGATAAGGAAATAATTAACGATGCTTGTGGAAAAAAAGAAAGATATACATTGATTATTTAACGCGACTCGATAAAGAAGAACAGATTAAACAAACAAAAAAAAAAACATGGAGAGAGTTTTAGCTATTATAAGAATATCAAAAGATTTTGATGATTTGAAGATTATCAAAAGATATTTCTATGAAGGCTTATAAAATTTTTATAAAAGAACTTTTAAAAGGACATTGTTAAAGATATAAGCTTTCCAGCTTTAGAAATAATTTTGAAAAAATTGCAAGTAAATTTTATTACTTTTACTACTATTAAGTATATTTTATCCCCTTACGTGGAAAAATAGAAAGGTAAAATCCCGAAGCCTAAATTTTCGTAATTATAGTGATTATTTCATATTGACTGACTTAATAAAGAAGGTCGTATCAAGAAAATAACCCTAGAACGAAAATCGGCTTGTATAGGGAAAAGCCAAAGTCCCGCTTCTACCCTCCAATCGAGGCTAACGACCCGGGAAGGAAAGGTTTTTTGTATCGAATCCCAACAAATAATTAAAGCTCTGTGAGACAAAAGAGCAACCGAGACAATGGAATTGGCTTTGGGAAAGGTTAGAGCTTCAATTTTCTAGGAGATCAGAGGTTGGCGCACTTTTTTTTTTTCAATGGGTCAAATGATGAAAGGAGATAATCGGCTACTTGAAGGGAAGGTTAGATGGTCAATGACCATTTGCCATATAGCATTTGAAACTCGCCGTTTTTTGAGAAAAGAAAACGATTTATGTGAAATTTTACAGAAATTATACAGTTAAACCTGTCTATAGCGCCCCCTCTTGGGACTCACCAAATTAGGATGCTATAGAGAGGGGTTGCTATAAAGACAGTTCACTTTTAATGTAAATCGCATCGTACTACGTATTTAAAATCGGGCGCTATAGAGAGGAAGGCACTATTTAGAGGGGGCGCTATAGACAGGTTTAACTGTAATGTTGAGATTAATTTATTCTATCAACTTTTCAGCTAGATAAAAATATTAAGAGGACTTCTTAGCTAATCGCTAGTTTAATCTATACCAGACTGTTATTATACTACACTGTATTATTTTAAATGGAGAAATATATATTTAAATATTTATAAACGGGTATATATTTTGTTTCAAATATGTTATATGTTCGATATTTTTTGGTAGGAAACGTGTCAAACTTGAGGTATTGATGTTGTTTTGAAAAATGTTTTCGCCAGAGTCGAATAAAATCTCTCTACTATTGATCATTGAGGAAGATAGATGTTCTGTCACTCAAAATATTGGACAAATGAACGATTTTGATTTAAATTATCCTTGTTTATAGATTATTGATGATATAAATTTTATGTATACAGTTTGGAAGATCTATGCAGTGAATTCTTTTGGGGTGTAAAGGATACATTGACACCCTCCGAGTTCTTTGTTTCTAGAAAACAACTTACCTTGTGGGGATATTTCTTTAGATCTGATGGATCAAATTGTTGAAAATACCATATGGTTAGCAAATGGAAATATTAAGACACGAATGTTTATTTTACACATAAATCAAACTTCTACTGTTTTTTACTGCGATAAATAAAACATTGGAAGAGCTTAACTTACCAGCGGTTTCACCAATTTATTCTACCAGATCACTTCATTAGAGTTCTAATACTGTCTTGGATCATTCTGCTTATATATGCTACACTGTGTGTGAAGAATAGAATTTCAGATATGGTATTTAAACAAACTATGGACATAAGCTTTTAGAACAGTAGACTATATTATTTGCATCGAGCAATGTTCTTCCGCATACAATAAGGACAAGGCCAGTAAGACATAAATTAATATGTAGCAATAACGCGCCATCTATATATAGCAAATGAAAACATTAAGACGCGAATGTTTCTTTCACAAATAAATCAAATTTCTACTGTTCTTACTGCGATGAAAAAAACATTGGGAGGGCTTGGCTCATCTGCAGTTGTTGAACATACCATACCGTATGGTACCATATGTTTTTAATACCATATTTTAAATTTTATTTGAAATATCGGACGCAATATCCCATCTTGGGATACTTGCGCCTAAATACATTTTATCAACCTATATACAATTCATTTAATATAGGATTCAATCAATAACCGGACTAAAAAACAAAATTAAAACCGAAAGGTTGGTTTTCTCAAACAGAAAAGAAATTCTGAAATGAATTTAAAAAATTATTGAATTTTACATAAGTGTCTTTGTTATATACAAATTCGCAAATTTCTTCGATGGGATAAAAATGATTACCTCTCTAGCTGTGAAAGATCGGACATTCTATCAATAAATGTATTGAGTTTTGGTTTTCTTTGCCACAGAAGCAGCTAGGATCATCCGTTGCCCCAATTTTCGCCAGAAATTCTCCAAAATTATCATGATTTCTGATGAACCTGTGAGTTATAAAAATTTGGACGAAAATAAAAAGGAATTCCAAATGGGAAAGATTTTCGGAATGTTTCATATACCATATGGTATAATAATATCATTAGGTGAAGAATATATTAAGAATATTGAAATTTTAGTTGGAAAAAGAACAAGTTATGATATTGGATAAAACTAAAGTGAATGGGGATATTTATTTGTATGTATAAGAGATAAAATGCATATTGAAAATAGATCATCGCTTTTAAAAAATCTGAAATCGCCTGCCTAAAATTAATATAAATTTTTGAAATCCTTCAGAATTCTGTAAAGATTGCACGGGATTTGTGCTTTGGTACAAATGCCAATTCTTGTTGTTGACGAAAATTTATATTTTGAAATTTTTCTCTTGTTTTTATATATAAATATATGAGAAAAAAATAAAAAGGTCAGGTGTTGATATTTAAAATAATGAAGGCATATCCTGATCAAACGCACATGCGCGAAACGCGTTCGTGGATGGCTTTTCTTGATTTATCAAGAAATTGGGTTGGCCAATATTACGGAGAAAGTTAAATAAACGTTTAGTTTATTTTGCTCCACTAGATGGCGCTCTGCCATCTAAAAAGCACATTTGCTTGTGGTCAGGATATGCCTTCATTATTTTTAATATAAATATATGTTAAAAATCAAGAAAAAATAGAAAAAAAAATCAACGTTTAGTTGATTTTTGTTCCACCAGATGGCACTCTGCCATCTAAAGTGCTCATGTGAGCGGTCGGGAAATGCCTATTTTGTTTTTAATATAAATACATATATATGAGAAGTTTTTTATATAACGATTGCATGTGTGTGTTGTGTTTTATATTTTTGAAGTAATTACAAAAACAGTTTAAAATATTCTTCAAAGAGAAATCTTATACATAGGAATAAAATCAACACGATTATCAAATTATTAAGTCGTCCAAAAATATTTTTTTGATTAATATAGTTGTATTAATATAACTACATCAAGAAATGTATTAATAGAGTTGTATAATATTGAATTTTGTGGTATAGACAATTTCTAAACTACCTCTCTCTTTAATATATTTGAAACAAATATTTTAAATAATTAAATACGAAAATATCCCGAAAAATAGATTTACAAAAGTTAAATATTACGAGTAAAACAAATATAAATAAAATATAAACGGACGCGTTTAAAAGTTTGATCTTTTAAAAATATATATAATTGTGGGCCATCGCGTTTTAATTTAAAACTATATAATATATTAGAACGTCATATTTGTTTAAAATGTAAATTTGTTATAATACGAATTTATCTTTTGGAAATAAAGCATACTTCATTGAAGACAGTAGAACAATTTTTATACATAAAAAAAAAAAGAAGCACTCGCCTTGTAAATAATTTATATATTTTTTAAAATTTATATTACAATTATGGAGTTCTATAAATAATACAAAGGAAAGTATAGCAAATTACTTGACGTTAATTATAATTTAATTGCGTGAATAATTAAGTATGTAAAAAGAGGCAATCAACATGTATCGGCCTAAAGATAATTGATTGAGAGGAGGGTAATCCATTATACCCCCCTTCCCCCCTAAAAAACAACTAATGATCGTATGCTTCGTTTTTTGTCCAATTTTTTCGTCTGTAACTGATAATTTGATGGAGGCTATAGATTCTCGGGATATTATTAATGTTCGAAATTGTTGGAGATATATTTGAAATTATTTTTATATATTATATGAAAAGAGCTAATGTTAATTTGTTATATTAGATATTCAGAATATTTAATTAAAAGGCATATATTGGATCAAAATATAATTTAAAATATAGATCATATAAATATAAATCATATAGAATAGTATGGTATGTGATTTAGAATATTGTAGCAAAGTTTTTATTATTTTATTAACAGAGTATCATTTTTTATGTTTATATTTTGCTACTCTGTAAACTTCCCTCATTGCTTATCTTTTGTTTATTATTCATAGTTTGTTCTTGCCTTAAATAAAGTTACTATGTCATCCTGAAGTTTGTCTTTCCTAATTTTCCACATGGCAATATTATTGCTGTTATTATTTATTGTAGATATATTGAAATTTTATATTTTGAAGTTATATATAAAAATTAAATATATATATTCAGATTTTAGTTATATTTAATTTATTTAACTTTCCTATATATTTAGATGGGTAATACCGACCTTTTTATTGAGAATTTGAAAAAAAAGAGAGAAATTTCAGATATAATTATAAATGTTAGAAAATAGTGAAAATATAAATATATGTCTAAATCACAATAAAATATACAAGTGTATATATATTTTATAGTATTAATAATGCTACTATATTAAAATATATAAATAAGTTATTTATTTTTAAAATTTTATTTCAATTTAAAGCGCTATGTTCCCCTAGGGATACTTGCGCTGTCATTACATGTAGGCCTTTACATTTGTCTATACATATATATAATAATTTTAAGCCGTGAATAGAATAGTCATATGATGTTAACAATGAGAAAGAGAGATAAAAAAACGAGAAAAGACACGTGTACAAAATAAAAAAGTGTCTGGCAATATGTACAATAAGCATAATATAAATTATCAGTTTCTTAAAAGATATTTGTTGCTATGGCTAAAATATATAAATAAGTTAGTTGTTTATACCAGATATGTATAGAAAAAATTCTAAATATTTTCTGAAAGGTTTTGAAGGATACAATTCATGTACAAAAAAGCACTCTCCACATTATTAAATGCACTAAAACAAGGCACACACATTTATTTGATCTAATAAAAGTACTAGAGGGTGTTGAGAAAAGTCGTTTGGTTTCAATCCCAATGAATGGAAACCCCTATTTTTACCTCCCAGTGTGAGTACAACTCTGGTAGAAGACGGACAAGACAGATGGCTAACACAAAGGTTCCCATTAAAATTTCATAGTCACTCAATTTGTCACATCTCACGGAAAATTCGAGAAATACTTACATAAAAGAGGTCTATGAGAAACACCAAATTGTTCCTGCAGAGAAACTGAACAAACTGCTCTTCATCTTATCTATGACTGTCCGAACTTTACAGAAGTGAGACATCGATTGTTCCCTGATCTAAATGATTTTACTTTCTTACATCAGCCACTTTGTCTATGTAATTTTATGAACTATGTCGATTAATACATTCAAATTTGTAAATATTTAATTTTAAGTTTTAATTTATTTGTTGTTTTGTTTGTTTCTTCTGTGTGTAATAGGCGCAAATATTTCAATATCACGCCTGGTTGATTAATAAATAATTAAAAATAATAATCAATCAGGCTGGGAAACTATTCCATTGCTTTATATTCTCAAACATATTTTTATTTATTTGTGAAAAGAAACATTCGCGTATTAATGTCTTCATTCGTTATATATAGATAGCTCGTTATTGGTTTGCATTAATTCATGCCTGACTTGCCTTTATCGTTTGCGGAAGAGCATTGTTCGATGCAAATATTCAAATGTAATTCTACTGTTCTAAAAGCTTATGTCCATAGTTTGCTTAAATACAATTTCTAATATTCTACCCTTCAGTGTAGTATATAAAATGAGAATGATCCAATACAATATTAGAGCTCTAAAGAAGCAGTCTAGTAGATCAAATTGACTAAACCGCTGGGAAGGTTCACCACTGATTAGCCAAGCCCTCCCAATATTTTTTCAACGCAGTTAAGGCAGTAGAAGTTTGAATTATTTGTGAAAAGAAACATTTGCGTTTTAGTGGCTTCATTCTTTATACAGTTAAACCTGTCTATAGCGCCTCCTCTCTATAGCACCCTATTTTGGTGAGTCCCAAGAGGGGAGCTATAGACAGGTTTAACTGTATGTAGATGGCGCGTTATTGGTTTGTATTAAAATATGAATATACAAGGTATGTCCCATAAGTTCCCGGACTGGGTCCATAAAAAAATAAATAAATGAAAAATGTAAATGAATTTGACTGTTTATTATAGAAAAAATATCTGGCTACACGGTGGTACCAATATCGAGGCGGTACTTGCGCGCGCGCCAAGGTTATTCTAATTTATTTAAAGGTCACACCTAGCGCTGCGGCGATTTTACGATGGAACAAAAATTGAAGCAGAGGATTTGCATATAATTTTGTGTGAAACTTCAAATATCAGCAACCGAAACTTTTGAAATGCTTAATAAAGCATTCCCCAATGACGCCCCAAAGAGAACAACTGTTTTTGAATGGCATTCTAGATTTAAAGCTGGCAGAATTTCCATTGAAGATGATCCTCGTCAAAGACGCCCAAAATTTCAAAGGACTGATGAAAATGTGCAAAAAATCACCGATTTGATAAAAGAAAATCCTCGAACCACTTTGCTGGAGCTAGAGCAAGACACAGGCATCTCTAAAACAACGATTGGAAGGATCGTAACCGAAGATTTGAAGCTCAAAAAGACTCCTGCAAAATTCATCCCAAGATTCCTCACCAATGAGCAAAAACTGTGTCGGCTTGCAACCTGTGAGGACATGATGGAAATGACAAGAACGGATCCAGAATGGAAAGACAAGATAATCACAGGCGACGAGACATGGGTCTATGGCTATGACCCTGAAACCAAACCTCAATCTGCCGAGTGGAGAGGTTAGGGTGAGCCTAGACCCAAAAAATCCAGAAACAAGGTGTTGCTGGTCGCTTTTTCAGATAACAAGGGCATTGTTCATCACGAGTATCTTCCTGCAGGCCAAACAGTTATTAAGGAAATGTATTTGGGCATTCTTCGCCGTCTAAGGGAAGCGATTCGAAAAAAAAAAGGCCAGAAAAATGGACTAATGGTGGCTGGATCCTACACCATGACAATGCTCGCCCTCACACAGCGCACTTGATGACTAGTTTTTTGGCGAAAAACGGGACGCAAATCCTACTTCAACCACCCTATTTCCCAGACATCGCACCAAATGACTTTTTCCAGTTCCCCAAAGTTAAAGCAGTTCTAAAAGGAAGAAATTTTGACACCAGGGATGACATAATAGAAAAATCGCCGTTAGCATTGAAGAGCATTCCAAAAGAGGCTTATATAAACTGTTTCGACAACTGGGAGAAACGATGGCGCAGGGGCGTTGAAGCAAGGGGGGATTACTTTGAAAAGTTTTAATAAAAAAATTTTGAAAAAATCTTACCTTTTTTTTTATGGACCCAGTCCGGGAACTTATGGGACATACCTTGTATTATAAAGATTTTATTTAACTCTTGTTCTATTGACGATTTATTTTATTGTATTTTCTCCTGTAGAAGGGCTATTGTGCCCGAAGCTTAGAGATTTGTGAATTGAAATGTTCTAAAAGAACCTTATCCTCGGGAGCCTGATACCTTGATATTGATGCAAATAATTATTTTATTGAAAATATTCTTATTGTGATACCCATATTCTTAAAACAATTCAGAACATCATATATCTCCAATTTATCAGCACAAGCGTCTACCATGATACGGCCATTTTCCCATTACACCTATTCTTTCACACTAGATTATCCACGATTGATACCACACACCACCATCAATTACATCAGTAATGACGAAATCTCTGTAAAATCGTCTATAATAAAGTCCATAAAATAGTCCATTGAGTTTTATTAGCTTTAAGTTAATGAAATATGGTCTTTCATTCATAAATCTAAGACTCTTGAAGGTTTTTGAACGTAGTTCAAATGGAATGAAACCAAATAACTATCAAACATATAAGAAAGCTAACTTTGAAAAAAAAAAAGATAATAAACCATTCATAAGATCGGAATGAATATTCTAAAATATAAAATATATTTATAGACGTTCTTTAAATGGAATATTTTGAAAATAAAAGTATTATAATCAAAAGGAATCACCCTCTGTCTGTTGCGAAACGGAAAGAATTATATATCGAATTGAGTAATAAAAGGTTTTAGAAAAAAAAGTCTGAGAATTTTGATATAAGGTGATTGTTGGATGTCTCTCTCTCTCTCTCTCTGAATGGTTGAATAAGAGCAGCGGCTGAAAGAAGGAAGCTGTGGGAAGCCCACCTATTACATCCCCGATGCAGGAAAAACGCCCGGGTTCTGGTCCACCGACCACGAGATCTCCTCAAACCATTGATTCTATGGTTGGCCACGCTTTTTGATTTTATGAGGCATTGTTCGATCGTCAGGCAGAAAATGTCACTGGGCCACGCAGATTGTTGGCATTTGGTATCTTGTCAAGACATAGAATAATTTAGCGGTTTCTGAGGGCAATATCACCAAATATGTCATCTAACATCGTGAGAGGACATTAAAGCATTTAGCAGTTCCCCGAGGTAAATATTGTCAGTTAAGCCAAATAGCATCGCGAAAGGATATTGAATCATTTAGCAGGTTCTGAGACAAAATATCGCCAGTTATATAACCTAACATCGTGCAGAGATATTGAAGCATTTTACAGATTCTAAGAGTACCATCGCCAGTTATATCACCTAACATCGTGTAGGGAGATAAGGCATCAAGAAGGTTCTGAGGGCAATATCGCCACAGTTATATCAACTAACATCGGATAATTTTACAGGTTCTGAAGTCAATATTGCCAGTTATATCATCTAACATCGGATAACCTCCCCAAGACCTGTTAACAGCCTCAAAGTGGCGGGGGTTGACCCTGGACGGGACAGGTGAAGTATGTCTGGAGTTCTGAACTCCTGGTAGGGCCACCCAAGGCATGAAGGCTGTTCCACTATGTCCAGCTAAATGTTAACAGGCAAAGAGGCAAAGTCGTATTCCTACCTACAGGTGTCTCAGATGTCCCATCAACAGTAGACGCATCTGAATACTCCAATGAATTCTGCTCCTCTCTCTAATGCTGCACCATCTCCTATTTTCCAGGCCTATAACTACCATCGCAAAATTGGAGAGGAGTGGACTTCAGGAATTGGTTTAACCATGAAGATAAGCACCACCACCAACATCGGATAATTTTATAGATTCTGAGGTCAATATCGCCAGTTATATAATCTAACATCGGATAACTTTACAGATTCTGAGGGCAATGTCGGTAGTTATATCATCTAACATCGGATAATTTCATAGATTCTGAGAGCAATGTCGGCAGTTATATCATCTAACATCGGATAAATTTACAGATTCTGAGGGCAAAATCGCCAGTTATATCATCTAACATCGGATAATTTACAGATTCTGAGGGCAATGTCGGCAGTTATATCATCTAACATCGGATAATTTTACAGATTCTGAGGGAAAAATCGCCAGTTATATCATCTAACATCGGATAATTTTACAGATTCTGAGGGCAATGTCGGCAGTTATATGATCTAACATCGGATAATTTTACAGGTTCTGAGGTCAATATCACCAGTTATATCATCTAACATCGTGCAGGGACATTAAAGCATCAAGCAGATTCTGAAGGCAATATCGCCAGTTATATCATCTAACATCGGATAATTTTATAGATTATGAGGGCAATATCACCAGTTATATCACCTAATATCGGATAATTTTACAGATTTTGAGGGCAATATCGCCAGTTATATCACCTAACATCGTGCAGGGACATTAAAGCATAAAGCAGGTTCTGAAGGCAATATCGCCAGTTATATCACTTAACATCGTGCAGGGACATTAAAGCATAAAGCAGGTTCTGAGGGCAATATTGCCAGTTATATGATCTAACATCGGATTATTTTATAGATTATGAGGGCAATATCACCAGTTATATCACCTAACATCGGATAATTTTACAGATTCTGAGGGCAATATCGCCAGTTATATCACTTAACATCGTGCAGGGACATTAAAGCATAAAGCAGGTTCTGAGGGCAATATTGCCAGTTATATGATCTAACATCGGATTATTTTATAGATTATGAGGGCAATACACCAGTTATATCACCTAACATCGGATAATTTTACAGATTTTGAGGGCAATATCGCCAGTTATATCACTTAACATCGTGCAGGGACATTAAAGCATAAAGCAGGTTCTGAGGGCAATATTGCCAGTTATATGATCTAACATCGGATTATTTTATAGATTATGAGGGCAATACACCAGTTATATCACCTAACATCGGATAATTTTACAGATTTTGAGGGCAATATCGCCAGTTATATCACCTAACATCGTGCAGGGACATTAAAGCATAAAGCAGGTTATGAAGGCAATATCGCCAGTTATATCACTTAACATCGTGCAGGGACATTAAAGCATAAAGCAGGTTCTGAGGTCAATATAGCCAGTTATATCACCTAACATCGTGCAGGGACATTAAAGCATAAAGCAGGTTCTGAGGGCAATATTGCCAGTTATATGATCTATCATCGGATTATTTTATAGATTATGAGGGCAATATCACCAGTTATATCACCTAACATCGTGCAGGGACATTAAAGCATAAAGCAGGTTCTGAAGGCAATATCGCCAGTTATATCACTTAACATCGTGCAGGGACATTAAAGCATAAAGCAGGTTCTGAGGTCAATATAGCCAGTTATATCACCTAACATCGTGCAGGGACATTAAAGCATAAAGCAGGTTCTGAGGGCAATATTGACAGTTATATGATCTAACATCGGATTATTTTATAGATTATGAGGGCAATATCACCAGTTATATCACCTAACATCGGATAATTTTACAGATTCTGAGGGCAATATCGCCAGTTATATCACCTAACATCGTGCAGGGACATTAAAGCATCAAGCAGGTTCTAAGGGCAATATCGCCAGTTATATCATCTAACATCGGATAATTTTACAGATTCTGAGGGCAATATTGCCAGTTATATCATCTAACATCGGATAATTTTACAGATTCTGAGGGCAATATCGCCAGTTATATCATCTAACATCGGATAATTTTACAGATTCTGAGGGCAATATTGCCAGTTATATCATCTAACATCGGATAATTTTACAGATTCTGAGGGCAATATCGCCAGTTATAT